>CM035165.1:51364896-51772202 GCA_020205615.1 Panax quinquefolius
AATAAAAGCTAAAGAGAATGTTCATGGTCTATGGACCTACTCAGAATTTCCAAACTACTATATGTACTTCGGAATTGTTTTATGAGATGAGAATTGGTATTCAATGATTCATAATACTTGATAACTATTGTTCAGTTATTGAAGAATAATTATATGATTCTCGAAGTGGTATCTATATAATATATTGTTAGACTTGTTGAGCTAGTTATGCTCACTTCTTGCTTGAATCATATGATTGCAGCTAAGGTCGAGCGAACCGAGCGTTCCAGTAGAGATAAAGGCAAAGCGAAGATGAATGATTAGTTTATCTTGTAATAGACTAGTAAGTGTATGTATTATATTATGATGAACAAAGAATGTAATGGTTTCAGAACCTAGGAACGAGATGTAATATTTTTAATGTAATAAGAATATCGTTGATACACACATTTTGATGTTGTTTCAATAGGATGAATGTACAGTTATGAGTATCATGTAGCACCATCTGTCGGGTTGGAAGATACCCAAATTTGGGGTGTTGCCCTTGAATTTCCTCTTCATGGAATTCTAAATTTTTTTGAGGTACGCTTCTCCAAGATGTGCTCAAGAATTACCATATCAATTGACTAGAATAGGTAATTTTTCACCTTGATATTATTAACCCTAGCATTCTCCAACTGTGTCTGCTGCGCATCAGTCAACACAGTTGCTGCACTTGGTTCATCAAAACCATTCTCGACCAGACTCCAAAGGCCCTTTGATCTCAGCAGATTATCCATTAGCATACTCCAGTGGTCATAGTGACCATCGAAGAGTGGAATGGCATGTTGCAGGAACTCCTTCTTCTCACTCATGATTCTCTTTTCCTCTCTTGTGTTTAAGTCACTCAAAGCTGCAGTTTCTCTCTTATCTCGGGGCCAGTGGGGCTCTGATACCAGAATGTTAATTGTAATTGACTCAAAGAACAAGAACACAAAACTATCTGGGAATGACATATTTAATTAAAGGACCATATGTGGCTTATATAGCCTTACAAAGAGAATAGAAAATAGAACAGCCCACATTCAATGAGAAACATGGTAACTACTAGAATGAGTAAAAACAACAACAGTCCCTAAAGACTAGGACACTTACGAAACAAAATAACAAATTAAAACCAATTAAATCTTATCAAATTGTTCTCTGAAAGAACATACTATTAGTATTATAGTCTTTAAAAATTAAGGAGAATCCTCCCCAAATCAAAAATTAGGCTAGTTATTTATTTATTATTAGGGCAATGGGTCAAAAATGCCCCTGACTTTTACCGCGATGTCTATCGAGCACCCTATTCTTTTTTTGTCCAAAAGTACCCTTAACATTACATTTTTTGGGTCGCTCGTGCCCCAACCGTTAACAGAAGACAAACGGGATTAAAATGTAATGATGTGGCTGACACATGGAGGCCTAAATATAAAACAATAGTAATTGCACGTGCCTGAAGGCACGACGTAACAAAAAATTAGATTAAAATTTGAAAAATACTATATTACCTAAAGACTATTTACAACCTAAAATAACTTACAATCAGACATAACAATTATCATAATTTACCACACTACTATAATAATTAATTTTCCTTTAAAATAGATGTATAGAAAAATCTAAACTTGTCTACAAAACTTACAATCATCAATAATAATTATCATAAGTAACCACACCATCACAATAAAGACCCCAACTTTTATGAATAAAGATGAATTTTTCTATGAATATCATTTTTGAATATTAAGGTTTGAATTTGTTATAATGTTATAGTTATAGGTAATATTTATGAATTTTGCAAAGTAAGCAAGTTGTTATATAATATTCGATTGGTGGGGGAATATTCATTTTAACAGGAATATTCGTATGACCAAGACAATCATTAAAGTGGACCCACAACGTAATTATTGTCGGAATGAGAAAACGACGAAATGTCTTTTATAAAAATAACTACGGAAGTTTTACCATTAACTATTGAAATAACCTAATTGTTAAAAGTACAAGATGTACGCATGGTTGCATAGTAGCACACGGTATTGATTATTGATGCTTACGTGAGAAGTCACTCAATTATACTCAATTATTGCTACAATGAATTGAGACGACAAAGTTATTCATATTATTATTTGCAATATTGACAATGCAAGTTCTCGAAGAAGAGGTTTGGTCACCTATTCATGCCTGATAAGGAGAAATCCTTATCGGAAAGCCCCATCTTTCCTGGGAACGACTTGGTTGTTAAATATTGTGAATTATAATAATGATGATACATGTTGTTAAAAATATTGAGGGGATTTTTATAAAGTATTTGATGTAAATATTGGCGTATTATATGGGCCCTCATTTACCCATTTTTCAAAATAATTGGTAGAAATTTATTCAAAGTATATATATATATATATATATATATATATATATATATATATATATATTATAATAGGTGGGGGCCACTGTGGGGCCCATATGTTGTTGATTTTAGGGGAGGGGGCAGAAACTTGGTGAAATTTATTTATTTTTTATGAAAAATAGAATATATTATATTTTATTGAATATTATAACTATAATTTAAAAAAAAATGGACGTTTTATAAATTTTCCCTGCAGGTGATGCATTCGTCCAAAAATATTACTGTGCAGTCCATGAAAAACTTTTCTAAATAGTATCCTTCCATTCTCCTATAAATAGGATGCTTAGTTAGAATTGAAAATCACACCAGAATCAAAGAATTCTTCTTCTATAATATTGAGCGTATATCTTTAGAGTTTTAAGAAGCTTTGAGCGTAGAAAATAGTGAAAGTTTTCTTCAAGAATATCCCCGCCCTACCAGTCGGAATACTCTTCTTGTTAAGGTAAGGGATATTATTTTTGTTCAGTCTTCGTATGAAAGAATATTTTCTTTCATACTCTGTAGTATGTAAGTAATATTATTTCGTTTCAGATTTCGAATTTTATACTCATTTTGTTAAGTTTGGCTTCTTTACTCCATGAAATTAGTAGAATATCATTGATATTTGCGCTTCATCCAGTATTTTTTTATGGAAATATTATTCTGAGCATTATTGATAAGTTTTAACTTTTTCATGTTGGGGTACTATTAATGGGGTTACTATTCCCGAAGTTACTATTCACGGGATACTATTCACCCGGAGTACTATTCATGATAAAAATTGATTCGTTTTCGGTCCAAATCATTTTGTTACAATATTATTCTTGAATTTTACTCCACAAAGCAGTATCATGTTGACAATTTAGACGTTATTGATTTCTGGATAAATTAAATTATAAATCTTTAAAATTTATCCTTTGCTTTCATTTAATTGAATTCTTATAACATTGTCATCATCCTCATGTTTATATTATGTTGAAAGTCATCTGTGGCCGTAGTGCATAGATGGACTTGGTATGATTATGGCCAAGGATTATTCGGTATAATCATGACCGTAATGTTACAAATGATGTGGTAAAAGTCCTCATTGGCCCATAGTGCATTGATGGACAGTTGTTGGCATGATCATGACCATTGATGAAAACACGAATATCCTTGGCCTGTAGTGCATGGATATTTCCTGGTCGTTATACAAATGAATATCCTTGGTTGTAGTGCAGGGATGATTCGATGATGTGGATTATTTATTAAGCTGAGTCTCGGCGATAAAGTTGATGAAAACCCTTTTAAATCATAGAAGATAGTAGATTTCATGTTCTACTTGACTCTTCTAATAGATTACTTGATCCGCTACAGTTAAACTTGATATTTATTATATTTTATCAGTTTAATACTGTTGAAGGCTAATGATAATTTATTCTGCATTATCTTAGTCATAATATTTCTTACTGGGCTAGTTGAGCTCACCCTTTGCTTTCATTGTTCTCTTCAGGAAATGAGAATATAGCTGGGACTAGTCGAGGAACGGAGTGACGGTCTAGATGGTAGCATTAGTAGTCCTCACTATTCTGTGAGATAGTGTGACAATAAATGTAATGAGGACTTATTTTGAGTTTGAATACTGTCTAGAAGACAATATTCGTATTAAAACTCACAGCTCATGTCGTATAATTAAGTTTGTATTTGTATTTAGTACCATGTATTTGGCGACCCAAGAAAAATGATGTATACCTTTTTTGTGGGCGTCACAGTTGGTATCAAAGCTTAGGGATATGATCCCTGGCTGAGATGTGAGATAAAAACTAGGAGGGGAGAGATGAGGAATTCCTTTGCTAGTATAACCTACCTAAGTTTATTTGGTATTTAATTGGTTGCTCAGAGTATAGGGATAATATGTTGCATGTCAATTAACCCTTATTTTGTGGCAGTATTTGAAAATGACATCCGAGAATGTTGAGAATAACAATGGAGCACATGAGACCGTTGAATCACCAATGATTAATACCCAGGATAATGTGCATCAAGAAGGCAATAATCCTCAGGTTAACAACAACACCGACCAAATGGCGAACGATGGAATGTTTAGGAGCTTTCTGCAATTCGTACAACATCAAGCAAGAGAGACTCCTGTTCAAAATGCAGGTGGAAACACTGGCAACTCTCGAACGGTCACCGCTAAACAGTTCAAGGAGCTGGGACCACCGGAGTTTATTGGAGAGCCAAAACCACTTAAGGCAGAGACGTGGATAAAGCAAATCACCAAGATATTTGATATCTTGGGATGCTTCGAGGAGCAAAAGGTTCCCTTTGCCACATTCATGTTGCGAGGAGAGGCAGATTATTGGTGGGAATCTGTAAAGCGTACCCAGCCTGCCGTACTCAAAATGTCTTGGGAGAAGTTCCAAGAACTGTTCAACGACAAGTACTTTCCTAAAAGTATTCGTCATATGAAGGAGGTAGAGTTCATCAAGCTGGAGCAGAACAATATGATTGTGTCGCAGTACGAAGCTAAGTTTTTCGAGTTGCCCCGGTTTGCGTCCCACTTGGTTGATAATGAGGAGAGAATGACTCGGATGTTTCTAAGAGGTATAAAACCCGAGATACGTCAATATCTAATTTATCACAAACAGTGTTTGTATTCAGATGTTGTAAATAGGGCTCAATTATTGAAGCGCAATAACGAGTCAACTTAACCAAGAGAAAGCAGCCGGCAAAATGATAATACCAGTGGTAGCAATCATCGAAGCGGTGACAACAAACGCGGAGGGAATCAACATGCCAGAAATGGTAACCACTTCGGTGGTAATCATGGTTAAGACAGTAAAAGTGGATATTTCAAGAAAAGGAGATTCAAAAATGATGGAAAGATGTCAGCACCAGCACCCGTTATTAAGGAAGGAGAACGACCACCTATTATATGCTTTAAATGCGGAGGGGAGGGACACATCAGTCCAAACTGTGCGTAGCAGTCCAAAACGTGTTACAATTATGGAAGAGAAGGTCACGTAGCTAGCTTTTGTCGTATTGGGAAGCCAAGTTCAATTGGAACGGTGACACCAAATGCTATCCCAGACAAGTCAAAACCAGTAGTTCAAGGGAAAGCGTTTATTATGACCTCCCAGAAAACAAGGAATCTGAACGAGGTCATCACGGGTAAACTTATCATAAACTCTAGCGAAGTATATACCTTATTTGATACCGGTTCTACCCATTCTTTTATTTCTCCTACTTGCGCTCAACGTTTAAATTTGACTCCAGAGAAATTAGACTTTGACTTATCTGATGAAACTTCATTGGGACAAACCTTCATTACATCCATTGTTTATAAGTCTTGTTTGGTTCAAATCGGTACCATCACATTACCTGTCGATCTTATTTCCTTAAAAATACTTGAATTTGACGTGATTCTAGGGATTGATTGGTTAACTATTCATCATGCTAAAATCGATTGTTTTCGTAAGGTTGTTAGCTTTCATATTCTTAACCAACCTATTATGCGAATTCAAGCGACCAAACCATTACAATCAATCACCGTCATCTCAAGCCATAAAGCTATTCATTTATTGAAAAATGGATGTCAAGCATTCTTATGAACGAGATTTTTGTAATTTAATTCTTAATATTTATCAATTAAATAAATATTTTCGATGATTTAATTATTAGATTAAATAATTAATTGATGCAATTATGGTAGATTAATTTAATTATATGTGTTATATTTATTAAATTAATGTGGAGAATAATTATTATTCAAGTATGTATTTATGTTTATGTGAGCTTATTGAATTAAATGAAATATTTAATAAGCATAATGTTATTTTAATTAATATAATAATTAATTAGAGATTTAATAATTTGACATAATTAATAAATAAGAAATTAATTATGTGATTATGTAAAGTAACGATAAATTATTATATTATATTTAAATTAAATTAAATAAAATATTTGAATTATTGTGCCAGGTGTAACATGATTTAAACTATAGTATAAGAGATTTATTAAATTAAATGGTTTTGAAATCTATTCTTGCTAGCCAAACAAGGCCCTAAAGGGAGTTATTAGCGAGCTAACCCATGATTGGTTAATCGACCTCCTTATGCGTCGCCATTTTCCTTTATTATATTATACGTATTCTTTTTTCTTTTTTTTTCTAAGTCTAGAAAATAAACAGAGAAAGGTTGAGAGTTCATAGAGAAAAAATGTGAGTTTGAGAGAAAATTGTGAATGTGTAATTAACAATTCTTTGTGAAAGGATCATCATTGATCACCTCTTCTGAAACTATACTTTGGGTAAATTCTCCAAACTCAAATTCTCTTTTACGTCATTTAGTTTTCATAAAAATGGCTTTCAAAGTTTTTGTAAAGTCTCTCAGATTTGGGAAAGGGTGTGATTATGAGTTTGTATATGTTTTAAATGTTACCAAATCGTATTTGATTATATATATATTATATAAACCATAGCATCATAGCTGATAATATTAACATATATATGGCCTCAAAACTTACAGAGTAGTTTAGAATATGGCCATATGGCCTTATAGTGATTTTAATATGTCAAACATAAATGTTTTTGTAAAATTTATACTCTTATTTGATTATGCATGTTAATACTGAAGAGACCAAACTTTAAATGAACGGATTCGTTTATAACGAATCCGTAGTATTAATTTTTATGATTTATGTTCAAAACCTTCAAGAACATCAAGAATAAAGAAATTTAAATATTTTAATTTCAAATTATGTGTTTTAATGGGTTAAAATCATTCTATAAATGGTGGGTAATGATTATATACGAATTATAACATGTGGGTTTGATTAAATTCGTGTAATTATATTTTAATTAGAGTTTTTTGGCCATGTTCTGCAATTTTCGGGAATTACAGAATCGAAATCTGAGTCTCATGCAAGCTTTGCGCCACGAATTCTCGACTCATGACTTAAATAAGATAAATATACCGCATCAAGATCAAGCAATCAAATACAAAAATACCACATGAAAAGCCAGCGAAAAAGTAAAAAAAAAGTGAAATAGCAAATACCAATCTCCGAATGTTCGAAATGAATTTTTTAAAATGTTAAGTCTAGCAATGTGTTAGTAACCTAATTTAATGAACATAGAGATATGTTAGATGTATAATGAGATGTTAAAATAGATGCTTAACATATAAATAACATAATTACATGTGGATTGAATTATTGAATACATAATTAGCTTGTTATTCGTGAAGTGTAAATTATGTGACAATGAATGTAGTAATTTAACTAAGTATAGTCATAATCAAAGTTAGACAAAGAGAATGAACTTATGATGACTAGTTACATTATAATTAACTATAGTTGTGAATGGAAATGATATGTAGGATTAAATTCAAGGAACGTGTTAATTAACGTGTAATCTACGCACGAGGCAAGTTCCCTACCCCTACTTGTTATCATTATTCAAGTTTATAAATCAAGTTCATTTGTTATGTTAAAGATTTACTATCTTTTCAAAGTATGATTCTTTTATACAATAATTGTTTTATTGTATACTTATTGAGATTGCTATTCATTATAATGATGAACCTTGTTAGACTAGCGAATCCATATTGATTCAACTAGTCCATAGTTGATGAACGTTCTAAATTCATAACCCTTATTAATTTATCCAAACCAAACTTCCTTTGGTGCGAACTCTAATGTCAAACTGAGATGAACAACCCTTAAAAGGGATTTACTTATGCGTTAGCGTTAAGATATTGTGCACAGTATGGTACTAAGGGCTGATCCCCCTAAGTACGAGTAGAAAGGTCCATAGTCTTATGACTGTTAAAGGTTTCAAGTATAACCCTTGTTAATATAGGACATAGTTCAAGGTCTTATGACCCTCAGAAATCTTTTGATTCTTGTTACTCATTCTTGATTCAAAAGTTGAGCTTTTATTTCAGAAGTCTTTGATTCACTCGCATTTATTATACATTGTTATTTTATCATTTTACTTGTGGGAAATAGTGCTCACTCTTGCATAATAATAACATTGCAGTTAAGAACGAAAGAACCGACGAACCTTCTACTAGTAAAGGCAAGGGCAAGGTTAATAAATGAAGAAGACTTGTATTTATGAGATGTTGAATTTATGTGTTAAGACTCGATGTTGTTAAGACTTATTAATTGTTTATGTTTCCGCACAAATGTTTAAGGTTAGTATGACCGGGATTATGTTTATTATTCAGATGTTGTAACCCCATAAGGGGGAGGATTTATTTCTATCTATTGAATGGTTTTGCATTTATTATGGGTAGATAGATAGATGATATTTGTATAAAGAACACCAAATCATGTGGAATTAAGTACCCGGATTTGGGGGTGTCACAAATTGTATCAAAGTCGAGGTTATAAACCTTAGGTGGGGGGAACAACATTAGGTAATAGCCTTATAGAAAGAACATAGTGATGGAAAACTCTTATCAAGTTCTAGGAAATGAATTTTTGTAATTCATTGAAGATAATAAAAGATTTTATGTGCTTATGTGTTAAATTATGTGCTCACTAGTACGACTTAGTAACTAAAACTCAAAATTTTGTTGTCGTCAGATGTCTGGATGTCGGAGGAACTAGTCGAAAGGGGGGAGGAGGAACCCCAGTACCTACAAGACTACCCTGAGAGAGAGGAGCCCCAGACATTCATGTCGTTAGGGAACAATTGGTACAGAGGGAGTCATCTCCATTGATCACCATTGTTGGTCGTGAGCATGAACCTGAGACTGATCCTGAGGAGGATCCTGAGGAGGAATTTGAAGAGGAAGAGGAAGAAGAGGAGTTTCCACAACACTCCATTGATGCCGAGATGTACGAAGCGTTATAAGACCGTAACGTAGAAGTTACGAGATGATGTCTGAGATCTCGACCGAAGCGGGCTATTATTCAGCAGATTACTCTAGAGCAGAAGGAGAGGGAGATTTTGACTCTTCACTCACGACTGGGAAATGTAGAATGAGATTTGGTCCACGAGAAGGGTCAAACCGAAGATAAGACCGAGGAGATAGAGAAGTTGAAGAAGGAACTGAAGGAAAGCTCTGAAAGGCTAATCATAGCAGAGGAAGGCTGGGTAAGAGAGTCACGTCGTGCTGATCTTGCGGAAGAGGATGGTCGTGCAAAGAAGGCGAAGCTTGGGGAGACATACTCTACACTTAATCATGCAATGGATGAGGCCCAGGATCGAGTTTTGAGGTACCCCATCCAGTTTGAAGGACTTCCATCGTACATGCTGGATCGCAGGACGATGTCTCGCATCATGGAAGAGGAGCGTAGCAAGGCTATTCAGCGCCTTGACAGACAGTGATAGAATTTGTTTACTTATGTGATAAACTTATCTAGTACTTAGATGTAAATTCCGATGTGGTTATGAACAAAGGAATATTTTAATATTTTAAATCTTGTGGATTCTTTATCTCGTGATAGTTGATGTAAATAGCAAAGTGATGCTATCGTTTGATGTAAAACTTTTGATTGAATGAATAAATATCAAGTTGTTTGAGATAATGTGTTAAATAATTATATTAAATTGTTGAGTTAAGTCTTAACTATTTAGAGAATTTAATAGAGATTTAATAAGCATATATTTTTAATGTAAATATGCCGCCAAGAAGAAGACAACAACGCCAACCACTTTCGTGAAGAGTCAACGAATAACAACAATAACGCCAATGCTAATCCTGCTCAAAGAATTGGTTAACTTACTAGCACCGAGCAATGAATAATCAACCTCAAGCTCCACCAAATACTACGCTTAAGGATTTCAAGGCGGGGGACCCAGAGTTTAAAGGTTCCGAACCCAATCGAGGCTCAAACGTGGGTTATGGAAATGGAGAAGGTTTTCGATGTTGCTAGAGTTAGAAAAGACCAGAAGACCGTTTTCGCAACGTTTATGCTGAAGTCTGAGGCCAGTTACTGGTGGCAAGCAAACAAGGTCCGTGGAGGTGAAGGCCTGATTACTTGGGAGAGATTCAAAGAGATGTTTTTCGAGATGTATTTCCCGACAAGCTCGCAAAACCAAATGGAGGTTCAGTTTCTGGAGTTGAAGCAGGGGAATATGTCCATACCTGATTATGCGACTAAATTCAATGAGTTAGCTAGGTTCGCCCCGTATCAAGTTCACACAGATGAAAGAAAGGCGAGACGGTTTGAACAAGGTCTGAAGCCCTAGGTTTATAGCAAAGTATCAATGTTTCAAATAAACACGTTTGCTTTGAGTATCGAAAAGGCCATCCTCATTGAAGGTGGAAGCGATCACGACCAAGTACAATCAAGATCAAGAAGAAGAAGAAGACTGAAAGTGAAGGAAATAACAAGACTAGTGGAAGTGGCATAGGAGGTGGTAATTTTAATCAGAAGAAGAGGTGCAATGACAACTCATCATCGAGAAATCAATAAGGAAGTCAGAAGAAAAGAATCCTAGCATGCCCGACCTGTGGGAAAGCTCATCTGGGAGTTTGTATGAAGGGAAAAAGAGTGTGCTACAATTGTGGTCAGGAAGGCCACATAGCACCTAACTGTCTTAACCCAAAGAAGGGTGCTTGCTTCACTTGTGGTTCAAAGGATCATCTGGCAAGAGACTATCCTAAGAAGTGATCTGGAGGGACATAATTAGGAGGAAACCGGGGAAACAACAGTTGAAACGTCTTGACTATCACAGGACCAACCGCAACCAACCGACCGACCGCCAGGACTTTCAACATGACGGTGCAGGATGCAGTTCAGTCTTGTGATGTGGTGTCAGGTATCATTCCGATCAATAAAATTAATGCTTATATTTTATTTGATTCGGGTGCTACTTGTTCCTTTATATCCGATGACTTTGCTAAGAACTTAGATTTGCCTAAGGATGAATTGGATTATCCCATGAACATAGAAATTGCGAATAGAGAAATAATCCCTTTAAGTACGTACATAAAGAACTCGTAGAGTGATATTAAGGGTAATATCATGAACGTAGATCTTATCCTATTCGACTTGGGGAATTTGACGTTATTTTGGGAATGGATCGTTATTCAATTACGGGTCATAATTGATTGCCAAAAGAAGCATATCAACCTTATGACTCCGTCAAAGGTTGTGTTTTATGGTAGCAAGTGGCCTAGACAAGCGAGTTGTCTGACGATGAAGCAGGCCAAAAAGTTGTTAAGACAGGGCTGTGTAGGATATTTAGCCTACATAGTCGACAGTCGTAAAGAGAATCCAAAAGTAGAGGAGATACCGATAGTGAGAGACTTCATCTATGTCTTCCCAAACGATTTGCCTGGACTTCCGCCAGATAGAGAAGTTGATTTCGTGATCGATTTGGCGCCAGGAACCGTTCCAATATCGAAACCACCATACCGAATGGCACCAGTAGAGATAAAAGAATTAATGGTACAATTACAAGAATTATTGGATAAAAAGTACATTCAATCGAGCGTATCGCCGTGGGGAGCACCGGTGTTGTTTGTGAAAAAGAAGGATGGAACGATGCAGCTCTTTATTGACTACAGAGAACTGAATAAGGTTACGATTAAGAATAGATATCCATTACCGAGGATCGATGATCTGTTTGATCAATTGAAGGGAGCAAAATATTTTTCCAAGACAGATTTGAGAAGTGGTTATCATCAATTGAAGGTGAGACCGAGGGATGTACCAAAGATGCAGCTCAAAACACGATATATGTCACTACGAATTTTTTTAGTAATGTCGTTTGGTCTTACGAATGCTCCTGCAGCATTTATGGGACTAATGAATGGTGTGTTCAAGCAATTTTTGGACAAATTCGTAGTGGTATTTATAGATGACATTTTGGTATATTCGAAAACCAAAGAAGAACACGAAGAGCATTTGAGATTAACGTTGGAGGTATTGAGAAGGGATAAGTTGTATGCTAAGTTTTCGAAATGTGAATTTTGGATCGAGCGAGTACAATTTCTTGGTCACGTGATAGATAAAAATGGAATTTCGGTAGATCCATCAAAAGTCGAAGCCATGATTAACTGGGATCAGCCGAGAACGCCGTCGGAAGTAAGAAGTTTTCTTTGATTGGCAGGATATTATAGAAGATTCATTCAAGACTTTTCCAAGATCGCAACTCCGCTAACGAATTTAACTCGAAAAGCTGTGAAATTTGTTTGGACGGAAAAGTGTGCGGAAAGTTTTCAAGAATTAAAGAAGAGGTTGAGTACGGCACCTGTTTTATCTCTCCCAGATGATACAGGAAATTTTGTTATTTTTAGTGATGCGTCGCATAAAAGACTTGGATGTGTGCTTATGAAAAACGGAAAAGTCATTGCGTATGCATCACGAAAATTGAAGGAGTACGAGAAGGGATATCCAACCCACACTTGGAGTTAGTCAGCAGTTGTTTTGCTTTGAAAATTTGGAGGCACTATCTCTACGGGGAGAAGTGTGAAATATATACGACCACAAAAGTCTGAAATATATTTTTACACAGAAGGATTTGAATATGCGCCAAAGAAGGTGGTTAGAATTAATTAAGGACTACGACTGTGAGATTTTATACCATCTAGGTAAGGAAAATGTCGTTGCCGACGCCTTAAGTAGAAAGGGTCGGGAGAAGTTGATGATGTTGACTGCTCAGGAGGAGCTAATTGCAGAAATGGAGAAACTGGAGTTGGAAGTGAAGTATCCTATGGATATTAATGAAAAGCTATTTCAGATGCAATCTGGTACGACTCTACTAGATAAAGTAAAGGAGTCTCAGCTTCAGGATGAAGAATGTAAAAAGGTGACAAATAAGATATCTGAAGGAACTGAACCGAGATTTAAGATGGATAAGGAAGGAATACTGAGATTTGAAAGTAGAATTTTGGTTCCGCCAGTACAAGAGATTAAGGAAGAAATTTTGAGCGAGGCTCATAATTCACGATATTCAATTCACCTTGGTAGTACCAAAATGTACCAAGATCTTCGACAACATTTCTGGTGGCCAAATTTAAAACGAGATGTTTCAGAATGTGTTGCCAAGTGTCTTACCTGTCAGAAAGTGAAATCAGAACATCAGAGACCAAGTGCATTGCTTCAACTGTTGGAAATCCCCGAATGGAAATGGGAACATATTACAATGGACTTCGTGGTTGGCCTTTCGACGACTCAGAAAGGCTACGACGCAGTATGGGTTATCATTAACCGACTGACGAAATCCACACACTTCCTTCCGATCAAAATCAGATTCAATTTAGATCAGTTGGCGAGGTTATATGTAAAAGAGATTGTTTCGAGGTACGGAGTGCCGGTGTCAATTGTTTCCGATAGGGATCCGCACTTCACATCGAAATTCTGGAAACGTCTTCAGGAATGCATGGGTACACAATTGCGAATGAGTACAAAGATACCACCCTCAAATGTATTTTACGAGCGCGAAAGAACGATTCAGACATTAGAAGATATGCTAAGAGCCTGTGTGATGGACTTTAAAGGAAATTGGGATGATCACCTATCGTTAGTAGAGATCGGCTACAACAACAGTTACCACGCTAGTATAGGCATGCCGCCTTATGAAGCGTTATACGGTAGAAAGTGCAGAACTCCACTTTATTGGGATGAAGTTGGAGAAAGACAATTGCTAGGGCCAAAATTGGTACAGCAGACCGCAAAAATAGTCAAAGTGATCCGAGCACGACTGGTTGCAGCTCAAGATAGACAGAAGAAATACGCTGATCCACATCGTAAAAACGTTGAGTTTGAATTGGGTAGTTATGTGTTTTTAAAGGTCTCTCCTTGGAAGGGAAAGATCAGGTTCGGAAAGAAAGGGAAAATTAAGCCCAAGATTTATTGGACCATTTGAAGTACTTCGAAGAATCGGAGAAGTCGCGTACGAGGTAGCCTTACCTCCAGCACTCGAGAATATCACAACGTCTTCCATGTTTCTATTTTACGACCCTACAAAGCCGATTACAAGCATGTAATTGAATACGAACCCCTACATTTTGAAAAAGACTTATCTTACGAAGAAATTCTGGTTCAAATTGTCAACAGAAAAGAACAAGTTCTCAGAAATAAAGTAATACATTCTGTTTAGGTAATTTGGAGGAACCACAACGCTGAAGAAGCTACGTGGGAACTCGAAGAGAATATGATGAAGAATTACCCTCATTTATTTACATTAATTATGTGTAAGTGATTCTGGGGACAGAATCTTTGTAAGGGGGGTAGAATGTAACGGGTCGAATTTATTGAGTCATGATTCTGGGGACAGAATCCTTTTAAGGGGGGAAAGATGTGATGAACGAGATTTTTGTAATTTAATTCTTAATATTTATTGAATTAAATAAACATTTTCCATGATTTAATTATTAGATTAAATAATTAATTGATGCAATTGTGGTAGAATAATTTAATTATATGTGTTATATTTATTACATTAATATGGAGAATAATTATTATTCAAGTATGTATTTATGTTTATGTGAGCTTATCAATTAAATGAAATATTTAATAAGCATAATGTTATTTTAATTAATGTAATAATTAATTAGAGATTTAATAATTTGACATAATTAATAAATAAGAAATTAATTATGTGATTATGTAAAGTAACAATAAATTATTATATTATATTTAAATTAAATTAAATAAGATATTTGAATTATTGTGCAAGGTGTAACATGATTTAAACTATAGTATAAGAGATTTATTAACTTAAATGGTTTTGAAAACCTATTCTTGCTAGCCAAACAAGGCCCTAAAGGGAGTTATTAGCAGTTACCCATGGTTGGGTTAACTGACCTTAATGCACGTCAGTTTATTTTCCTTTATTATAATATACGTATTCTTTACTTTTCCTTTTTTCTAAGTCTAGAAAATAAACAGAGAAAGGTTGAGAGTTCACAGAGAAAAATTGTGAGTTTGAGAGAAAATTGTGAGTGTGTAATTAACAATTCTTTGTGAAAGGATCATCATTGATCACCTCTTCTTAAACTATACTTTGGGAAAATTCTCCAAACTCAAATTCTCTTTTTACGTCATTTAGTTTTCATAAAAATGGCTTCACCTTTTGTAAAGTCTCTGTATTTGGGAAAAGGTATGATTATGAGTTTGTATATGTGTTAAATGTTACCAAATCGTATTTGATTATATATATTATATATATATATATATCATCAAAACTATAATATTAACATATGATATGGCCTCAAAAGTTACATAGTTTAGAATATGGCCATATGGCCTTATATATGATTTTACTATGTCAAACATAAATGTTTTTAGTAAAATTCCCACTCTTATTTAATTATGCATGTTAATACGAAGAGACCAAACTTTCAACGAACGGATTCGGTGTTATAACGAATCCGTAGTGTTAATTTTTATGATTTATGTTCAAAACCTTCAAGAACATCAAGAACAGTGAAATTTATATATTTTAATTATGTAATTATGTGTTTTAATGGGTTAAAATCATTATATAAATGTTGGATAATGATTATATACGAATTCTAACATGTGGGTTTGATTAAATTCGTGTAGTAATAATTTAATTGGAGTTTTTTGGCCATGTTCTACAATTTTTCATGAATTACAGAATCAAAATCGAGTCTCGCATCAAGCATGCCAACTCCAGCCTTGTGACTTTCATAAGCATGACCAAGACCAGCCAACCAAAGACCAATAAATACATCATGCCCCAAGAACAAGTAAAAAAAGTGGTGCATATAGCAATACCACTCTCCAGAATGTTTAGAAATGAATTTTTAAAATGTTTAAGTCTAGCAATGTGTTAGTAACCTAATTTAATAAACATAGAGATATGTTAGATGTATAATTAGATGTTAAAATAGATGTTTAACATATAAATAACATAATTACATGTGGATTGAATTATTGAATACATAATTAGCTTGTTATTCGTGAAGTGTAAATTATGTGACAATGAATGTAGTAATTTAACTAAGTATGGTCATAATCAAAGTTAGACAAAGAGAATGAACTTATGATGACTAGTTACATTATAATTAACTATAGTTGTGAATGGAAATGATATGTAGGATTAAATTCAAGGAACGTGTTATGTAATCTACGCACGAGGCAAGTTCCCTAACCCTACTTGTTATCATTATTCAAGTTTATAAATCAAGTTCATTTGTTATGTTAAAGATTTACTATCATTTCAAAGTATGATTCTTTTATACAATAATTATTTTATTGTATACTTATTGAGATTGTTATTCATTATAATGATGAACCTTGTTAGACTAGCGAATCCTTATTGATTCAACTAGTCCATAGTTGATGAACGTTCTAAATTCATAACCCTTATTAATTTATCCAAACCAAACTTCCTTTGGTGCGGACTCTAATGTCAAACTGAGATGAACAACCCTGAAAAGGGATTTACTTATGCGTTAGCGTTAAGATATTGTGCACAGTATGGTACTAAGGGCTGATCCCCCTAAGTACGAGTAGAAAGGTCCATAGTCTTATGACTATTAAAGGTTTCAAGTATAACCCTTGTTAACCTAGGACATAGTTCAAGGTCTTATGACCCTCAGAAATCTTTTGATTCTTGTTACTCATTCTTGATTCAAAAGTTGAGCTTTTATTTTAGAAGTCTTTGATTCTCTCGTATGTTATTATACATTGTTATTTCATTATTTTACTTGTGGGCAATAGTGCCCACTCTTGCATAATAATAACATTGCAGTTAAGAACGAAAGAACCGACGAACCTTCTACTAATAAAGGCAAGGGCAAGGTTAATAAATGAAGAAGACTTGTATTTATAAGATGTTGAATTTATGTGTTAAGACTCGATGTTGTTAAGACTTATTAATTGTTTATGTTTCTGCACCGATGTTTAAGGTTAGTATAACCTGGGATTGTATTTATTATTCAGATGTTGTAACCTAATAAGGGGAGGATTTTATTTCTATTTATTGAATGGTTTGCATTTATTATGGGTAGATAGATAGATGATATTTGTACAGTGAATACCAAATCATGTGGAAATTAAGTCCCTAGATTCGGGGGTGTCACAATCGATCTTCGTCCCGAATATCATTAGTTAAAGATTAAAATCGATGACATTCTAAAGACAGCTTTCAGAACTCGGTACGGGCATTATGAATTTCTAGTCATGTCCATTGGATTGACTAATGCTCCTGTTGCCTTCATGGATATGATGAACCGAGTATTCAAGGAATATTTGGATTACTTTGTGGTCGTCTTTATTGATGGCATCCTCATTTACTACAAAAGTCGTGAAGATCATAAACAACACTTGAGGCTGATACTTCAAAAGCTTCGTGAAAACAAGTTTTATGCCAAGTTGAAAAAAATGTGAGTTCTGGCTTGAGGAAGTAGCATTCCTTGGGCACGTGATATCAAATCACAGAATATCTGTTTACCCAGCGAAGATTGAAGCAATTCAAAGCTAGGAGCAACCTAAGTCAGTGACCAAAGTGCGTAGCTTTCTCGGCTTAGCTGGTTATTATCGGAGATTCGTGGAAGAATTTTCTCGAATTGCTACTCCATTAACTCAGCTGACTCAGAAAGATATAAAATTCGGTTGGAGCGAGGAATGTGAGAAGAGTTTTCAAGAACTCAAGAGAAGACTCATTTCAGCACCTGTTCAGACAATACCATCTGGTTCGGAGGGATTTGTCATCTACAGTGATACTTTGGGCAAGGGGTTAGGATGTGTTCTCATACAGCATGGGAAAGTCATAGCCTATGCCTCTCGACAACTCAAAGAATATGAGAGGAATTATCCTACTCATGAACTAGAGTTGGCAGCTGTTGTCTTAGCACTTAAAATTTGGAGGCATTACCTGTATGGGGAGAAGGTGGAGATCTATACGGATCATAAAAGCCTCAAATATTTCTTCACTCAAAAGGAACTCAACATGCGTCAACGACGTTGGCTCAAACTTTTGAAAGATTATGATTATACTATTCAATACCATCCTGGAAAAGCGAACGTGGTTGCAGACGCATTGAGTAGAAGATCATATGCGGGTACATGTGCGATATTGTCAACGCAAAGGCCCATTTTATATGACTTGCAAAGGATGGAGATAGAGTTAAAGACTCCAGGGACCCACGTGATGATGGCAAATATACGAGTTGAACCCACTTTAATCGATAAAGTTAAAGTTGCTAAAGCTACAGACCTAGAGCTGATGCGTATGAAGAAGAAAGTGCAAGAAGGTGCTATCCCGGAAGCAAGAATCGATGAAGAAAGAATACTTAGAGTCAACTCCAAACTTTGTGTTCCTAACGACCCTGATTTAAAGTATAAAATCATGATGGAGGTGCACAACACACCATTTGCAATGTAACGACCCCAAAATTCATACCATTTAAATCTCGACTTCGGTCGTTAACCATACATTCAACCTCTAATTTTTACATCATTATTCGATATTAAAATCACTAAAATTGTGGAATAATTAAAATTTTTATACATTTCCTTCTTTATTGCCCTAAATCACAACCTTTACATTACATCTCTTCGATTCAAATCTATATCATGAATCGTTACAACAAAATGACTATACAAAGTCTTACATCATCAATAGATATCCATATACACCGGATAACTCAACTTACAATTCAACAACATGTTACATTTAAAAATATTAAATACATTTCCCATAAAACATAAGTAATCTTAGAGAATATGGATCCCTATAATTCACGTAGCACATATCCTTACCTTAAAATCTTGACCTACAAAAGTGGTTATTTGCAAGAGTGAGCTCGATAGCCCAGCAAAGTCTAATAGTTTTCATGTATCACATAGCACATAATAACATGCTCGATATACATCTCATTAAAGTAACATGGTATACATGCTTTTAATTCACATAGCAAATATAAAGATTGAGTTCCTCACTCAATCATTATTACTTAGCCAAAACAATGCAGTCATTTATTGACTTTAACATTTCATGATTTCAACATGTATAACATATCATCCAATTTAAAATAGTTCATCAAGTCCAAGTAGAAAATAGGAACCAAAAGACTTGCCTTGATCGTTGTTTACCAATAACAGTTTAACAGCTTACAGATATCTGCACTTCACGTGCCCTACACAATTATATAATCATTCACGTTAACCATTAGTCACATAGCAATGCATAGTAGTTGTAATGTAAACATTATTCTACTTCTCATAACCCTTCCTATCATAAATACACAATGTTCAACTTAATTGTGTTAACTTTCAACTTATATCTCACTATATTTCATATTCGCAGTTCATTAAAGTGCTTAAGTCTTTCTATGACTACTTATTTATTTTATATTAAATCCATTCCATACTTATAATATTTATTTCAATTGAATTGAAACATTTTTTAAGTTCATTAACACTTGGCACGGCGTTTCGACGTTCAATCGTCACACGCCCGATTTGCATCACTTGTGTATGCTTACTATGCTTCTATAACTTATCTAATACATTATTTATTAATGTTAAGCATCATTATATTTACTAATATTCAAGTTTTATAACTTAGAATAACATCTTTTATCGTCAGGAGCACTACACATGCATATGTGCATGCCCGACGCCTTCTGATTGCCCCCGAAAACACAACAGTCCTAAAGATGACCATT
The DNA here is from genome assembly GCA_020205615.1 of Panax quinquefolius. Classification (NCBI taxonomy): domain Eukaryota; kingdom Viridiplantae; phylum Streptophyta; class Magnoliopsida; order Apiales; family Araliaceae; genus Panax; species Panax quinquefolius. The sequence goes on from CM035165.1 coordinate 51,384,877, forward strand.
TTGACTACTGTTATAGACATCAAATTGAAAATCTTAAAGAACGAAAGTTGTAGGTCTACTCGTCCTCGTTCCGGATCATCTTGAATCACCACCATCTGAGTTCGTATGAGATAGTTATGGCCATTTTACTACAGAAGGCCAAAACGTCCGACCTGAACTTGTTCCACTTCGGCCATGATGCGAGAACTAGGCTAACCAGTGGTGCTGCAGTGTGAAATTAGCGCTGGGGCACGAATTTCAAAGGTTGAGGCATGAATTTCGCAAGTTGGGCGCGAATTTTCGTAATTGGGGTTCCATTTTTGGCGCTGAAATACCAAAACTTGCGTAACCCAACCATCAGAGAACAGAACAACTAATTTCTGTCTATTTAACACTACTAACATCTAAATTAGCATGCTTATTACTTACAAATTTGCACATACACGTTACCAAGCATACATATACGAATTACCAACGACTGAACCACGATTCTAGAAATCTTAAATTTTGAAAGCACGGTTTAAACATCAAAACTCCATAGTTGACATATTTTAACACAGTAAACACTATAAATTCTAATAACCACCAATTCGTTTACTTTAACTACGATTCTCTATTCTTAACAACAGAATTAACATGTTCACAGTTTTAATTTCCCAATTAGCTACCAACAATTTACTGATTTTGATTTTCTTAACAACCAAACTAATGAATATTTTGATCGTTAATAGCCATGATAAGAACATACAATCGAAAAACAGCTTCCCTTTCTTTTAAAAAAATTAACGTGCAATTCTTTGTCTAAACACAAACTTCTAGCATTACAACTACTTATATATGATAGTTGTCCTACTACAACCACATATGCACATGATTCCATCATCCATTATAAAAATATGAATTACAGAGACTATACTATAAAACACAGTAAACCTTAAGAACACAGAGACTAAGGAATTATACTATAAATCATATATGCTAAGATTATGTAACATACCTTTAATTTGCTCAGACAATCCTTTTTAATCACTGAGAATATCTTGAAGAACTCAGAACTTTCTCTTGCTTTTCTTTCTCAGACTCTCTCTCAACCCTCTAACAATCTTTTCTATCTTAGGCTTAAGCCAATTGCATTATACGTAAACTAAAACAAACGCACATCTTTTTTTTCAAACGTTTTAAAACCGTCCTCTACTAATTACCCCTATTCAATTTATCAGTTACCAAATATTATATATTATTTATATTTTGTTTAATTTAATTTATATTACTAATAAATTAAATTTAAAAATCCAAAAGCCATAAGGCTTTGTTTGGCAAAATTATTTAAAATTAAAGACTTAATATATTTAAGCCTTGTTTGGCAAAATAAATTAAAACTACTTTAATTTATTTTAATAACAACTTATAATATAGTTATTTATCACACTTCTAATTAATTAAGTTTTCATACTTAAGTTAATTAATTCTAATAACAATTCATCGCATAATATAATAATTTATTTAATCATTATAAACTCCCTAACTTAATTATTAAATTAAATTAGATTATTATTTCAAAATAATTACTTTTATTAACTCATTAATTATTTATTAAACAAATAAATAATCAAATCACATCAAATCAAATCAATTAAACAAATACTTATTCAACGATAAACACATCCATTAAATATTTATATAATTCAATAAATATTTAAATATTTAATTAAAAATCTGGATTGTTACATGCAATCCATCCTGGGAGTACCAAAATGTATCGTGATCTTCGACGTACATTTTGGTGGAGCAATATGACGAGAGAGATCGCGGAGTTTATCTCAAGGTGTTTAACTTGTCAACGAGTCAAGGCGGAGCATCAAGTGCCAATAGGTCCATTGTAACCACTAGAAATTCCAGAATGGAAGTGGGAGCACATTACCATGGATTTCGTTACTGGTCTTCCCAAGGTTTCTCAAGGCATAGATGCGATTTGGGTCATTGTTGATAGATTGACCAAGTCTGCTCATTTCTTACCTATACGAGAAACTTATTCACTTGAACGTCTTGTTCGTATGTACATAAACAAGATTGTAAGACTGCATGGTATGTCAGCATCCATAGTTTCTGATCGAGACCCAAGATTCACTTCACGATTTTGGGTTAATTTGCAAAAAGCTATGGGCACGAATTTGCGATTTAGTTCAACGTATCACCTTCAGACGGACGGGCAGTCGGAGAGGACTATTCAAACTCTGGAAGATCTATTAAGACTATGTGTCCTTGAATTCAAAGGAAGTTGGGACAAGTTCTTACCATTGGTGGAATTTTCTTATAACAACAGTAATCAATCAAGTATCGGCATGGCTCCATTTGAGGCGTTGTATGGAAGAAAGTGTCGTTTTCCAGTATGCTGGGATGAGGTGGGTGAAGCAACGTTGTTGGGACCGGAATTGGTATGCATGGCAATAGAAAAGATTCAAATGATCCGGCAACGTATAAAAACTTCACAAGATCAACAAAAGAGTTATGTTGATCTTCACCCAAGGACGGAATTCAATGTTGGAGAACATGTGTTGTTACGTGTTGCTCCATGGAAGGGAGTTATGAGATTTGGAAAGAGAGGAAAGCTCAATCCTCAATTCATTGGTCCATTTGAAATCCTTGACTGAGTAGGAACTGTGGCTTATAGACTCGCGTTACCGCCAAGTATGTCTCGTGTTCATAATATTTTTCACATATCCATGTTACGTAAATATGTGGAAGACCCGGACCACATTATTGAGTTAGAACCGGACGAAATAGCGGAAGATTTAACGTATAAAGAGGTACCTATTAAAATCTTGGATAAGAAGGAACATATTCTACGCTCCAAGGTTATACCTCAAGTCAAAGGTTTATGGAGAAACCACGATGTTGAGGAAATGACCTAGGAGTTAGAATCTGAAATGAAATCAAGGTATCCTCACCTCTTCGTCATACCAGGTATGTACCCTAATTTCGAGGGCGAAATTTCATAAGAAGAGAGGTTGTAAGACCCCAACTTTTATGAATAAAGATAAATTTTTCTATGTATCATTTTTGAATATTAAGGTTTGAATTTGTCATAATATTATAGTTGTGCGTAATATTTATGAATTTTTCAAAGTAAGCAAGTTGTTATATAATATTTGATTGGTCGGGGAATATTCGTTTTAACAGGAAATATTCGTACGACGGCACAATCATTGGTGGACCCCACAACGTAATTATTGTCGTAATGAGAAAACGACAAAAATATCTTTTTATAAAAATAATGGCGGAAGTTTTACAGTTTACTATTGAAATAATCGATGTTAAAAGTACAGTAATACGCGTGGTTGCATAGTAGCACACGGTATTAATTATTGATGCTTACGTGTGAAGTTACTTAGTTATACTCAATTATTTCTACAATAATTGTTACATCATAACTCTCATATTATTGATTCAATTATTGTCACAAGATTATCTCGCATTATATTTTATATTATTAAATCAATAATTGAGACGACAAAAGTTATTCATATTATTATTTGCAATATCGACAAAGGTTCAGAAGTTCTCACAAAGAGAGGTTTAATCACCTAATCAGCACGCCAATAAGGAGAAATCCTTATCTGAAAGCCCCCTCTTTCCTGGGAACGACCTGGTTGTTAAATATTGTGAATTATAATAATAATGATAAATGTTGTTAAAAATATTGAGGAGATTTTTATGAAGTATTTGATGTAAATATTGGCGTATTATATGGACCCCCATTTACCCATTTTTCAAAATAATCGGTAGAAAGTTATTCTATATATATATATATATATATATGTGTGGGGGCCACTGCAGAGCCCACATGTTGTTGATTTTTTGGGATGGGGGAGAAACCTGGTGAAAGTTTTTCATGGGTGATTATTTGTAAACATGTGTTATATATATATATATATATATATATATATATATATATTATAATAAGTTTTGTTTTCTATGAAGAATAGAATATATTATATTTTATTAAATATTATAATTATAATTTGAAAAAAAACGGGCGTCCTAAAAATTTTCTCTGCCCGTGATGCATTCGTCCGAAAATATTACTGTGCAGTCCGTCAAAAACTTTTCTAAATAGTATCCTTCCATTCTCCTATAAATAGGATGCTTAGTTAGAAAATAAAATCACACCAGAATCAGAGAATTCTTCTTCTATAATATTGAGCGTATATCTTTAGAGTTTTAAGAAGCTTTGAACGTAGAAAATAGTGAAAGTTTTCTTCAAGAATATCCCCGCCCTACCAATCGGAATACTCTTCTTGTTAAGGTAAGAGATATTATTTTTGTTCAGTCTTCGTATAAAATAATATTTTCTTCCATACTCTGTAGTATGTAAGTAATATTATTTCGTTTCAGATTTCGAATTCTATACTCATTTTGTTAAGTTTGGCTTCTATACTCCATGAAATTAGTAGAATATCCTTGATATTTGTGCTTCATCCAGTATCTTTTCATGGAAATTTTATTCAGAGCATTTGTTAGGTAAAATCTAATTACGCACAACACGCAAGTATACGTAGTCAACAAGTAATAAAGTGAAAGTAGAGTATCGTTCCCACGAGGAATTGTTTATTACAAATCACCAAGTACTAACATGTAACCAACTCAATCTTATTTAAACGAATGAATTTCAAATTATATAATTAAACTACTATTAAATTCCACTAGTTAAATTAAGATTACGGAGATTTAAGCTCATAACTTCACTTATTGCTTCATTTAAGTTAACACACTTCTCATCAATTATTCTCTATCATGAATTGTTAATCAAGAATACTAAAGTAGATAAAACCACCTCTCGATGCATAATACACATACTCACTTAAATCCACAGATGATAGAATTAAGCAAGACACCCTAATTAACTAATCTACTATATCTCTATTAAAATTACAATTATAAAGGATTTAAAGCACAAGTTCTCTATAAGATTACATATGGCGTAAAGGCATATCTCTATCCTAAAAATGAATCATGAATTCCATCTATGCAGAAATCACAAACACATGCTATCATGATCAGATCTAAATCTAAACTTCATCTCTCGAGTTCATAAAGATTATCACGGTAATTTTTAGCTAGGCAATTAAGCAATTAAGTCCAAATCACAATAGACAATCCTCACAATCGAATATAATAATTGATAGTGAAGCATATTAAAATAAACTACACAATAAGATCCATTGTAATCTCAAACAAAGAATTAGTTCATTGAATTAAAACTAAGAATCCACAATTGAATAATCATTAAAAGATAAAGATAGAAGAAGATAAGAAGATATAATCTATTGTCTATAGATTTGAAGCTCCCTCCTTGCTCCTACTTTGAATCTTCAATGGTCTCCAAGTTGCTTCATTCTCCAAAACTCATAAGAAATAGTGTTTTGATTTAATCTACTCTAATCTGATCTAATAGAATTCTCTCTCTAGTCTAATTTCTCCTCTAATCCTTGTATCTCTCCTCCTTTTATAAGTCTCTTTATATGTCTTTAAGTCCTCTTGGAATTCCTTGAGTCAATCGGATCGAAACAATCCTTCTCGAACTCAAATTTGGACAAAAACGTATTTTCTGGGTGTACCCCTGCCCCGGCGGGGGTTTATACTTGTAAAGGGCCTGCCCCGGCAGGCTAGGGGCCTGTTTTATAACTGGTATGCCCGCCCCGGTGGGGGTTTTATGAAGGAAAAGCTCGCCCCAGCGGGGGTACCTTTTCTGCTCTGACGTCTTTTGGGAATACGGTCATAACCTTTGATCCGGGAAGAGTTACAAAGCCTGACACCTATCAAATCGAAGATATCGGCAAGCTCTATAACTTTCATTCTTTGAGAATTTAGAAATAACGGATGGATGAAGGTCGAAATTGGGCTGGAAGTGACTGCGATGCTGGCCACCCAAAACAGTGAAGTTCGACGTCCGTTAGTACAAATGTCGTAACTCTTGCATCTGAACTCCGATTGGAATGATTCAAGTTGTTCCGGAAAGCTAAGAAGAAGCTCTACAATGTAAGCCAAGTTCCAAGCCAAAAACATGAAATTAACATGAAAGACCAAATGATTTTTGGATTGTTTTTCTTTGCGATTTCATACCAATTCTTTGTGATCACAGCTCCCAAGCATATAATCTACAAAACGAACACAAAATGCATAAAAAGTAACTAAGAAACATGAGATTAAGCAACTAATTCAAGTAACAGATACCGGATAAGTAGGTATAAAACCTACTTATCAGCATTCTTGATAAGTTTTAACTTTTTTCATGCCGGGGTACTATTCACGGGGTTACTATTCCTGAAGTTACTATTCACGGGGTACTATTCACTCTATAACTATTCACCCGGAGTACTATTCATGATAAAAATTGATTCATTTTTGGTCCAAATCATTTTGGTACAATATTATTCTTGAATTTACTCCATAAAGCAGTATCATGTTGACAATTTGGATGTTATTGATTTCTGGATAAATTAAATTATAAATTTTTAAAATTTATCCTTTGTTTTCATTTAATTGAATTCTTATATCATTGGCATCATCATCATGCTTATATTATGTTGAAAGTCATCTGTGGCCGTAGTGCATAGATGGACTTGGTATGATTATGACCAAGGATTATTCGGTATAATCATGACCGTAATGTTACAAATGATGTGGTAAAAGTCCTCATTGGCCCGTAGTGCATTGATGGACAGTTGTTGGCATGATCATAATCATTGATGAAAACACAAATATCATTGGCCCGTAGTGCATGGATATTTCGTGGTCGTTATACTAATGAATATCCTTGGTCGTAGTGCAGGGATGATTTGATGATGTGGATTATTTATTAAGCTGAGTCTCAGCGATAAAGTTGATGAAAAACCTTTTAAATCTTAGAAGATAGTAGATTTCATGTTCTACTTGAATCTTCTAATAGATTGCTTGTTCCGCTGCAGTTAAACTTGATGTTTATTATATTTTATCAGTTTAACACTGTTGAAGGCTAACGATAATTTATTATGCATTATTTTAGTCATAATATGTCTTACTGGGCTAGTTGAGCTCACCCTTTGCTTTCATTGTTCTCTTCAGGAAATGAGAATATAGCTGGGACTAGTCGGGGAACAGAATGACAGTCCAAATGGTAACATTAGTAGTCCTCACTATTCTGTGAAATAGTGTGACAATAAATGTAATGAGGACTTATTTTGAGTTTGAATACTGTCTAGAAGACAATATTAGTATTAAAACTCACATCTCATGTGGTATAAGTAAGTTTGTATTTATATTCAGTACCATGTATTTGGCGACCCAAGATAAGTGATGTATACCTATTTTAGGGGAGTCACAGTAGTCTTACCGAACCGTACTTGTGCTTTCCCGCCCAAATTAATTAGAATGAATCTGAATATTTATTAATTATGAATCTGAATAATTATTGTGAGACCCCAGATTTTATCAATAAAGATTTAAATTTTGTTGAAATAATTTTTTAATATTATGGTGTGAATTTAAGATAATATTATAGTTGTGGGTAGTATTTATAAATTTTGCAAAGTATGCAAGTGGTTATATTATATTCGATTGGTGGGGAATATTCGGTTTAGCAGGAATATTCGTGATAACTACTCAATCATTGGTGGACCCTACAATGTAATTATTGTCGGATTGAGAAAACGACAAAAATATTTTATTGAAATAACGGCGGAAGTTTTACCGTGGTTACTTGCTGAACTACTCTCAGTAGTAAAAGTACAATGTCGCGTGTGTGTTGCATAGTAAGACACCTGGTATTGATTATCGATGCTTATGTGAGAAGTCACTCATTTGATTCCATTATTATTGATTAAATATATGAATTATTATAATGATAATGACGCTTTTGTTTTATTCAGATTATTAATGTAATAAAACGTAAACATCTTTTTATATAAAATAGAATACTTTATTAAAGTTATTCTATAAATAGAATATATTATATTTTATTATGCATAGTGTTGCATAGTGTTTTGCATAGTATTACATAGTGTTTGCATCGTAAAATATTTTTATATAAATAGAATATATTATATTTTATTTAAAAGATTTTTCTTTAAATATGGACCGTCATTAAAGTAAATCAATCTGTCCGCTTCATAGATTAATTACTATGCATTCTATTTTCCTATAAATAGAAGCTCATTCCTTCATTATTTTCTTACGAATTCATTGAAACTCTAGAGAGAGAATTATAGAGAGAAGCTATAGAGAAAATTATAGAAAGAAGAAGAGTATTCTCGCTACTTCACTACTTCTATATTCAGTTCTTTTACTAGTAAGGGGTATTATTTGTTGTACCCGTAAGTGGGTGTTATTCTTTCTTCTTGAAGAGAACTTCATTATTCCATTCATTATTATTCTCGTTGAATAACTCGTAAAAGTGGTATACCCTATACATAACCTCAGTATAATGCCAGATACCCTATACTTGGTGAAATCCTTATGTTATTCCATTGCTTATTATTCTTGGAATAACTCAGATACGCTGCCATTTACCTATATACTTGGTGACATTCTTCTTATTATTCATTGGAACATCCTGCATGTGTTTTACAATCGGACCGGTTCCGCTTTTTATTATTCTGCTGGAACATCCTGTCATGTGTTTTACACACCGACCGGGTTCCGCTCTTTATCATTCTCGTTGAATATCCTATCTCGTGTTTTACACGGATCCGGTTCCATCTTTATTATTCTCATTGGAACATCCTCGCTTGCAGTGAATTTCACCCGACCCGGTTCCGCGATATTATTATTCTGTTGAATAACTCGCCTATGGCGCGGGTACCGCATGCATGGTGATTTCTTTTGTTATTCCATTCTTTATTATACCTAGTTGGTTAAAACTTTGACTTCTATACTCCATGAAATTAGTAGAATATCCTCGATATTTTTGCGTTTCATCCAAAGATCTTTTCACTGAAATATTCTTCCCGATCATTCTTGAATTTTACTCTATGAAACAAAGATTATGTTGACAATTTGGACGTTAATAATTCATGGATTAAATAATTCTTGAACTTATTTTATTGAATTATTATGTCATTGTCATCATCCTCATGTTATATTATGTTATCTTTGGCTTACGTGCATAGATGAACTTAGTATGATTATGACACTGGGATCATTCGGATAATCATGACTTGATATAAATGACGTGACAAAAGTCCTCGATGGCTTCAGTAATGCGAAGATGGATAGTTTTGGTATGATTATGACCAGGGGTGATTCGGTATAGTCATGACCATTGATAATTTGATGAAAATCCTTGACCGTGGTACAGGGATGATTAGATGTGGTGGTTTATTTATTAAGCTGAGTCTCAGCGATAAAAAATTGATGAAAACCTTTTAAAACCTAAAAGATAGTAGACTTTATTCTCTACTTGACTCTTTTAATGGATTGCTAATTCACCGCAGCTTAAACCGGTTTGTCTATTGTATTTTATCGGTTTAACATCATTGAAGGCTAATGATAATTTATTCGCATTATCTTAGTCATAATATTTCTTCTTTAAGCAAGTTGAGCTCACCTTTTCTTTCATTGTTCTCTTCGTGAAATGAGAACATAGCCGGGACGAGCCGGAGAACGAAGTAATGGTCCGAGGATAGCATCAAGAGTCCTCACTATTCTCCGAAATAGTGTGATAATAGTTGTAATGAGGACTCCTTTTGAGTTTGTATAATATCTAGTAGACAATATTTGTATTCAAACTCACAGCTTTATGTTGTATTGTACACCTACGCTTAGGTTAGTAAGTTGTATTTGAATTTATGTACCATGTAAGTGGCGACCCAAGATGGGTGACGATACCTAATTTTGGGGCGTCCACAACAGCTATATCGAGCTTAGGATATGATCCCCAGCTAAGATGCGAGATAAGAACTAGGAGGAGAGAGATTGAATTCCTTCGCTAGTATGACCTACCTAAGTTTATTTGTTATTTAATTGGTCTCACAAAGTATAGGGATAATATTTGATATATTAATTAACCCTTTTACTTCACAATTCCTTTCGTGTAATAAGAGTGTAGCTAGGTTCGAGCGGGGTAATAAAGGGAATAGAGCGGTGGTCATCATTTAGTAGTTATATTTGGTGAATCAACTAGGGTGAGGCGAACCCAACGTTGGAAGAGTGTTTTGCCACTATCATACAAGATGTCTAATGACATACAACCTCGTGTCATCATAAGATGTGGTTGTGCTCATCCACTTGTTTGAGTATATTTACGAACACTACCTATATGATCTTGGTGTTTGTTTGAAGTATAATTCTCAATTTGAGACAAAGGAGATAATGATAAATCAAGAGAAGACTCACCATCGGGAAGAATATGATAGTAATCTTCTCATTTTTCTTTGGGGTCTACTGGGTAAACCAAGAATAATTCGTGGCCATATGATATCTATCATAACCTAGAAGCATGACCTCCCATGTAATGAAGGTTTCCTTGAGCACTTCCCAAAGATTCTAATTTCTAAAATAGTTTTTTGACTATACATTTATGTAAGGTGTCATTGTGAGGTGCTATCCAGGTTAAGGGATGAAGTCACAAATTGGTATTAATGTGACGTACTATTCAAGTCTTGGACGAGAGTAATGTGCTTTTGAATGATATTTCTATCATTAATAAATTTCTTGACGTATTCTTGAAGATTTCCTAGCCTACCCTAGAGCGTGAAATCGAATTTTGTATCAATTCCAAAGATAAAAACCCATTTCTTAAACCCTCAAATATTTCTTCAACTAAAAGGATCTGTTTACGAGGATTATGATGAAAGTCATAATAAAAGCATTGGACTAATGAAAATCATGGGTGTATGAAGTATTAGTAAGTGTTATGATGAGTTATGTTGGTTATTATGTGAAAACATGAAAGTTTCTTAGAAATCACAAAGAGTTGAAAATCAGATTTTGGTGAAAAACGTAACATGAAATTCAATAGACCATATCTCCTATTATATTTTGAATTTTTGAATGTGGTCAAGTTCTAGAGTTAGATCTATGAGTTACCTAACTAATCCAAGTGGAATTACTAAAAAAGGTGTTGTAGATTTTCGTGTGGACTGATTTTAGCAAAGGAGGCCAAAGCTGTAAATTTTGAAAATGCTACTGCCCAGAAACTTTAAGGGGCTGTTTCGGCCACTTAAATTATGAGAAAAATTCTGGCCTTTTGGGACATGAAAGTATATGGTATAAAGTACCTCCTGTCCAAAAATGAGCTCATTCTGACTTAAAATGAGCAAGTTATGACTATTTCAATATTTAGGTTTTTCCGACAAAAAACGCTATAACTAGAGTTCTATAACTCCGATGACTATGAAATTTAAACTGGAGGCTCACGTTAACATGTGTAAGGTCCTGCCAAGATTTGGGAATTTTTGGAGTTAAACTTGAGGTAGCTAATTTCTTAAGGAATTAATTAGAAATTGATTTTTGAAAAATAGTAAATGAATTTTAAAAATTCCGAGAAAAATATATTTTCATTATGGGACTATATTATGCTAAATCCCAGAAAAGAAATATTTTTGGGACTGATTTGGTATTTTTCATGAAAATAGTTTAGTTACTGAACATATGAGTTAAATATGTTATGTGAAGTAACAAAGTTGAAAATATGATTTTATGGCTAGAGAATCCTATATAGTAGTATATGCATATTTTTTTGATGAGGGATTTGATAATTGGTGATGATATTTTATGAGTATGACATTTTGAATGATTAAATGCATTATATGGTAAAGCGTAAACAATTGAGAAAAATTGTTTATAAATTTAAGAAGTGATTAAAATATTGTTATAATATTAATGTTATTAGATTATGAGATTATTAAGTGATTGATAACATGGGGATATTCTTGAATCTGGATAAATTATAAATGTTTAATATTTATCCTTTATCTCATTTGATTGATTCTTTATATCATTATCCTCATGTTTATATTATGTTGAAAAAGTCATCTCGTGGCTCAGTAAAGTGCATAGATGGACTTGGTATGATTATGACCACGGATTATTCTATAATCATAACTCAGAATTGAATACACAATTATCTTTTGCCGTAGTGCATGGATAATTTGTGGTCGTGATACTAATGAATACACAATTATCTTTGGACGTAGTGCATGGATAATTTGTGGTCGTGATACTAATGAATACACAATTATCTTTGGTCGTAGTGCATGGATAATTTGTGGTCGTGATACTAATGAATACACGATTATCTTTTTTGCCGTAGTGCATGGATAATTTGTGGTCGTGATACTAATGAATACACGATTATCTTTGGTCGTAGTGTATGGATAATTTGTGGTCGTGATACTAATGAATACACGATTATCTTTTGCCGTAGTGCATGGATAATTGTGGTCGGATATATTAATGAATACACAATTATCTTCGGTAGTAGTGCATGGATAATTTGTGGTCGTGATACTAATGAATACACAATTATCTTTGGTAGTAGTGCTTGGATAATTTGTGGTCGTGATACTTAATGAATACACAATTATCTTTGGTAGTAGTGCATGGATAATTTGTGGTCGTGATACTAATGAATATCCTTGGCCATTAGTGCGAGGATGATTCGATGATATGGATTAATTATTGAAATTTGAGTCTCAAAGAATGAAATATTAATTCATGGATGTGGTAAAAGTCATCTTTGGTAGTAGTGCATTGATAGACTTGGTATGATTATGACCACGGATTATTCGGTATAATCATGATCAGAATTGAAAACACGAATATCCTTGGCGAAGAGTGCATTGATAATTCGTGGTCGTGATACTATTAAGCTAAGTCTCGAAGATTATTGGTTTTACAGCTTATATATCTTTGGCTCAGAAGTGCAAAGATGAATTGTTAATAAATATCTTCGCCGGGATTGCAAAGATGAACTTAATGTTTTCAACGATAAAGGTATTCAAGGTATCCTCACCTCTTTATCATATCAGTATCGCACCTTCAATTTCGAGGGCGAAATTCCATAAGGAGGGAGATCAGAGACCCCAGTTTTATCAATAAAGATTTAAATTTTGTTGAAATAATTTTTAATATTATGGTGTGAATTTAAGATAATATTATAGTTGTGGGTAGTATTTATAAATTTTGCAAAGTATGCAAGTGGTTATATTATATTCGATTGGTCTGGGAATATTTGGTTTAGCGAGGAAATATTCGTATAACCTCCAATCATTGGTGGACCCCACAATGTAATTATTGTTTGATTGAAAAAACGACAAAAATATTTTATTGAAATAACTACGAAAGTTTTACCGTGGTTACCGTTGAACTACTCGGTAGTAAAAGTACGTGTACGTGTGGTTGCATAGTAGCACACTACGGTATTGATTATCGATGCTTATGTGAGAAGTCACTCGGTTTGATTCCATTATCATCGATTAATAATATGAATTATTATAATGATAATGACGCTTTTGTTTTATTCAGATTATTAATGTAATAAAATGTAAACATCTTTTATATAAAATAGAATACTTTATTAAAGTTATTCTATAAATAGAATATATTATATTTTATTATGCGTAGTGTTGCATAGTGTTTTTTTCATAGTGTTTTGCATAGTATTGCATAAAGTTTGCATAGTAAAATGTTTTTATATAAATAGAATATATTATATTTTATTTAAAAGATTTTTCTTTAAATATGGACCGTCGATTAAAGTAAATCAATCTGACCGCTTCATGGATTAATTACTATGCATTCTATTTTCCTATAAATAGAAGCTCATTCCTTCATTATTTTCTTACGAATTCATTGAAACTCTAGAGAGAGAAATTATAGAGAGAAGCTATAGAGAGAAAATTATAGAAAGAAGAAGAGTATTCTCGCTACTTCACTACTTCTATATTCGGTTCTTTTTTACTAGGTAAGGGGTATTATTTGTTGTGTACGTGTAAGGGTGTTATTCTTTCTTCTTGAAGAGAACTTCATTATTCCATTCATTATTATTCATTGGAATAACTCCGTAAAAGTGGTATACCCTATACATAACTCAGATATCACGCATACCCTATACTTGGTGAAATCCTTATGTTATTCCATTGCTTATTATTCTCGCTGGAATAACTCAGATACGCTGGTTACCCTATACTTGGTGACATTCTTCTATTATTCTCATTGGAACATCCTCGTGCTGCATGTTTTTACACCGGACTGGTTCCGCTTTTATTATTCTCGCTGGAACATCCTGCTGCATGTTTTACACCGGACCGGTTCCGCTTTTTATCATTCTCGTTGGAATATCCTATCATGTGTGTTTTACACCGGATCCGTTTCCATCTTTATTATTCTGTTGGAACATCATCGCTTGGGTGAATTTCACCGACCGGTTCCGTTATTATTATTATTCATTGAATAACTCGCCTATGCGCAAGTACCGCATGTATGGTGATTTCTTTTGTTATTCCATTCTTTATTATACCTAGTTGGTTAAAACTTTGACTTCTATACTCCATGAAATTAGTAGAATATCCTCGATATTTGCGTTTCATCCAAAGATCTTTTCACGGAAATATTCTTCCGATCATTCTTGAATTTTACTCTATGAAACAATATTATGTTGACAATTTGACGTTAATAATTCATGGATTAAATAATTCTTGAACTTATTTTATTGAATTATTATGTCATTGTCATCATCCTCATGTTATATTATGTTATCTTTGCTTACGCGTGCATAGATGAACTTAGTATGATTATGACACTGTGGATCATTCTATAATCACGACTTGATATAAATGACGTGACAAAAGTCCTCGCCAACTGTAATGCAGTTGATGGATAGTTTTTGGTATGATTATGACCAGGGTGATTCTTAAGTATAGTCATACCATTGATAATTTGATGAAAATCCTCGACCGTGGTACGGGGATGATTAGATGTGGTGGTTTATTTATTAAAATTTGAGTCTCAAATGATAAAAATTGATGAAAACCTTTTAAAACCTAAAAGATAGTAGACTTTATTCTCTACTCGACTCTTTTAATGGATTGCTAATTCATTGCAGCTTAAACCGGTTGTCAATTGTATTTTATCGCTTTAACATCGTGAAGGCTAATGATAATTTATTCGCATTATCTTAGTCATAATATTTCTTCTCAAGCAAGTTGAGCTCACCCTTTCTTTCATTGTTCTCTTGTGAAATGAGAACATAAGCCGGACGAGCCGGGAGAACGGCGTAATGGTCCGAGGATAGCATTAGTAGTCCTCACTATTCTCTCGAAATAGTGTGATAATAGTTGTAATGAGGACTCCTTTTGAGTTTGTATAATATCTAGTAGACAATATTTGTATTCAAACTCACGCTTTATGTCGTATTGTACACCCACGCTTAGGTTAGTAAGTTGTATTTGAATTTATGTACCATGTAAGTGGCAACCCAAGATGGGTGACGTATACCTAATTTTGGGGGCGTCACAGTTATTATAATAATTATTAATATTATTATTTCTATAATAATAATAATTATTATTATTATCATTAATATTACTATTATTATAATAATAATTATTATTATTATTATAATTATTATAAGAATTATTATTATAATTATTATAATAATAATTATTATAATTATTATAATAATAATAATTATTATTATTATTATTATTATTATTATTACTATTATTATTAGTAGTAGTACTATTATAATAAGCATAATTATTATTATTAGTACTATTATTATAATTATTAATATTATTATGTGTTTGTGTGTATGAAGAAGATAGGAGAGAGAAAGATTTTGTATGTGACAATGATTACATGTGAGAGAGTAGGGTGTAGGGGTGAATTTGATATGGGCGGAAAAAAAATGTAAAAATACTATATTACCTAAAGACTCTTTGCAACTTAAAATAACTTACAATCAGACATAACAATTATCATAATTTACCACACTACCACAATAATTAATTTTCTTTTAAAAATAGATGTACAGAAAAATCTAAACTTGTCTATAAAACTTATAATCATCAATAACAATTGTTGACGTCGGGATTTTTAATTGTCCCTTTCCGTTACTTGTTCTTTGGTGTTCTCATTTTAGGTGAGATTTGTTTGAAAAAATAAGTGAAAAAAGGCTCGACATGTATAATGTCGACGATGGACTGTTAAGAGTTGTCAGTTGGTTTTTTTATATGGTTGTACCAACACAATCGAGAAAAGGATTGCACAATGACCCAGTGATGTAACACTGCTAAACGGGTCGGTGAAACTGAGATTCATTAGGGTCCGGGGACTTGGTTATGCGGAGGGAAGGTGTTAGGCACCCCCCGACATCCGTGTTACCACGGTGATTGCCTCTTTTCAAGAAACTATTATCTGAATGTGTGTGTGTGTGTGTGTGTGTGTGGGTCAATGTGCTATTATTTGGAAGTAGTGTGAGGGTACCAATATACACAGGGTTTGAATTTATGTAAAAATTTAGTTTTTAACAAGATATGGAAGTGATGTTTTAGAAAAGAGGTCTTTTCAAACCCTGATGCTCAATAGTAATTGAGACCTTTTACACTTCCATTTTATTAAATGTTCGGCTTGATTGATTTTATTTTCGAGATGCGAAGCATCTATAAGAAAATAATGTACAAAATAATGCCGACTTCCTCGTGGGTATGAAAACCATCTGAGGAAATTCAGGCACCGCATAATAATTTACAAGCTGCTTACAGTTGAAAATGTCCATCACGGGAACCGAATCTAGATCCAATAGACTAAATCTGTAATCACATGATTTCTAGGCGCACATGATACCGCAATTTGTATGAAAGTAGTAAGCAGGTATATATATATAAAAGCTGTAAATATATATATACAGACATGATCACCAACCACGAACCACCTCCATGGGGGATCAAAAATGTAAATAAAGCTGTATAAGCTATCAACCTCCACGGAGGAGACTCCAGGTGGGACGAAATGTAAATAGAGCTGTACAAAGCAATCAACTACCACGAAGTAAACTCCAGGCAGGATGAAACGTAAATAAAGCTTTAAAAGCGATCAACCACCATGAAGTAAACTCCAGGTGGGACAAAATATATATATATATATAAAAGCAATAAGCGCACCAGATGTAAAATCTAGGCTCATCGAACAGAGTCCAACAACAGTTCATATATATAAGTATTTTTATAAGCGAGTAAGCGCACCGGATGTAAAATCCAGGCTCATCGAACAGAGTTCGACAACAGTTCATATATATATATATATACGTATATATATAAGCGAATAAACGTACCGGATGTAAAATTAAGGCTCATCAAACAGAGTCCGACATACAATTAATATATATAAATATATATTAAAGCAGTAAACGCTCCAGACCGAAGTCTAGGCTCATCGAACAAAGTTCGACACACAGTTCATATATATATATATATATATATATATATATTAACAAATAAATGCTCCAGACCGAAGTCAAGGCTCAATCGAGGCATAACTCGATAATGTTAGTCCATATATATAAATATATATATATATATATATATAAATATATATGTATATACAAACAGAAATAAAACCACGGACCAAAGTCTGGGCAAACACACGCAACACGACTCTCAACGTGAAGAAGGGTGTGTGCAGAGATGAAGAGAAAGACTTTAAAGTGTGTGAGAAGGCTTACAGTGGGTTGCCAAAGAAGGCTTCTATATCTTTAAAGTAGGTAAACACTGGCTTTTGTAAGTACAAAAGTAGCTATATGTGAGCTCACAGGTGTTTAAAATGGGAAAACACTCAATATATTGCAAGTATGGAGCAAATTTGACAGGGCTTCCTCGCTCTTTCTCTTCTCAAAATGGCCACCCCAAGCCCTCTATTTATAGAGGGGGTCAGACTCATGGCCAGCAGCAGTACACAGGCTTAGCTGGTAGGAGTACTCGAGAGGTGCCCAGGTTGCCGGGGTTTCTCGTGTCGGTCGTCTCATAAATGACGTGTACATGTAGGCCCTGCAATGTCTGCTCGAACTTTTAAAATTGCAATCCGGGCATCCGACTGAGGTATATAGGACCTATTTCGGACCGTCGTTGTCGAGAGTTGTACAATGGCATAGGATTAGAGTTTGTACGAAGTCATTGAAGATGGGATGATGCCCTCAGGTCTTCAAGCTTCAAATTATATCTGTTACCCCGCACAATAGTCACTCGGGATTGGTTTTCCTTGATTCTTGTAGGACATCATTGTGTAGAGATGTGTGTATAAAATGCTGAGACGACGTGATGTGGCATCATGTTGGCAAGATGATGAGGTTGCCCCTCACCTGTATTATCACCGGTTTGGGCTGATAAAGTAGACGTTGCTCAGGGCTTTGCTGAGATTGGACTGTTGCACGTGTTAAAAGTCCTCAATGTCATCTCTGAGGTGTGTATGTTCTCCTGGTGTTATCTCTGGGTTGGTACTGAGTATCTCGTTATGAGTACCGAGATTGAATCTGGTTACATTTGAAACAAGCATTTTCGGGGTTATCGCCGAGACTGCATTCCTTGGGGTGATCACCAAGGTTGTTAGCTATTTCCATGATTGGGACTGAGACTGGATACCTCGGGATTATCTCCGAGATTAATTGGTCTTCTCCAGTGTGTGTTTCGGTATTGGATATGTACGCCTCGGGGTTATCTCCGAGGTTGGAGTTGTTACTCCCAGTGTGTGTTCTGGGTTTGATGCTGAACTTCCGATAGTATCCGGAATGGATATAGATTGTCTTCCAGGGTTCCCTCTTGAAAGACGAATCTGTCCTCCTGCAATGTTAGTGACAGGTGTATAGAAAATTTCTAGTGTCTACAAATGCCCCTCTTTATCATACTCATGCAAGGCAATGCATGGGTGGGATAAAGAATCCTAGACACTTGAAATGCAACAATACAAATATGGTACTATATGTAGCAACATGATGCAAATGTATGATGCATGTGTACGGGGTTGTAGCCAAACATGCTGGGATGATTGTTTGGCTCCTGTTGCTTTTCAACCGGGATTGGCAATGATGACCAGTTTTGATGTGTAATCTGAATCTATTAGGATGTTGCTGTTGGGGTTATCACCAAATTCCTGGGTCCTTGGTAACGACTTGATCCTGAAGATGTACCTCTTATGTGTAAAAGATCTGTGGGGATAAAGCTTGGTCTGTTTCAGGATGTTTATAACATATTCCATCATCAATCCTCCTTGATAACATTGACCTTTCCTTGATAAGATTCTGTTGGATTTACTGCCAACAGCAAATGATGTCCGGGATGTCTGACCTTTATTGACGTATACTTCACCGAAATGTGAATCAACGGCTGAAAACCTTGTGGGATAGACTGTCAAGGTTGTTTGACCTTCGCTGACGTGTGAATCAATGACTGATACTCTATGGGTAGATTGTAAAGGTTGCTTGACCTTCCTTGATGTGTGAATCAACGAAACATTGCATTGTGACCCCTGTCGGGGATCCGCTGGGGAATATGAGTACTCGAGCATGAAATCTTCGAATAGCTCTAGAGCTCCGATAGGTTTAATCGCCATCGGCTGAGATAACGTCAAGGCTGCTTGACCTTCATTGATATGTGTGTCAATGGCTGAAATGTATGTTTAAATCCCCTGCCGGGGCCTCACGTTGTAACCCTCGTCGGGGATCTACGTTGTAACCCCTGTCGGAGATCCACGTTGATCTTTTAGGGTAATGACCCGGAGTTGGCGACATTGGACCTGTACAAGGTATTGACGAATGTGATTTGTAACAACAGAGATCATTGGCAGGGTATACCATATGTTCGGGTGACTACCAATGAGTGATGTACAGACTCAAAGTTCCATCTGAGAAGACCAGGATTGTATGTTGTTTTGCCCAATCACGTAGCATTTATATTCCCAATTTGACTTTTTTAGTCAGCAAGAATTCCTTTGCAAGTCGAATTGGATCGAGCCGGAGGGATCGGGCCCACATAGGAGTGCCGCAGTACACACGCTTCACCTTAAGAGATGAACTCGCGCGGCCCGTGGTGAAGTTATAATCCAAAGAAGTTGGTCTCATGTCATTTTCATCTTGTCTCACAAAGGAAAATTAGAGAGCCTCCTTCAGATCTGCTGAGTTCGGGCTGCTTTCTGCAAATTCTGTCACCGTACAAGTGTTCTGCACTATCCTGGTAACGTATGCATGTATTTTTTCCAATTTTTATCCGTTGGATTCTGAGTTATCGCATGAAATGCATCTAAACACATAGTAGTGATTATGTATGTACAAATGACTTGATAAAAAATATTCAACATAGTAAATGATAGTATTAAACCATGCTGAACATAATGATGTGAAAAAATTTGACTTTTGAGACGGTCAAATTGGTACCTTTTTCTGCTATTTTTTGTCCTATTTGAGGTCCAATGAGCAAAAGGTAGAAAGAAAAAGTACTCCTGATATTGAGGTTAACCTTATGCATGGATGATTTTGATTTTTAATGCATATATTATGTATATGACTTTGGGGCAGGTGTGCTACTGAATGGCCACCTAGACATGCCTATGTGCATGTGGATAGTCCTATTTTCAAAGGGGACTATGGCAAAAAAATTCAAAATATAGGCATTGGATAGTCATGCATTTTAACTCAAATGTATGTTAAAGTAAATGCATGCATATAGTCATAAAATGCATTTTGAAAAGCTCCAGGTAAGGAAATACCACACCCTTTCTGAGGTGATTTGGAGATTTAATATCCAGATATTATGGATCCGGATCAGCCGAGTAGTTCCCGTAGGACCACTTCTGGTATACGGCGGAGGGCTTCTGAAGTGCCTCAACCCCGTTCTGTTAGACAGCCTCGTCGATTGGTAGAGGTCGTGATTCGTCCAGCCCGGGCTGACGTGCAAGATGTTGAGGATGAGGATGAGGATATTCCGATCGAGGATCCCGCTCCTGCTGCACATGTTCCCCGTAGGGAGCTCTCTTGTATTCAGGTGGCAAACCCATAGCTTTTGGGTAACTTGAGCAGACATCCCTCGATGTACTTGAATGCTAACGAGGTATGACGTTAGATTTTGATCTTCCTTCTTTCCTATTGATGAGGATTAAAGGGTTTTGATGTTGATCTGTATTTCACGCAGGTTCCTGGATTCGCACAACCTTGAGGGAATTAGTTTAGTATACATTCCCTGTATCAGGCTCTCCATCCAGATTACAGAGCAGTAGTGCATGATTGGGGATTCGGAGCATTCTTCTACATCCTTCCCCGTCGTTGTCCCTAGGGTTACCTCAGGGCCATGTCTGAGCGATGGTTTCATCAGACTCAGTCACTCCATCTGCTGGACTGTGAGGTGATGATGACACCGATGGATTGGAGGTTTATCACAGGTATGGAGTTTGTAGGGGAGCCAGTGCCTTGCATGGCGAATATTACCCCTACTGCCGTCAAATCCTTGTTAGGAGTTCCGGCGGAGGCGCTCAAAGGCAGGACTGTCCGCACCTGTCCTTTGAGCGTAGATGCTATGAGCGGGCTTTTGAGTGAGCTCATGCCTGATGATGTCAGAGTCAGGGATCGCGTTCTTCGGTGATTGTTCCTGATGATCATTAGAGGCTGCTTCATAGCAGATTAACTCTTCTACGATGTTGTTTTCTTTGATCAGTGCCACACGTCATGTGGACCGTATTGGAGAGTATGATTGGGGCTCCTACACTTTCACCTATTTCCTCTGGGGCATGCGTATACGCTCACAGGGTTTGACTGAGGCTTGGCTAGGATTTTACCCATTTCTGCTGGTGAGTATTTCTCTTATCATTTCCCATTTATAGGTTAAGAGTATTTACTGACCGCAGATGTTTTGCCATTATGTTGGCAGTTCTGGGCCTACGAGAGGCTCCCATGCTTGCGTCCTGTGAGTGTGTTAGGTTTAGATACCTACTCACGAGGACGACGATGGCATCATTCCATTTTGACGGAGGTCCTTGTAGGTGAGGGTTTCACTCACTGCCGTATGCAGCTGGAGTTGTTGACAGCTTATACCATCACATGGATTCCCTATTCAGGGGAACACTTGACCATCGGTTTTGAAGATGGATACCCAACTGGAGTCGAGTACGTGATTTCCACCAGGAGAGTTCATCTCTTCATAGATGGAGGTTGGGAGCTCTATTTAGGATAGCGTGCTATTAGGAACACCACAGGGGAGATTCGTATGCCGATCTTGCCTCCTGCCAGGCGTCATTGGCCTGTATCGCAGTCACCCGTCACTGATATCCCATTGTTGGGATTTGACGGTTTTACATTATCAGGGGGTCCTTGCACTCAGGAGACGTTCCAGCGTTGGTGGTTCCCTCGTACTATCAGAGCCTAGTCCCGCGCCACTGAGTTCATGGGGTATATGGTTCTAGGCTTTGTGATGATGACGGATTGGATAGCTTGTGTCCGAGATCCGACTTATATAACACAGATTGATAGTTTGACCCAGCAGTTGGACCAGGCACACATATTTATCCGGTATTTGGGCAGAGATCCGGCAGAGGCAACTTCCTTTGATCCTTCCAGCTCTGGCGCTGGCCCCTCAGATGACCCATTCAATTTTACCAGTGCAGATCCCCCTCTATATAGGCCTGACATCCCTGTTGATAGAGATCCAGTGACTCAGGAGGAGTTACATCAGGTGGACAGGATCGATGATGTAGATATTGACACCATTGTCTTCTTCTGATGTGTATTCTCGTTATATCTTTTGATAGGCCTCTGTTAGCTATTGGGTGGCTGTGCCCCATTCTCGCTATATCTTTTGATAGGCCTCTGTTAGTATTATGGCATTTGTACCCCATTTCCCTGTATTTGTAGCTGTATAGAGATGATGTATTAGATGTTGATATACTTAGGAATGTACGCACAATTTTTCCATTCCCTATATCATATTGCCATCTATTATCTATAATGCATGTATCATGTTATGCATATGTATGTATGTTCAGAGATATTCAGCATTGACCCTTGGATGGTCTTATGACACGGCCCGTACAGATGTCTTTTTCGACCGTTAGCCGTATTGATCATACCCCACCATCATTGGTGACATCGGGTATGCGATCGTGGTACGATAGCATGTCACCATCAGACAGGGTGACCATAAATCATTTGTTGCAACATACCATGACCGTATTGATGTTTTAGGTTCCCGTAGGGTTTGTGGATGGCATGCTAGAGCATTGGGTATCGAATAGGCAGGTTTTCCGATTTGGGACCCATGAGTTGACTCTTACTCTGGAGGAATATGCACGGTTGACGATGCTGTCGCTGGACAGACCTTGCGTGCATATGGCTTTAGGGGACATTAGTCGACGGTTCATGACCCTCACTGGATTAAGGCACAGAGTGGTGCAGGATGAGCTTACATCGAGCCACGTTATATCCCAGCATTTTCTGTTTGACAGATTTGGCTCTGAGGATAGTTATTCACGATATTCCGGGGATTTCACCGCACCGGAGGATCATTGGCGTCTAGCCAGGGTTGATGTACTGTTATTATGCGTATTATCGTATGTCTATATGCCACGGTACATGGATGAGATAGACATCGGAGTCATCATGGCGGTGAGAGCTCTCAGGGAGGGTCGTACCATTATACCGATGATCATAGTAGAGACCCTGCGGTCAGCCACCTACTGTTGTACTTATCCGACAGGAGTGTTCAGTGAGAGCTCGGTCATGCTATATGTGTGGTTTATGTCACATTTGAGACCGATTGGCACTCTTAGACGGCATGGATATTGGTTCACCCACGATATAGCCATGTCATACTCCTTTCATCCATCAGAGTGCATAGATGTTATGTCTTGGTGCATATTCTTGGCGGATAACAGAGATCCATTTGTCATATTGCCGTGTTCGGGGCTTAGCTCACCATACAGCTTCATTACTCATGCTCCGGGAATGGACTACCTTCCTCCGGGTTTGGTTGGGCGTGACTACTTATTATCACCCATTGGCCGTGATGTCGCAGTTGAGACCGATCTCACGTGTGTGTCGTGGTGGGATCACGGAGATAGCTAATTTTTCGGTGGAGTCAGTCCAGTTGTTCAATGAGTATTCCGCATGGATGGAGATAGAGATTGCATCGGCTGCGGCAGTATCCACAGTACCGGATAGTGAGACAGATGAGGGAGAGTCCATGGAGGACATTGATTCCCACATCGAGGAGGAGCCAGGTGCTGGGTTGCCAGCATCTCTTTTAGATTCTCCCAAAGACCAAGATCGTTGTGATTCAAAGATTCAAAGACAAAGATTTTGAGCAGAGTCTTCATCTGATGACCTTTGAGAGAGATCAGGCTCGATTTATGATGTTGACTGCCCTTGATGGGAGAGACGCAACTCTATTAGAGAGAGATGAGGCATTAGCTCGCAGAGATGTCACTGTTGTAGAGCGAGACGAGGCTAGATCAGCCAGAGATGTAGTGATAGTCGAGCGAGATAGTGCCATATATGCCCGGGATGTAGCCATCACAGATAGTACTGCAGTGAGGTCCCTTACCACTGGCATGAATGCAGAGATGAGTGCATATATTGATGATCACATGGTCACCATGCAGATGGCTGCAGATCTATTGGGTCGTGTGGATATTCTAGTACAGGAGACCACAGCTTCGCCTCCTTCTTCTAAGAGAGATGCCGTGTTGGGCTTGTTAGCTCGCATATACCCTGACTTGTAGATGGGCTTGTATTTTCCTGTACAGACTAGCTTAGCCATTTTGTCATGTACAATTTACATTGTGTATATCAAACAGCAGTATATATATATATATATGACAGGGAAATATATTTTTGATCACTTCCCTTTTAGATATGCTTTGCTACTTGCTTGATATTTTGCATGCTGCTTCAGGGCTTGCAATTTTGATGTATTCTGAAATCCTCCTTGAGGGATGGACATTGAGATGTCTCTAGATAGTTTAGAATGGATCATCGATTTGTATGTATCCCTACCATCTTTGGTGTCTTGGAACTGATTTCTGTATTAAAATGTGGAGAGGAGTTTGGCTTTCCTCTCTGAGATTGACCGCACCACAAATGGTCGCCAGTACTTCTATTTAGGAGAAGCCTAGTTAATTCCATTTCTTATGGATTGGTGTTGCTCTTCAAGGTATGACCGCAGCTTAGATGGTCGCCGAATCTCCTATTTAGGAGGAGTTTAGGTAATTTCATCCCTTTGGTTTGAAGCCGAATGAAATGTAGTGGATTGAAGGATGATCCCAGTAACAGTTGACAATGGTTTGTGTTTTGGTATGGGGTGAGACCGCACCATGAATGGCTGCCTACGTACTCCTATTGAAGAGGAGATCAGGTCTGCGTAGTTCGAACCTGGTGTAAGAGGTTCAACACTATATGTGGCAGAAATGGTGTAGAAATTTGTTTTAGTTTTTGTGAGGAGAAGAGGGTAGAAATGTTTTTTTTTATTTTATTGCAACCGGGCCATATGAAATGGTTGCCTACGTACTCCTATTGAAGAGGAGATCAGGTCGACGTAGTTCACCCCTCACAGCGAGTGGAAAAGCGTGATCCCATGTGCAGGTCAGATTATGGGGAGGAGAAAGTTTAATCCTCGGTTGAGGATAAACTGTAGGTATGAGAAGTTTGATCCCATGTATGGGTAGCCAAACTATAAATACGAGAGGTTCAATCCGTAGTGGGATGACCTAACTCGTAGGAACGCAGAAAATCCAGGCTGCTGGCTTGAAAAGTATGTTTACCGGAGGGGAAAAGTGTGGAAGAGTTGTATGTGGTAAAGGGTTAAAGAACCGGAATGACTGGTGATATGATGATCCAACACCAGGATGTTTGCTTGATGGAAACTTCAGACATAGTATCATTTCACAGCGTCCGAATTGATGAGTTGTGGAAATTCATCACCGTTCATTTCTTGCAATCTGAGAGCGCCTCCTGTCAATACTTCCTTGACAACAAACGGGCCTTCCAAATTAGGAGCAAATTTTCCCTTAGATTGATCTTGGTTGTCAATGATCTTCTTCAAAACCAAGTCATGTTGTTTAAACTGCCGTAGCCGAACTTTTTTGTTGTAGGATCTGGCGATCATCTGCTGATATAACTGACCATGGAAGATAGTCACGGTTCACCTTTCGTCTATTAGAGACAATTGGTGATACCTGTCTTGTACCCATTGGTCTTCATCCAGCTGAGCATCTATCAACACTCTGAGGGACTCCATTTCAACTTCTATGGGGAGCATTGCTTCCATCCCATAGGTTAATACGTAGGGGTTGCCGGCCAGTGGAAGTGCGCATTGAGGTTCTGTAGGCTAACAGAGTAAGAGGCAATAGGTCAGGCCAATCTTTGTGGTTGGCGGACATCTTTTGCATGATCTTTTTGATGTTTTTATTAGCCGCTTCAACAGCACCATTCATCTTCGGACGATAGATAACAGAGTTGAGATGTTTGATGTGGAATTTACTGCATAATTCTTCCATCATTCTATTGTTGAGGTTCTTAGCATTGTCTGACACAATCACCTCTGGTTGTCCATATCGATAAATGACATTGTTTCTAATGAAAGTAAAGATGACGTCTTTGGTAACCCTGGGGAAGGAGGTTGTCTATACCCACTTGGTGAAGTAGTCGATCATGGTGAAGATAAATCGATGTCCATTACTGGCTTTAGGCTCAATGGGCCCGATAACGTCCATTCCCCACATTGAAAAGGGCCAAGGTGAACTCATATTGTGGAGTTCCCTTAGAGGGGCTTGTATAGCATTCCCATGAATTTGGTACTAATAGCATCTCCTGACGTGGTCATTGCAATCAGCTTTGAGAGATAGCCAGTAATGTCCTGTCCTGAGGACTTTCTTGACAAGGAGGGGGCCACTCATGTGGGGGCCACAGACTCCGCCGTGGATTTCATCCATGATCCTTTGGGTTTGATCTTTGTCTAAACATCTGAGGAGACCTAGTCCCGCATCTCTTTTGTAGAGCGCATCTCCACTCAGGCAAAATTTCATAGCAATTCGATGGATCCGCCTATTCTCAGTCGGGCTCGCCTCAACGGGTGTAGATCCATCTCGTAGATATTCCTTGATATGCTACCAAGGATGTTGGATGGGAGGTAGCTCATCCGATACTTTTCCAACATAATTCCCATAGGCTGGGGCCTTGTGCAGGAAAATTATGACGCTTGGCAAGTGTTCTTTGTCTGATATGCGAATCAAGGAGGCCAAAGTTGCTAATGTGTCTGCAAAGTCGTTCCTATTACGAGGAACGTGTTGAAAGGAGATTTCTTCAAACTCCAAAACCATCTGTAAAACTTGTCGATGGTAGGGTAACAAATATAGTTCCTTGGTTTGATAGATTCCGGTGGATTGTCTGATTACCAACTCTGAATCCCCAAAGACAGTTAACCGCATGATGCCCATTGAACGGGCAAGTTTTAGCCCCATGAGACAGCCTTCATACTCAGCTGTGTTGTTGGTGCTGACAAACTGTAATTTGATGGCGACGGATCTTTGCTCCCGTGCACTGTATACTAGAACTACTCGACTCCGTAACCTAACATATTAATAGCTCCATCGAAATACATCTTCCATGCTTGGCGTGTATCGTCTCGATGGTGTTGTTGAATCTGTCATTACTCCTTCATCGGGAAGTATATCTCCAAGGTTTGAAATCCCACGAAGGTGCGGCGACCCGATTGATCTGCGATTCCTTGACCTTTGATGGACTTTTGAGTCGCATATACGATGTCAAATTGTTGTAGGATCAACTGCCATCTGGACAGCCAGTAATTTAACATGGGTTTATTGAACACGTATTTGAGAGGATCCACGCGGGATATGAGATGGGTTGTGTGACCATGGAGATAATGTTGTAACCTCATGGAAGCCGATGCTAAAGCACAACAAGTCTTCTCAATCAGAGTGTACTTGTGTTCACTGCTACTGAATCTTTAGTTGAGGTAATAGATAGCTCGTTCTTGGCCTCTATCGTCCCTTACGTCTCGATGATATGACCCATGGTGTTGTCACTTATGGACAGGTACATGAATAGGGGAACATCATCCCTGGGTGGTATCAATATGGGAGCTTTGACTAGCTGTTCTTTAATTATGAGGAAGGCATTCTGGCACTCATCATTCCATTTCATGGAGGAGTTCTTCCTTAATAGCTTGAAGATTAGCTCACAGGTTGCTGTGAGTTAAGAGATAAACCGGCTAATGAAGTTGACTCTTCCCAAAAATCCCCGTATTTCTTTCTCTGTCTGAGGAATGGGCATTTCCGTAATGGCCTGGATTTTGGTGGGATCCAGCTCAATCCCTTTGTGGCTGACTAGAAATCCTAGCAAGTTGTCCGATCTAACGCCAAAGGCGCATTTAGCTAGATTCAACTTCAAGTTGTACTTACGCAACCTGTTGAACAATTTTCTGAGATGGTCTAGATGGTCATCCTCCTTCCGGGACTTGACAATGATGTCATCCAGATAGATCTCGATCTCTTTGTGCATTAAGTCATGGAAGAGAGCCATCATAGCTTGCTGGTAGGTGGCTCCGGCATTGATGAGGCCGAATGACAACCGTCTATAACAAAAGGTTCCCCAAGGTGTGATGAAAGTAGTTTTCTCACGATCTTCCTCAGCAACCATGATCTGATGGTACCCCACAAAGCAATCAGCAAAAGAGTACATGCAATATTGCGCAGTATTATCAATAAGAATGTGGATAAATGGCACGTGAAAGCTATCTTTTAAGCAAGCTTTGTTCAAGTCCCGGTAATCCACGCAAACTCGCACCTTCCCTCCAGGTTTAGGCATGGGAACAATGTTAGATATCCACTCAGGATATGTGGACACCATGATGATGCCAGCTTGAAATTTTTTCACAATTTCTTCTTTTACCTTTAAACTCCACTCAGGTTTCAATCGCATGAGCCTTTTTTTGACTGGCTTAAATCCCTCTTTAATGGGAAGGCGATGAAGAACAATGTCAGTGGACAAACCCACCATGTCTTCATGAGACCATGCAAACACATCCTGGAATTGGGTTAATAGCGTAACCATGTCATTCCTTTGGTTTGGGGTAAGATCTGAACCAATCTAGATTAACTTAGGGTTTTTTAAGGTTCCGAGATTGAAAGAAGTGGTTTGATCAAGGTTGGGTTTAGGTTTGTCTTTGACCCATTCTTGAATTTCTGGAGGCACCTCAATGTCATCCTGTATATCCATCAAAGCTAAATTCATCTCTACATCAAAGGTACAATCCTTGTGAAGAAGAGGCACCGTATCAGCAAGTACATGCACATCGAAATTCAGGGTCCTGAAAAAAAATATGTTTTCCCTTACTATATATGAAACGTTTTGATCATACACAGTGTTAGCATATACTGGCAAAATAAATTGCTAATATTGTACAGAAAAGTAAGCAGTTATTATATCTACAGGGCAGAAAGAGTTCTGCCCGTTTTACCCTTGTCGACCAATGCAAGGAATGTTGTTCCAATTGGCAAGGGCAAAGTCCGGGTGGACCGCATTGATGGAGGAGTTATCATCGTCCTCATTCTCCCGAATGATGGCCATTATGTCTGGGCAATCATCATCTGGGATATATCTGTTTGTATATTCATCATGAATGATGATGCGTATGCCCGACATCATTCGGATGACGTCCTGCTTAATTCTTTGTTTCTCCTCTTCTACTGCAGGATTTGGAAAAAAGACTTCTTTCTCCTTCACCGGTATCGGCTTGGGAAATAACATAGCCATTATATTGGCTGGCACCTTTACAAGAGGTTGTGCGGACTCAGAGTTTGCAGGCCAAGATAAACGCCGCATGGTTGAAGCTAAAGGAATCTGTTGATGCTTATGAGGATTCCTATGACTAGAACTGGCAGAATAGCCTAGTCCAGCTGTTCCAGTTTGCTTGGTTAATTGAATTGGGTACTTGATATCATGGCGATCTTTACCCAGCCCCTGTCCCGGCTGATGACCCAAGGATATCATTTCTTGAGTAGCTGCCATCACCTCGGCAGAAATCTTGGGTTCGGGAAATGGCGTTCCAACAGCATGGTATTGGGTATTGCTTACTTCCGAGGCATGAAAACTGGCCGGTTCAACATCTGGATTGGCATTGATGAATGGCATGTCTCCGTGTTGAGGACACTCTGGCTCAGCGTTGACCATGACTAAGCTATTATTGATAATGTATTTCAGTTGCTGATGAAGGGTGGACGGGACGGCCCCTGCCATATGAATCCAAGGACGTCCCAAGAGCAGGTTGTATCCTAAATCTATCTTGAGTACGTGGAAAGATACGCAGAATGTATGGGGACCAATTTCGATTGGCAGTTCAATTACTCCGACCAAATTCCAGCGGGCTCGTCGAAAGCCTTGATGATAGTATGGCTATTCCAAATTCTGTTGAGATTGATATTCATCTTTACCAAGGTAGCGTATGGACATATATTTAGAGATAATCCTTCATCTATCAAGACTCCAGCTAGCATGTATCCGGAGGATAGGACAGCAATGTGTAATGGTTTGCAATGACCGGTCCCCTCGGGCGGTATGTCATCATCAGTGAAGGATATCACATTGTTGTTGAAAATGTGATCAACCAGATGTTGAAATTTTTCTGTGTTAACTGATGTTGGTAGATAGGCTTCTTCTAAAACCTTCAGGAAGATCATCCGGTGATCCTCGGACGTTAGGACCAAATCCAAAATTGATATTTGATGTGGAGCTTCTCTTAAGCTTAAAACCACCTTGGCTTCGTTATGACCCATAGTGCGGAGGAATTTTTTAATCTTCTCCGTGGGTATTTTCCCCTTTGATTTGATGGTAGACTTCATCACCCATTGGGGAAGATACAATGGATTTTCCTTCGACACTATAGCAGTGGTATGTGAGGTAGATCCTTCACCTTCTCCATAATTCCACGGAACCTTGTGCAAGCTAACAATAGGATATTGTGCTTTGTAAGGCAAGTTGATTGGCTCGGGAGCGGCCATTTTCAAAGGATCGTTGTTTCCTTTGAGTTCAATTGTTGGCATTGTGAGTGATTTATTATTCCCATCAATCTCAGTGGATATGACTGCTACCAAACTCTTCCACTTAGTAGGACATGTATTCTCACTTGCACGTAACACAATATCATCGTCCACTAGGTGCAGTGTAAAACCCCAACTTTTTGAATAAAGATGAATTTTCTATAAATATTATTTTTTGAATATTATGGAGTGAAATTAATATAATAGTTGTGGGTAATATTTATAAATTTTGCAAAGTACGCAAGTTGTTATATAATATTCGATTGGTCGGGGAATATTCGTTTTAACAGAGAATATTAAATGCAACCAAGACAATCATTGGTGGACCCTAGCGGATTATTATCGGATTGAAAAAACGACAAAAATACTTTATGAAAATAATGGCGGAAGTTTTATCGTTAATCTGTTGAAACACCGGTGTTAAAATGCGATGTCTGGCGTGGTTGCATAGTAGCACACGGTATTAATTATTGATGCTTAAGTGATAAGTCACTTTCGGTTTTGTTGGTATTATTAATGTAATAATATAGAAAATCTTTTATATAAAGCAGAATACTTTTATAAAGTTATTCTATAAATATAATATATTATATTCTATTATGCATAGTGTTGCATGTAATTAATGCGTAGTATTTTGCATAGTAAAATCTTTTTATATAAAAATGAATACTTTTATAAAGTTATACATTTTATTAGACAATAATTAGAATATATTATATTTTATTATGCATAGTGTTTGCATAGTGCACATATAGTGTTTGCATAGTAAAATCTTTTATAAAGTTATTCGTTTTATTAGATTATAAATAAAATATATTTTATTTTATTTAAAAGATTTTGCTTTAAATATGGAATGATCGATTAAAAAGTAAATCAATCTCATTTGTTCATGAGTTAGTTATTATGCATTCCATTTTTCTATAAATAGAAGCTCATTCATTCATTATTTTCTTACGAATTCACTGAAACTCTAGAGAAATAAACTATAGAGAGAAAGAAGAAAGTATTCTGCTACTTCACTACTTATATATCCAGTATTCTTCTTCTTAAGGTAGGGAATATTATTTGTTGTACTCGTAAGGGGTACTCTTTCTTTCTTATTTATGAAGACAACTTATGTTATTCCATTCTTTATTATTCTGTTGGAATAACCTGTATACGCGGGCTACCCTATACTTGGTGAAATTCTTTAGTTATTCCATTCTTTATTATTATGTTAGAATAACCTGTCTATACAAAGTACTGCATACATGGTTAAATTCTCCTAATATTCCATTCTTTATTATTTTGTTGGAATATCTTGTCTGTGAGTTTTACGTCGGACCTGGTTCCGTTATTTATTATTCTGTTGGAATATCATGTATGCATGCGTTTTACTTTAACCTGGTTCCGATTATTTATTATTCATTTGGAATATCCTATCGGTCTGTAATTTACTTTGACTGGTTTCGTTATTATTATTACATTGGAATAACTTTGCATATATGAAGTCTGCGCATGCATGGTGATTTCTTTTGTTATTCCATTCTTTATTATACTCGGTTGGTTAAAGTTTTGACTTCTATACTCCATGAAATTAGTAGAATATCCTTGATATTTGCGCTTCATCCAAAGATATCTTTTCATGGAAATATTCTTCCGATCATTCTTGAATTTTACTCTACAAAATAGTATCATGTTGACAATTTGGGCGTTAATAATTCTGGATAAAATAATTCTTGAACTTGTTTTATTGAATTCTTATATCATTGTCATCATCCTCATGTTTATATTTTGTTGAAAGTCATCTCGTGGCTTTGTAGTGCATAGATGGACTTGGTATGGTTATAACCGAGGATTATTCGGTATAATCATGAGTAATGTTACAAATGATGTGGTAAAAGTCCTCGTTGGCTGTAGTGCATTGATGGGCGATTGTTGGCATGATCATGACCATTATTGAATACACAAATATTCTTGGCCGTAGTGCATGGATAATTGTGGTCGTGATACTAAAGAATATCCTTGGTCGAAAGTGCGGGGTGATTCGATGATGTGGATTATTTATTAAAATCGAGTCCCAAATGATAAAAGTGATGAAAACCTTCTAAATCATAAAAGATAGTAGATTTTATTCTCTACTTGACTCTTTTAATGGATTGCTTGTTCATTGCAGATTAAACTTGATGTCTATTATATTTTATCGGTTTAACATTGTTGGAGACTAATGATAATTTATTCGCATTATCTTAGTCATAATATTTCTTCTTGGGCTAGTTGAGCTCACCCTTTCTTCCACCGTTTCTCTTGAAAATGAGAATATAAATTTGGGACGAGTCGAGGAGCGGAGTGATGGTCCGGAGGATAGCATTAGTAGTCCTCACTATTTTGTGAAATAGTATGATAATAATTGTAATGAGGACTCCTTTTGAGTTTGTATAATCTCTAGTAGATAATATTTGTATTCAAACTCACAGTTTATGTTTTGTCGTATTGTACACGACAGTTGTATTAGTAAGTTGTATTTGGATTTTGTACCATGTATTTGGCGACCCAAGATGGGTGATGTATACCTAATTTTGGGGGCGTCACATGTAGGACACCACTGTCAATTAGATTTTAGAGTGCCTAGCATTCTTCTGTGCTGTGACCGCGAGAATGGGAGTGATATTGTCATACTCCATCAGAATTTTACCGTCCTGAACGGGGGTTAATTGCAGGTAGAAGGGAACAGATCCTTCCTTCATTAATTAACATTTGGAGGATTTCCTCCATAGGTTGGCCCAGATATGTGAATTCCCTTTTGTTGGCAAAATCCCGACGAACTTTGGCAATTGCTCTCTTTGTCACTTTGTCTTCCAGCATTTCATTTTCTGAAAGTGACAAGGGAATATTCATGACAAGAGGTAGGAGACTAGCATGCTCCTGGCTGATTAATTGACGTGTCACTTGATGCTGATAAGTCACTAATTCTGCCAATTGTTCAATTTGCTTACCTAAAGCTTTCATCTTTCATTCCATTGTGAACTGAAACTTGGCATAATCCCATTTGTCAACACCGTCTTTGAGGGTCTGGGAGAATTCACAGTTGAAATTAGAATTCTGTCTATTGCTCCAATTGATCATGTTGACCTCTTCTTCTTTGTGTTGAGGAAGAGGGTTATCTTGAATGTGAGGCTGATCTGGTTTGGTAACCACGATCTCACCGTTGTCTATCAGGTCTTGGATCTTGTGTTTCAAGGCCCAACAATCCTAAGTATCATGTCCAGGTGCCCCGACATGATAAGCACATTTTCGAGCAGCATTGAAACCCCGTCCATTAGGGCTGGCTGGTGGAAGAAGATGCGTAATTTTCTTCTGTGTTGTCAGAAGAGTGAGAATGTTGTCGAGGGTGTCCCCTAAGGGTGTGAACACTCGAGGATGTGAGGGCCTCGAATTCGAGGTCCCGAATCACCGCGGATCTGGTTCGATCATTCTATCACTATTACTATATATGCGGAAGATATAAACATAAATTGTTTATACAATACATTTACACACTATTCCCCAAGCTCGAGTAACCTTAACTTAATACACAATTCATAACTATCTAACATATAACATTATTATCAAACTACATTATTACAAAAACTAATCGCGCACATTAACTTTAAGGTGGAACTGTCTTTAACCTTTCCTTATATCTGACGCATTCGCTTTAATCTGCAATGTTTCATCATGATATAGCAAGGGTGAGCATAAGGATTTCCCAGCAAGTTTAAGTTCAATAATATAACGATATATCATGATTGAAATGATTTGAATAATTGGCTAGCTATAATTCAACAATATAATTATGAATTAGCACGAACAAACTTTTGATTGAACAAGTATTAAATATGAACAAATATATCTGAACCGAAGGATAATGAAGGTGATCAGCCTTTCATACCTGACTTATACATGCAATATGTATAGAGTACAATTCTACAATGGCAATCAACAATGATTATCCATAAGCATATATGAATAAGACAACTCTTAGTAGAGTTAAGTAAAATAAACTTGCTTGAACCGTTGATTACCGCTACGCAATTTATATCGCTTTATCCGAAGACCTAATATTAGTAATATAGATCTCCAATATTAGAATAATATCATCACAATATAATACTATTATATATGTAGATATAAATAGAATAACCTAAACACATAACACATAACACATAACACATAACCCTATCAGTCTACAACACACATAAAACTCGGTATCAGGTTAAACTATTTCAGTTTGACTTGAACCCGATAAAATTCTAACATCCCGATGGTCTAGTCAGACTTTTATCGAGTCTAATTTCAATTAAACTCTGACTAAACACTTAACCATTATCTATGATAATTTATTAATAGTCGAAATATTTTTCATAAGCTCGTAATAATTTTTAAATAATTATTACTATTTATCGTGAATTTTCAATCATTAATATGGTATTTATATAATATAAATACCACAATATTCTATTATCATTAATATCTATTTAATATCAAACATTAATGAAATACATTATGTAATATTATAATATATTTATAATATATCAAAGTATTTTTAATACCTTAAAATCATATTTATATGATTTCTAAACAATTAAATTCATTATCCGTTAATTGCTATTAATTTTAAAATATTAATATTTTCATGACAAAATATCAAAAGTTATATTTTATAACTTAAAATATATTTATAACACTTAAATCATTTTCATATGATTATTAAATCATTTATTCTATTTTTCCATAATTTATTTAATATATTTATTAAACAAACTAATTATCATTAATATTAATTAATTAATGAAATTCATCCTAAAATATTAAAAGTCACCTGAAAATAACTTAAAATATTTTATTATACCATAATATTATTTTTAATGATTTTTATGTATTAAAATCATTTTAAATAATTTATTTAATATTATAATTAAATAAATTAAATACCATTTATATTCCAAAATATTAAATATTTATGAAATATACTCTAAATAATTAAAAACTATTTTTCAGACTTTAAAATAATTTTTCAGAATTTATTTAGTATTTTTAATAATTAAAAACTATTTATTTTGATTTATTTATTAAAATAAATCATTTTTGGAAATTAATAATTAATTTATTAATTAAACTGTCGCTAAAAGGGCAATAGGCGACGAAACCGTCGCCATACGTAGATGTTCTTGGCCAAGCCGAGATCTTCAAAGTCAGTGACTAAGGTGTTATGTTTGACTGATATTTAATATATGATCTAAATGTTTTCTGGGCTTTACAAAGTGTTGAAGTTGTAGTATAAGTGCAATACTACAACTATATATTAAGTTCATAATCATTCACCAACATATCAGCTAGATCTTGGCTCTAGAAATCATTGTCAGAAGCTGTTCTTCATTTCTGGGTTTTCTAGAAATGAAGAACAGTTAGAGTTAGCTTCTTTTAATTCTTATATCTTGGGTTCGGTACTTGATTTGTATAATATAATGGTTGACTCTTTTAAACATCATGTCCGTGTACAATACTATATCATCAAATCAATATAACAACAACACTAAATGAAGGTATGATCCGTCAAAACTACACGTCGGAAGCGCTTTGTTGAAGATCCGGGTTACCTCAATCTTCTTCCAGTAATGATGGTCAACGATAGTTTGACCCTAATTATTTTCATTCCTGTTTATGATTTCGGTAGTATAAAGGCTTGATTGTGTAGTACTAATGTCATACTATAAGCTTCAAACAACAAAATGGAACAAAGATAAAACGACAGCAAGATCAGAAGCTTGCAAAAGCTTGTCAGAAATTTCTGGGTTTCTGGGTTACCCAGAAACCAGAATTCGTGTAAAGAATGATTTGTTTGAGTTGTGATTCTGAGGATAGAATCCTTGTAAGGAGGGAATGATGTAACATTCCAGAATTTTAAATTATAATATTAAATATCTATTGATTTATATAAATATTTAATGGATATGTTTATTGTTGAATAAATAATTGTTCAAATTGAGTTGATGTGGTTTAATTAATTATTTGTTGAATAAATAATTAAGGAGCTAAGAAAATTAATTGTTGTGAGGTTATATACTAATTTAATTTAATAATTAAGTTAGAGAGCTAATAATGATTAAATGAATTATAATATTCTAATTGGAATTTGTGATTTAAAATAAAAAGTGTAGTTGGTTGAATAAAATTATAATTATAAAGGAAATAATAATTATGAGATAATGATTTATGTGTGAAAGTAATTTAATAGATTAATATTTTAATTGATTATTTAATTAAATAGAAGTGTGACAAATAACTTTGCTATAAAGGAGTTATTAAAATAAATTAAAAGAATTTAATTTAGTTTTGCCAAACATGTCTTAATGCATAATAAGTCTTTAATCTAATGATGTTTTATCAAACAAGGTATAAGGATTAATCCATTTATTTTAATTAGGTTTACCAAACAAGGTGTAAGGGTTAATGGGTTAATTTTTAGTTAACTAGCCAAACAAGCCTTATGGCTTTTAATTTTCAAAATTTTATAACTGTTGTCAGTTAAAATCCTATACTTAATATCTATATTATTATTATACGTTATATGATAATACGTAAACTAGAGTTGGGAGAAGAGAAACTCAGAAGAAGAAGAAGAAGAAGAATAAGAAATAAAAGAAGAAAAGATAGAGAACTTGAGGGATTCTATAGAGGATTTGAGAAAGAAATTGGGAAAAGAAGTTTGAGAATCCAAGAGAACTATCATCTTCTTAATCAAAGGTAGGATCTTAATCCTTTTATAGTTAGTTTTCCTCTTCTAAAAAGTTCTTTGTAAAAATCTTCATGAATGATAAATTGTTTGTTATATATGGCTTTATATGATAAATTAGTGTTGTGAAACTGTTTTCATTAGTTTATATATGAGCATAGTCAATGAATTGATGTATGTATACAATTTGTGAAGAAAAATATATTACAGAGTGTTCATATGAAAATATAGATGAGTATGGCTTAGTTTAAAGTAACAATTAAGGTTTAATTAGTTGTTAAATTGATAAATTGACTATTGAATTTGATAGAGTATGTATAATCATAACCATGGTATTTTGAATTTACTGTTTTGATTGAAAAACAAAATCACAGTGTTGATTTTCATTGAAAACATCAAAAATGGAGTTTTTTTATCAAAAACAATGAAATTGGTTATTGTAATGTTGATGTTTATGTTATTATATGTATAAAAACATGTTAAGAGTATCGAAATTATGTTTATATGAAGTCTATATGTGTATTACATGTTATTTAGTTTGTTAGATTGGAGCTTGTAGGCCAATTTGACTTTTTGTTCATATCATTATTCTTAGAAATTTGGCCGTAGTCGGGAGTTTAGCAGCATACTGTAACCAAATGATGTTCTCATGTGGTATATCATCATCCATGTATTACAGCCAAAGTTGGCTTGAGTCTCATGGCATGGCCTTTCATTTCAATAATAATGTAGCAAACCACCACCATGTAAAATCGGAAATGCCATGTGAAAGTTAGCAAAAAAAGGTTACGATAGTTTTAGTTTATTACACCAATTTTGAAAATAAATGTTATGTGTTAATAATATGAATGTTAAATGATGATTTCAGTAGTATTAAACTATGAATGAGCATGTTATCAAGGATTAACTAGTATTAACATAGTTTGATTATATGAATTAGTAATTTAACCTACATGATGTATATATTTGTTTATATAGATATAAAAATGTTGGTAATGACTAATTATGTCATGATGACATATATATAGGGTATTGAAATTCAAGTGGTAAGGGTTAGCTTGTGCTAAAGACAAGTTTTCTAACTCTAAAACTTTATGGTGCAAGTTTAATTTCGTTGAGTACGTTATTGTTTTTTTATTCAATTTCAATTACACAAGTTGTTAACTCTACACTTTCGTAGAGTTAGAATATTTATTATTGATAAAGCTCTTGTATCTATTGGTTCATGAGGATGAAAGGATTCCAAATCTTATATTTTATTATTGAGCAAGTTTCTTTAATATATAACTTGTGATTTAGCATGCAAGTTGTTCTATTTTAATATTCTAGTATTGAACAACTTTATCGTTCAAAGTACTATTTACTATGCATGCTTAGTATCCAATTCTCAATAACCTTGACTTAATATTTTTCAAGCAATTTATATTATGGTTATTCAATGTTTATGCTAGTAGATTATTCCTACAGCATGATACTAATTTATAAATGTTGATTCAGTTATGATTGTTCCATAGCATACGGTTATTGCTTTTGTATTCAACTAATCCTTAGTTGATGATCGTTGAATTCT
Organism: Panax quinquefolius; assembly: GCA_020205615.1. Classification (NCBI taxonomy): domain Eukaryota; kingdom Viridiplantae; phylum Streptophyta; class Magnoliopsida; order Apiales; family Araliaceae; genus Panax; species Panax quinquefolius. Next base: position 51,424,245 of record CM035165.1, read on the forward strand.
AAATTACCCTGTAATGTATCCAAACTAAACCTAATTTGGTGCGGACTTGTATTCTAAATACTGAGATGAACAACTCTTTTATTAAAGGTTTACGCTTAGCGTTGAAATGGTTGTGCACAATACATTGTACGAAAGGTTGATCCCCCAGAAGTGCGTTGGAGTCCTTATAGTCTTATATTAATCATAAAAGTTAAAGTTGAAAGATTACTTATAACTGTGGACATGATTCATGGTCATTAGACCCTCAGTGAATGTTATAATTTTCAGAAATTTAATAGAACACATTGTTCAGTTCTATTGAGCCTAGTTTTGGCAATTGATGTAAAAGTTTAAAGAATTACTTGTTGTTATTCAAAGTGGGACTTGTTTGCTCACTCTTACCTGTAAAATTTCTTACAGCTAAAGCTGAAATGGGTGACGTACCTAGCACCAATAAGGGAAAAGGAAAGATGACCAAGTACTGAAGACTTGTAATAGTTTTGATAGTTTTATTATCCGACTTTGATTTAAAGAATGTAATGAAGTTTATTTAATTTTCCGCATTTGAATGTTTGTAATTAAAGGTTAGATAACCTGAGATATTTTTATTTAAGTTTAATCATGTATGGGCAGGTTTTATTATTCAATTTTATTATGATTGGGTAGTTAGAAATGAATTTTGATTAAGTGAACACCAAATCTTGAGGAAATGAAGTACCAGGATTTGGGGGTGTCACAATTCGTGGCCGGTCAACGCCGTTTGACTGCTCGTATCTCTCAACATATTCTTGATCTGAGTAATATAAAACCATAGATGTGTAGTACTCATGGCATAGAATAGATTAAAAACATAAAACACATAAAACATCTAACACATAAAGATCTAGAGGCTCTGACATTCAGTTGTCATGCCACCCTTTTTTAGTTTTCCAGATTTTTCAAAACTTTAGATTCGAGCATCTAGATGTTATGGATCCATGATCCAACAACCCAGATCATTAAAATACACCCTATTACACATATCTAACCAATCATTAACAACATTTAACAACAAATCATAAGATTTTCGAAATTAGGGTTTATACCTCCTTGAAGCTTGATTTTTGATTTCTAATCTATGATCTTGTTCTTGGAAAGCTAAGGGTTGATCATAGCTTAACTTTTCCCACTCTCTCACTCTACCTTCCCGAATTTTAGAGAGAGAGAGTCTTGGAGAAAATGAAAATGAAAGTGACCCTTTTCTCTCTCTTTAATCTATATAAATTATTGTATGTAATGTAATGGCTGAGGTGTTGGCTGATTTCAGTGGATTTAAGGCACATGCTAGGCTAGGTTTGCTCACCAACTTCACTAGGCCAATTCTTGCAAGTTAAGTCACAATAATGCATTAAGGGTATATTAGTCATTTTGCTATTAATTTTAATAGCATTCTAGTAAATGGCCAAACCCTTAGGGTTTAGGGTTTGGGTTAGGGTTTAGGGTTTGAACCCTTTAGGATTTAGGGTTTGGAAAAATAATTCTAGAATTTCCAAATTAGGTTTTCAAAATAGAAAATTAATAGTTCTAAATTATAATTAGAATTTTCTAATTATATTAACATTTACTAATCATAATTCAAATCTTGCTAATTAGGATTAATATATCCTAATTAAAATTGCTAATTAAGAAATTAGGGTCAAAATGGTCATTAGGGTTTATAACCCACGAATTAGGGTTTCTAATAGAAAAATAATATTTCTAATTTCGAAATTAGATTTTCTAATGAGATTAGGGTTTTCTAATTACTATAATTTGAAAATTAGAATTAACATTTCCTAATTATCATTACAATTATTAAATTAACAATTAGGTTTTTCCTATTTATAAATTAGGATTCCTAATCCGAGAAATTAGGATTTTCTAAATTTGAAATTAGGATTTGCTAATTAATTAAGTTTTACCCTAATTAATATTATAATTAATAGCACTTAAGCAATATAATAATCATTTAAGTTCCTAGATTAGGGTTTCATACAACGAATTAAGGTTTCGAATTCCTGAAACTGAAATTAGGGTTTCCTGAAACGGTTTCTTGTTAATCGTTAGGGTTTTCTAACCGAACGTTGACGTTCTAAATATATACTTAGGGTTTGTTACAGATATCGTTTATCTGGTCAACCCTTGACCCTTAACCATATTCTGATCACATAATTGACCATATTCACAAAACATAAACACGTATACACTTAATCCTGAATAATTCACCTAAATCCTTCACAGAATTTTAAAATCCTCAAAATTCTATCTTAAAAATTTCAAACGCATACACTTATTTTATGTCTAGGTTCTAATTTTGAACCTTAAATCAATTAATTAATTTTTTTTTAAAATTTCCTAAATTCTCGGGTTGTCACATTCACCCCTTCTTCAAAAAATTTAATCCCCGAAATTTAACTTACACATTACACCATACATACACAGCATCACATGTTACCCAATACACCACTCACAAGAGTAAAAAATTTCAAATTTTGCTGAGGAGTCATATAGACTATTTGTCTGTCATTTTCGCAAAGGTTTTATGAAAATTCATCCATGGCCGTCATAACTTACGTACCTGAAAGGGTGATTAGCTTCGATATGCCTCTTGACCGATCAATCTTCTTTGGTCGAATAATTTATTCCTCTTATCCACCTTAGGCACATAAACTTTTACCTCAGTCTTATTGGATTCCGCACCAAAATAATTTGATTCGGGAAATTTCTTTCAATGAAACACTTAGAGTTTTCATAACCTTAGTCTAGCTGAATCGAATAGCGTAGACTTATATCAATAATTCAATTGAATTGAATTATTTAGGTGTAGTCAAACCCCGTTGGCAAATTAAATTTTATTAAAAATATTTTTGAGAATGACGCCATGTGATGATGATCTTTGTATTAAATTGCATTTGAGAGATGCTTGTCATCGTATGACTTTTTCATAACACGTCATACAATAGTGGAATAACGATTTTAGATCAAATTCACACTTAGTATACTTGTATTTATAACTCCATCATCTTTTTATCATCTCTGCACCAGGTTACATGGTACATAAGTGATAAATAAAATATATTTTGATATTCCAAATCATTTGCGTCTAGCTGAAATAAGTAGCATAGACTACTTTAAACCGTTTCAAAATTGATTACGAGTCTACATATTTTTTTTTAAAAGCACATAGTGCGTATTTAGCTTGATGCCAAAATTTCAAAGTCTAGCATAGCTTGGAGTTTTGGAAAACATAATTTTTCACTAATAATCATTTGCTTAAATAGTCTATCTATTCTTATTATCCTTCATACTCCATTTACACAAAACTATACCCGTTCGTAAAACCACACTTATGAGTCCATAAATTACCACAATCATATGAGTTTAAGAACTTTTCTAGACAGACCGTTGGCGTCCATTCGCTGAGGGGTTCATAAACATTTCATATAACTATAAATCAAGCATGTCACATAAGTATGAGTTTTAAGAACTCGTACTTAACCTTATATTCTCTACATATAACCTATCTATTTGTTATACACATGAGAAAGGAATCACCCTCTTAACATGCATATAGCAAATAGCGCGACACAACATTTCATAATCCCCACTTAATCCTAACTCTCTTCTCAATACGAATTTCATTCAACTCGTATTCATAATCCTTTCCTGAATCTGTACCAATTCACACAACAATCTTGCTGTAAACTTTCCAATCATCAGATTGATTCTTATCCCTGCTATCACCTTATGAGATCACGGGGTGATCTCATCGTATATGTTACGATTTATTTCTATACTATGATCGTTTTGTTTTACGATCTCCTATCACTGCACCTTTAGTCTTTTAGACTCTATCTATTCATCACTACTGTTTAACTTTATTATCAGAGTTAGGGAACTCTGTATCTTATAACTTGCGAGATTCATCTTTGAATCTTACCGACCAACTAACTCTATTTGAGTTAGTACTTATCCTAATCACTGCGATTATTAGTCTCAGGTATTCCTACCTAAGGTTCATAACCTACAACTTTGATACCAACTGTGAGGGCCCCGAATCCGAGGTCCCGAATCACCGCGAATCTGGTTCAATCATTCTATCACTATTACTATATTTGCGAAAGATATAAACATAAATTATTTATACAATACATTTACACAATATTCCCCAAGGTCGAGTAACCTTAACTTAATACACAATTCATAACTATCTAACATATAACATTATTATCAAACTACATTATTACAAAACTAATCACGCACATTAACTTTAAGTTGAACCGCTTTAACCTTTCCTCAGATCAAGCGCATTAAATCTTAATACGCAATGTTTCATCGTGATATAGCAAGGGTGAGCATAAGGATTGACCAAAGAAGTTTACGTTCAATAATATAACGATATATCATGATTGAAATGATTTGAATAATTGGTACATTATAATTCAACAATATAATTGTGAATTAAAGACGAACAAACTTTTATTAGAACAAGTATTAAACACTACTACAAAACAATAAATAGACAACGCTTAAAAGACAACGTTTTTTATAAAAAAATTGTGGTATTTTTTTCTACAACGCTTTTAAATAAAACATTGTAGATATATATGCAAAAACGTTATCTATTTAAAAGGGTAATTTTTTTATTTTAATTAGATAACATTTTAAAAAAAAAACGTTATGTTTGTAAAAAACACTTGGCCAAAATAAATGCGTCTATCACTTATTAACGCGAGAATAGAATTAGTTTCTTGTACCCAAAAACCTAGATAGCCTCTCTTCTCTCTCACTCCCTACCTCCACAACCAGCCGTCGCCGCTGCTCGCCCCTTGGTTTCGATTCAAACCCTTGAATCCGACATGGCCACCGACGGAAATGGCAAAGTTCAAAGCCCTAATGCTGTTGAGGGGAAAAAGAGGAAGAGAATCAAAGAGAAAGATGAAGTATCTGATATTGAGAGAAATGTCGAACTCCGACTGTCGAGGGGGCAGTTACTTCATCTTTTTAATCGCTTCATCTAGACTACTGGAGGCGTCGGCGGAACGTAAGTTTTGAATTTCATGGTTGTATGTTTATGTCTAGTGGATTTATTTCACAGTAAATTTTACCCTCACAGAGATGCTTACTATTGTCAGAGTTGGAGATTTTAATTTGAACTTGACAAATGCATTAAAGGAGTAAAAATAGCCACTATTTGGAATTGTGTTCATTTTAAACCCTAAGTGGAATTGTGTTCATATAATTATTCGTTCTCTATAGGTAAGAATGTTACCGATTAGTATATTGTTTTGCAACAAGAAAGGTTTCAGACAATGTCTGAATCTATTGTTTCAAAGAATATCCTTTTACTCAAACTTAATTGAAATAGTTGGATCACAATAGGTTTTGTGGTAACATGCTTGAACTAAAGCACTAGTCTTGCGATTATACATTATGAATTCGAGTCCTGAACATTTATGGGTCTTTCTACAGTGCTTTTGACCCCCTGAGCTGGAATATTATGTTCCATGACAAACTGTAACTCCAGGTATTGATCCTCTTGTTTGCAATGTTTTGAGTCATTGTGTTTATTTAGGTTTTGAACCTTGATTAATATTGAGATTGACATTAATCTTAATATTTTTCGTAACTGCAATGTACTCGACGAAATGGGAGGCCGGATAAATGAATTGGAGCAGAGCATCAGTGACCTCAGAACAGAAATGGGAGCAGAGGGCTCTCCATCACCATTGCCACCATCCAAAAAGGTAGATGAAGCAAAGCCAGAGGAAGGTTCTTTACAAATTTGAGTTCAGCTTGATATATTGAACATGCAACCAGTGCTTTATTATTTTAATGTATATTGTGTTTTGGAAGTCAGTTGGCATGGATTTCTATTTTTACAGCTTATGACTTGTGAAATTAGATATATTATTCTTTTCACTTGTTATTTTTCTCATGACATCTAGACAAATATGCAAAAAAATTCCATAGTTGCAATTTTCCATACTTCGGTAACCCCTCGTGACTAATATATTTGTTCTGTTTTGGTTTTTGTTCATTTGGCTTGATTGGCATAAATATAATGGCCAAGTAACACATACAATCAAACACTCCACTTCCTTTTAACTCAGCAAAATTTTAGAAATAGTATATGTAAAGGTGCTACCCACTTCTGGGGTAGTGGCATCTTCTCTTCAGGGTTCTACATGGTTTTGTTGGTCAATTACATGACCTTCCATTTACATATCCATATATTAGGCGTTAGTGATCATACAATAGTGAACTTAAAAGATATTTCACGCAAACGTGCTACAATATAAGTATGATCAAAGACTCGTGAAGCTTTTTATCAGTAATTATGATTTTGTTTTTGTAGGATGATGGTGGCGGCAATGATAGCGTTGTCGCTAGGACCTTCCTGATAAGGGCCAAGACCGAGGAAAATCGGAATAAGCTAGCTTCAGTAATCCAAGAATATGCTCCTACAGCTTGAAAAAATAAATATATTCTGATTGTCCATCTCATTCTACCTTGGGATCCAACTTCTTGCAATTGTACTTGTTATGCTTGCATGCAATTTTATTTAGAAAAATTAAGTTACCCGATGATCTGCTTTAAGATGAGCCAATTATTTTTAGGGGGCTACAAGGATGTAACAGATAGGGTCGGCCCCTATATCTAACCTTTTCTAATATGTTATTCTTCTTGTTTCAGGTTTCAGTTGCTCTTTTACTATTTTGTCCTGATTGCATGATAGATTTTCTTGCTAAGACAGTAAAGCTACTTCCAAAAATGGAACAGCGTTCACCGTCCTTACATAGAGCTTTTGAGGTTGTTTAGGAAAGATATAAGTCGATGAGATATGCCGCAACTATTGTTATTACCAGGTACTTTTATTTGTATCCTAGCCTTTATGCTTAAGATGCCCCATTTTTTTTACTTTATGTTGTGGTTCTATATTTCTATTTGAAAACTACTTTATGTTTGTTTGTGCTTCTTCTTTGTATGCATTTTGTCTCTGATCAATAATTTTGCAGTCTCCGTCTCTGCATGTCCTGTTTCTTAGTTCTTAGTAGTAATTTGGGAGAACAAAAATGACTTATTTATGCAAGATGTAATTTCCCGTGGCCAACTTTTCTTGATTTTTAAAGTCACAATCGTCTTTCATAAATACAAACTTTCTACAAGCTTAGGTTGATGGGATCTCATAGCAGACTTAGATTGCAACGCAGAAACAAGCTTAGGTAAAAACATGCAAGCTTTATGGTGCTTTTGATACTTATGGTTGCAGCAATTGTCTCCTTTACTTCATTGACAGAGGCGGAAAAAGATGGGGCATCCTCCATAGGAATAAAATCATACTCATAGAGTGGGAGCTGATTTTGGTGCTGTATTTTGGAAAAAGACCCTTTTTTGCATGGCAGTACTTGTCCCCTATATGGAAACAAGTTCTCCAACATGACACAACACACACACACACACTAGCAAAGATGGAATCAGGTTTTTCTTCCTTTAAAATTCTGGACATGATTTCTTTTATTACTAATCTCCATTCTCTTGTTTGACAGGGAAGTGAGTACCCATCAGACCTTGTGCCACCTCAACCATTCATCATCTGTACAATAATGTACACGAGTGGCACCAGTGGAGACAAACCTTTCCCATTCTGAGCCAGACCCAGGAAACAAGTGAGTTTTTTATTCACATCATCTAAAATTTTTGCAAATAGAATTATTTTTACAGGAGAGCTGTTCAAATCCTTTGTTAATATTTACGTATCATGACCTTTGTGTTCGGATTTCTCTCAGGAATCAAGTCAGCTGGATATGGGAGTTTAATGATGAAAACTATCCCATAAATGGAACAGATGAGGTTAAAGTTATGCTTTTGGACTCGGAAATTAATTAACATTTTTGATGTTGAAAGGAATGTTAATTCAGGTGTTTGACTGCAGATTAGGTTCAGAGTTCACAGTGTAAGCTATCCTTCTATATGGTGCTTTATATTTTCTTTGGAACTTGATGTCCGTAGTGTACTTTCTGGTGCTTCACTACACAGTATCATAGTCATTTCCCCCCTCCATGGATTCACTAGTTTAGTAGTTTATGCAATTTTCATGTTGTGATGTTTCATTACTGAAATGTTGTCCTGTTGTGCATTACTTAATTTTTCTGTTCATCTCACAAGCAATAGTTGAGAATTTGTGCAAACAAGATTAGACTACTTACAACACTAATGGTTCGTGGTGCAGAATGTGTTCTAATTTTGTGTGTTAACTGAAGTCCAAACACAGAACATATAATATTTCAATGTTCTTCTTGTAGGTAGAGGAAGATGTGGTGCAAGGAATTGTAGGTGTTGTGCCCATTCCATCTGATGATGCAGGGAAAGAGGAGGTGATCTCAGCTTTAGTTTCTAATGTGGAAGCAATGATAAGAGCTGACAGGAAGATTACTGGTTATTTTTTTTTGTTTATAACATTGTTATCATAATATCATGTGTGAATAAAATCATTAGGAATTTACAGAGATTAAAGTTGGACTTGTATCATAAAATCCTTTCTTCATGTTTGATAAATAGAAAATGGCGGAGGATTTAAACTACCAGACTTTTATCAATTTAAAACTTTCTCTTTATTAGACATCAGTAGAAATGCTTGCAAGGAAAAAATTAATTGGGGTATGAATTACTGAAACTTAAGAAAGGCAACATTTGAAATATTTGCAGTAATAAATAAACTAAAAGCTGCCTGGGTGTTGATTTTGATTAGGATCTCTTTATCTCCTTTTTTTCTCTAGAGAAAAAGAAGTGGAATTCAAACATCCTGTCCATGCTAAGCTTTTCAGTAGTGGTGCTTTAAGCTCAACTTGTCCTTTCCTAAGCCTTTAATACATTGTATTTTGCAGCTCTCTTTTGAAGTTATACTGCATTTGAAGATAATATCTCTCTAAAGGTGTGGACTCTTGGGGCATGAAATTGTAATGCTTCCTTTTTTGTTGTTGACAAAGTTCAATTGTATTTCCCCACTTTTCAGCTATAAATTAACAGGATTACTATTGTTTATCTCAAAAGTGAATTTGAGATTTATGAATAGTTTGGCATTATTGAGATGTAAATGTATTGTATGGTATTAATATTTTTTGTAATTGACATTACAAAGAATTATTGGGATGTAAATGTTTTGTATGGTATTAATATTCTTTGTAATTTTACCTATATATTATGGTATTAGTATATTGCAGGTCCATTGGTAATATAGGTGAACCACCACTCTTTTTTTTTTTTTTTTTTTATCTACAATATTTTTAAAACGTTGTGTAAATGTGTTTAAACGTTGTCTGATATACTAAACAACGTTTTTATCCAAAAAAACGTTGTGGAATCATACTTTTTACAACGTTTTTAAGCATATGCTAATTTTTAAAAAATAAATCTACAACGTTTTTTTCCTAAAAAACGTTGTGTATTGTGCTTAACTACAACGTTCTAAAAACGTTGTGTAAGGGTGTCAAATAGACAAGACAATTAACCACGACGTTTTTCTGACTGAAATCACAACGTTTTTTCGGCGTTGTCTATTTATTGTTTTGTAGTAGTGAAATATGAACAAATATATCTTAACCGAAGGGTAATGAAGGTGATCAACCTTTCATACCTGACTTATACATGCAATATGTACAAAGTACAATTCTACAATGGCAATTAGCAATGATTATCCATAAGCATATATGAATAAGACAACTCTTAGTAGAGTTAAGTAAAATAAACTTGCATGAACCGTTGATTACCGCTACGCAATTTATATCGCTTTATCCGAAGACCTAATATTAGTAATATAGATCTCCAATATTATAATAATATCATCACAATATAATACTATTATATATGTATATATACATAGAATAACCTAAACACATAACACGTAACCCTATCAGTCTACAACACACATAAAACTCGATATCAGGTCAAACTATTTTAGTCTGACTTGAACTCGACAAAATTCTAACATCCCGACAGTCTAGTCGAACTTTTATTGAGTCTAAGTTCAATTAAACTCTGACTAAACACTTAACCATTATCTACGATAATTTATTAACAGTCGAAATATTTTTCGTAAGCTCGTAATAATTTTTAAATAATTATTACTATTTATCGTGAATTTTCAATCATTAATATCGTATTTATATAATATAAATACCATAATATTCTATTATCATTAATATCTATTTAATATCAAACATTAATAAAATACATGTCATAATATTATAATATATTTATAATATATCAAAGTATTTTTAATACCTTAATATCATATTTATATGATTTCTAAACAATTAAATTCATTATCCGTTAATTGCTATTAATTTTAAAATATTAATATTTTCATGAAAAAATATCAAAATTTATATTTTATAACTTAAAATATTTTATAACACTTAAATCATTTTCATATGATTTTAAAATCATTTATTCTATTTTTCCATAATTTATTTAATATATTTATTAAATAAACTAATTATCATTCATATTAATTAATTAATAAAATTCATCCTAAAATATTAAAAGTCACTCAAAATAACTTAAAATATTTTATTATACCATAATATTATTTTTCATGTATTAAAATCATTTTTAAATAATTTATTTAATATTATAATTAAATAAATTAAATACCATTTATATTCCAAAAATATTAAATATTTATGAAATATACTCTAAATAATTAAAACTATTTTTCGGACTTTAAAATAATTTTTAGAATTTATTTAGTATTTTAATAATTAAAAACTATTTATTTTGATTTATTTATTAAAATAAATTATTTTCAGAAATTAATAATTAATTTCTTAATTAAACTGTCAGCTAAAAGGGTAATAAAGCTACGTAAAACCGTCATAGTAGGTGTTCTTAGCCAAGCCAGGATCTTCAAAGTCGTTGACTAAAGTGCTATGTTTGACCGGTATTTAATCTATGATCTAAATGTTTTCTGGGCTTTACGAAGTGTTAAAGTTGTAGTATAAGTGCAATACTACAACTATATACAAAGTTCATAATCATTCAACAGCATATCTGTGACGCCCCCAAAATTAGGTATACATCACCCATCTTGGGTCGCCAGATACATGGTACGTAATTCAATCTACAACTTACTAATACAACTGTCGTGTACAATACGACAAAACATAAACCGTGAGTTTGAATATAAATATTGTCTACTAGAGATTATACAAACTCAAAAGGAGTCCTCATTACAATTATTATCACACTATTTCACGCAGAATAGTGAGGACTACTAATCTTATCCTCCGGACCATCACTCCGCTCCCCGACTCGTCCCAACTATATTCTCATTTCACAAGAGAACAAAGTGAAAGAAAGGGTGAGCTCAACTAGTCCAAGAATAAATATTATGACTAAGATAATGCGTAATAAATTATCATTAGTCTCCAACAACAATGTTAAACCGATAAAATATAATGACATCAAGTTTAACTGCAATGAATGAACAAGCAATCCATTAAAAGAGTTAAGTAGAAAATAAAATCTATTATCTTTTATAATTTAAAAGGTTTTTTCATCACTTTATTATCGGCGAGACTCAAACTTCATAAATATTCCACATCATCGAATCACCCTTGCACTACGACCAAGGATATTCTTTAGTATCACGACCACAATTATCCATGCACTACGGGCCAAGAATATTTGTGTATTCATTAATGGTCGTGATCATGCCAACAATCCGCCCATCAATGCACTACGGTCAATGAGGACTTTTACCACATCATTTGTAACATTACGGTCATGATTACAATAATAATCCACGGTCATAATCATACCAAGTCCATCTATGCACTACAGCCACGATGACTTTCAAAAAATATAAATATGAGGATGATGACAATGATATAAGAATTGAATAAAACAAGTTGAAGATTTAATTTATCCAGAACTAATAATGTCCAAATTGTCAACATGATCTTTGCTTTGTAGAGTAAAATTCAAGAATGATTAGAAGAATATTTTATAAAAGATCTTTGGATGAAGCGCAAATATCGAGGATATTCTACTAATTTCACGGAGTATAGAAATGAAAAGTTTAACCCAACCGAGTATAATAAAGAATGGAATAACAATGAAATCACCATGCATAAAGATTGGCATAGACGCAAGTTATTCCAATGAATAATAATAATAACGGAACCAGTCGGTAAATTACAAGCAAGCGGGATGTTCCAATGAATAATAAAGAATGGAATAACAAATGAAATCACCATGTATGCGGTTGTTTGCATAGATGGTTATTCAAATGAATACTAATAAGGGCGGAATTAGGTCCGAAGCGTAAAAGCGTCTGAATGGATATTCCAATGTAATAATAATAAAGACTTTAACCAGTGTCCCACAGAAAAACGCATGTATGTGGATATTCCAATGTAATAATAAAGATGAAATCGTGTCCCACGTCGTAAAGCGCACAAATAGGATATTCTAACGAATAATAAAAAGCGGAATAATAGAAGAATGTCACCAAGTATAGGGTAGATCACAGCGTACAAAGTTATTCCATAGAATAATAAGAAATGGAATAATAACAGTTCTCTTCATGAATACAAAAGAAATAATATCCCTTACCATAAAAGAACTGAATATAAGAGTAGTTAAGTAGCAGAAATCTTTTCTTCTTTCTTTCTATAATTTTCTCTCTCTAGAGTTTCAATTGAATTCGTAAGAAATAATGAAGGAATGAGCTTCATTTATAGGAGAATGGAAGTGTCTTTGTTTATGAACGAATTATTTCTGCAGAAATTATTTCTTCAACCAAATACATAAAGTCAATCAACTAACCAATAAAATCACAACAAAAATTAAAATATAATACATATATATAAACACATGTTTTCAACTTATATATATCAATATTATATATACACCACTTAATTTTTCTCCCCCATAACCAACATCAATCCCCCACCCACCCAAAAATCAATTTCACTACACTCTTACACATCATTATCACACTACCACTTTTCCACTATTTTCCACTCACACACACATCACACACCTATCACTTTCACATATCATTTTCTCCCACCATATACTCAATACATACATATACTTTTATACGTATACTCTTCCATTTCCAAAATCATTTTTTCAACACATATGGGCCCCACATATGGGCCCCACCTTTAAATAATTTTCTACCGATTATTTTGAAAAATGGGTAAATAGGAATCCATAAAACAAGCAAACTTCATAAAAATCACCTTAATAATTTTAACAACATTTATGATCTTTATTACAATTCACAATATTAATCGACCAGGTCGTTCCCAGGAAAGAGGGGGCTTTCCAATAAGGATTTCTCCCTATTGGCGCGCAATTAGGTGACCAAACCTCTCCTTGACAGAACTTCTAGACATCGTTAATATTGCAAATAATAATATTAATAATTTTGTCGTCTCAATTATTGATTTTAACAATATAATAAATATCGAAAATAATTGAATCAAATAACGTGAGATACTATACAACAATTACTATAGCAATAATTGAACAAAACTGAATGACTTCTCACATAAGAATCAATAATCAATACTGGTATTACTACTATGCAACCACGCCATTCATCGTACTTTTACTACCGAGTAGTTCAACAAAGATCAACCAGTAAAACTTCCGCCGTTATTTTCATAAAAATATTTTTGTCGTTTTTTCAATCTGACAATAATTCTGTTGTGGGGTCCACCAATGATTGCGCCGTTGTACGAATATTCCCTGTTAAAACGAATATTCCCCGACCAATCGAATATAATATAACAACTTACATTCTATGCAAAATTTATAAATATTACCCACAACTATAACATTATATCAATTTCACTCCATAATATTCAAAAATAATATTTATAGAAAATTCATCTTTATTCAAAAAGTTGGGGTTTTACAATATCAGCTAGATCTTGGCTCCAGAAATCATTGTCAGAAGTTGTTCTTCATTTTTGGGTTTTCCAGAAATGAAGAACAGTTAGAGTTAACTTCTTTGAATCCTTATATCTTAGGTTCGGTACTTGATTTGTGTAATATAATGGTTGACTCTTTTAAACCTCATGTCCGTGTACAATACTATATCATTAAATCAATATAAAAACAACACTAAATGAAGGTATGATCTGGTCAAACTACATGTCAGGAAACGCCTATTGAAGATCTGGGTTACCCTGAATCTTCTTCCAGTGTGATGGTCAACAATAGTTTGAACCTAATTATTTTCGTTCCTGTTTATGATTTCGGTAGTATAAAGGCTTGATTATTTAGTACTAATGTCATACTATAAGCTTCAAACAACAAAATGGAACAAAGATAAAACGACTGCAAGATCAGAAGCTTGCAAAAGCTTGTCAGAAATTTTTGGGTTTCTGGGTTACCCAGAAACCAGAATTCGTGGTCGGTCAACGCCGTTCGACTGCTTGTATCTCTCAACATATTCATGATCTGAGTAATATAAAACCATAGATGGGTAGTCTTCATGGCATAGAATAGATTAAAAACATAAAACACATACAGATCTAGAGGCTCTGACATTCAGTTGTCAAGCCACCCTTTTTTAGTTTTCCAGATTTTTCAAAACTTTAGATTCGAGCATCTAGATGTTATGGATCCATGATCTTACAACCCAGATCATTAAAATACACCCTATTACACATATCTAACCAATCATTAACAACATTTAAAAACAAATCATAAGATTTTCGAAATTAGGGTTTATACCTCCTTGAAGCTTGATATTTGATTTTTGATCGATGATCTTTTTCTTGGAAAGCTAAGGGTTGATCATAGCTTAACTTTTCTCACTTTCTCACTCTACCTTCCCGAATTTTAGAGAGAGAGAGAGAGTCTTGGAGAAAATGAAAATGAAAGTGGTCATTTTCTCTCTCTTTACTCTATATAAATTATTGTATGTAATGTAATGGCTGAGGTGTTGGCTTATTTCAGTGGATTTAAGGCACATGCTAGGCTAGGTTTGCTCACCAACTTCACTAGGCCAACTCTTGCAAGTTAAGTCACAATAATGCATTAAGGGTATATTAGTCATTTTGCTATTAATTTTAATGGCATTCTAGTAAATGGCCAAACTCTTAGAGTTTAGGGTTTGGGTTAGGGTTTAGGGTTTGGAAAAAAAATTCTAGAATTTTCAAATTAGGTTTTCAAAATAGAAATTTAATACTTCTAAATTATAATTAGAATTTTCTAATTATATTAAAATTTACTAATCATAATTTAAATCTTGCGAATTAGGATTAATATATCCTAATTAAAATTGCTAATTAAGCAATTAGGGTCAAAATGGTTATTAGAGTTTATAACCCACTTAATTAGAGTTTCTATTAGAAAAATAATATTTCTAATTTTGAAATTAGATTTTCTAATGAGATTAGGGTTTTCTAATTACTATAACTTTAAAATTAGAATTAACATTTCCTACTTATCATTACAATTATTAAATAAGCAATTAGGTTTTCCCTATTAATAAATTAGGGTTCCTAATCCAGAAATTAGGGTTTTCTAAATTTGAAATTAGGGTTTGCTAATTAATTAAGCTTTACCCTAATTAATATTATAATTAATAGCACTTAAGCAATATAATAATCATTTAAGTTCCCAGATTAGGGTTTCATACATCGAATCAATGTTTCGAATTCCCGGAACTGAAATTAGGGTTTCCATAACCGGTTTCCAGGGTTTCTTGTTAATCGTTAGGGTTTTCTAACCGAACGTTGACGTTCTTAATATATACTTAGGGTTTGTTATAGATATCGTTTATCTGGTCAACCCTTGACCCTTAACCATATACTTTAACCGACTAATTAAATACCAAATAAACTTAGGTAGGTCATACTAGTGTAGGAATTTCCCGTCTCTCCCCTCCTAGTTCTAGTCTCACATCTTAGCCAGGGATCATATCCCTAAGCTTTGATACCAACTGTGACGCCCCCAAAATTAGGTATACATCACCCATCTTGGGTCGCCAGATACATGGTAAAGAATTCAAATACAACTTACTAATACAACCGTCGTACAATACGACAAAAACATAAACCGTGAGTTTGAATACAAATATTGTCTACTAGAGATTATACAAACTCAAAAGGAGTCCTCATTACAATTATTATCACACTATTTCACGAAATAGTGAGGACTACTAATGCTATCCTCCGGACCATCACTCCGCTCCCCGACTGGTCCCAAATTATATTCTCATTTCAAGAGAATAATAGTGAAAGAAAGTGTGAGCTCAACTTGCCCAAATGAAGAAATATTATGACTAAGATAATGCAGAATAAATTATCATTAGTCTCCAACAATGTTAAACTGATAAAATATAATAGACATCAAGTTTAACTGCAGCGGAACAAGCAATCCATTAAAAGAGTTAAGTAGAAAATAAAATCTATTATCTTTTATAATTTAAAAGGTTTTTCATCACTGTTATCGCTGAGACTCAGCTTAATAAATATTCCACATCATCGAATCACCCTTGCACTACGACCAAGGATATTCTTTAGTATCACGACCACAATTATCCATGCACTATGGGCCAAGAATATTTGTGTATTAATTAATGGTCGTGATCATGCCAACAACTGTCCATCAATGCACTACGGGTCAATGAGGACTTTTACCACATCATTTGTAACATTACGGTCATGAATACACCGAATAATCCCTGGTCATAATCATTCCAAGTCCATCTATGCACTACAGGCCACAGATGACTTTCAAAAAATATAAATATGAGGATGATGACAATGATATAAGAATTCAATAAAACAAGTTGAAGAATTAATTTATCCAGGAACTAATAATGTCCAAATTGTCAACATGATACTGCTTTGTAGAGTAAAATTCAAGAATGATTAGAAAAATATTTTTATAAAAAGATACTGGATGAAGCGCAAATATCAAGGATATTCTACTAATTTCACGGAGTATAGAAGTGAAAAGTTTAACCAACTAAGTATAATAAAGAATGGAATAACAACAGAAATCACCATGCATGCGATTACTTATAGGCGAGTTATTCCAACGAGAATAATAATAACGGAACCGAGTCGATTTAAATTGCACCCGAAGCGGGATGTTCCAATGAATAATAAAGAATGGAATAACAACGAAATCACCATGTAAGCGGTACTTTGCATGATGTTTATTCCAATGTAATACTAATAAGGACGGAATCAGTCCCAAGTAAAAACGAAAGACAGGATATTCAGCGTATAATAATAAAAAGATTTTAACCGGTCCCACAGTAAACGCATATGATGTGATATTCCAAATGAATAATAAAGACGAAATCGTGTCCCACAGAAAAAACGCACAAATAGGATATTCTAACAGAATAATAAAGACGGAATAATAGAAGAATGTCACCAAGTATAGGGTAGACCGCGTATACAGGTTATTCCAATAGAATAATAAGAAATGGAATAATAACAGTTCTCTTCATAAATACAAAAGAAATAATATCCATTACCGTAAAAGAACTGAATATAAGAGTAGTTAAGTAGCTGAAATCTTTTCTTCTTTCTCTCTATAATTTTCTCTCTCTAGAGTTTCAGTGAATTCGTAAGAAATAATGAAGGAATGAGCTTCTATTTATAGGAGAATGGAAGTGTACTGTTTATGAACAAATTATTTCTGCAGAATTATTTCTTCAACCAAATACAATAAAGTCAATCAACTAACCAATAAAATCACAACAAAAATTAAAATATAATACATATATATAAACACATGTTTTCAACTTATATATATCAATATTATATATACACCACTTAATTTTTCTCCCCCATAACCTACATCAATCCCCCACCCACCCAAAAATCAATTTCACTACACTCTTACACATCATTATCACACTACCACTTTTCCACTATTTTCCACTCACACACACATCACACACCTATCACTTTCACATATCATTTTCTCCCACCATATACTCAATACATACATATACTTTTATACGTATACTCTTCCATTTCCAAAATCATTTTTCCAACACATATGGGCCCCACATGTGGGCCCCACCTTTAAATAATTTTCTACCGATTATTTTGAAAAATGGGTAAATAGGAATCCATAAAACAAGCAAACTTCATAAAAATCACCTTAATAATTTTAACAACATTTATCATCTTTATTACAATTCACAATATTAATCGACCAGGTCGTTCCCAGGAAAGAGGGGGCTTTCCAATAAGGATTTCTCCCTATTGGCGCACAATTAGGTGACCAAACCTCTCCTTGACAGAACTTCTAGACATCGTTAATATTGCAAATAATAATATTAATAATTTTGTCGTCTCAATTATTGATTTTAACAATATAATAAATATCGAAAATAATTGAATCAAATAACGTGAGATACTATACAATAATTACTATAGCAATAATTGAACAAAACTGAATGACTTCTCACATAAGAATCAATAATCAATACCGTGTGCTACTATGCAACCACGCCAGACATCAGCATTTTTACTACCAAGTAGTTCAACAAAGATCAACGGCGAAAACTTCCGTCGTTATTTTCATAAAAATATTTTTGTCATTTTCTCAATCGACAATAATTACATTGTGGGGTCCACCAATGATTGCATTGTGGTTATATTAATATTCCTTGCTAAAAAACGAATATTCCCACCAATCGAATATAATATAACAACTTACATTCTATGCAAAATTTATAAATATTACCCACAACTATAACATTATATTAATTTCACTCCATAATATTCAAAAATAATATTTATAGAAAATTCATCTTTATTCAAAAAGTTGGAGTTTTACAATATCAGCTAGATCTTGGCTCCAGAAATCATTGTCAGAAGTTGTTCCTCATTTCTGGGTTTTCCAGAAATGAAGAACAGTTAGAGTTAGCTTCTTTGAATCCTTATATCTTGGGTTCGGTACTTGATTTGTGTAATATAATGGTTGACTCTTTTAAACCTCATGTCCGTGTACAATACTATATCATCAAATAAATATAAAAACAACACTAAATGAAGGTATGATATGGTCAAACTACATGTCAGGAAACGCCTGTTGAAGATCTGGGTTACCCTGAATCTTCTTCCAGTGTGATGGTCAACAATAGTTTGACCCTAATTATTTTTGTTCCTGTTTATGATTTCGGTAGTATAAAGGCTTGATTATTTAGTACTAATGTCATACTATAAGCTTCAAACAACAAAATGGAACAAAGATAAAACGACTGCAAGATCAGAAGCTTGTAAAAGCTTGTCAAAAATTTTTTGGGTTTACTGGTTACCCGAAACCCGAATTGTAATTTGGCCAACGCCGGTTTATTCGCTTGTATGTCTCAACATATTCATGATCTGAGTAATATAAAACCATAGATGGGTAGTCTTCATGGCATAGAATAGATTAAAAACATAAAACACATACAGATCTAGAGGCTCTGACATTCAGTTGTCAAGCCACCCTTTTTTAGTTTTCCAGATTTTTTAAAACTTTAGATTCGAGCATCTAGATGTTATGGATCCATGATCTAACAACCCAGATCATTAAAATACACCCTATTACACATATCTAACCAATCATTAACAACATTTAAAAACAAATCATAAGATTTTCGAAATTAGGGTTTATACCTCCTTGAAGCTTGATTTTTGATTTTTGATCTATGATCTTTTTCTTGGAAAGCTAAGGGTTGATCATAGCTTAACTTTTCTCACTTTCTCACTTCTACCTTCCCGAATTTTAGAGAGAGAGAGAGAGAGAGAGTCTTGGAGAAAATGAAAATGAAAGTGGTCATTTTCTCTCTCTTTAATCTATATAAATTATTGTATGTAATGTAATGGCTGAGGTGTTGGCTGATTTCAGTGGATTTAAGGCACATGCTAGGCTAGGTTTGCTCACCAACTTCACTAGGCCAACTCTTGCAAGTTAAGTCACAATAATGCATTAAGGGTATATTAGTCATTTTGCTATTAATTTTAATGGCATTCTAGTAAATGGCCAAACTCTTAGAGTTTAGGGTTTGGGTTAGGGTTTAGGGTTTAAATCCTTTAGGGTTTAGGGTTTGGAAAAATAATTCTAGAATTTTCAAATTAGGTTTTCAAAATAGAAATTTAATACTTCTAAATTATAATTAGAATTTTCTAATTAAATTAAAATTTACTAATCATAATTTAAATCTTGCGAATTAGGATTAATATATCCTAATTAAAATTGCTAATTAAGCAATTAGGGTCAAAATGGTCATTAGAGTTTATAACCCACGAATTAGAGTTTCTATTAGAAAAATAATATTTCTAATTTTGAAATTAGATTTCCTAATGAGATTAGGGTTTTCTAATTACTATAACTTTAAAATTAGAATTAACATTTCCTAATTATCATTACAATTATTAAATTAACAATTAGGTTTTCCCTATTAATAAATTAGGGTTCCTAATCCAGAAATTAGGATTTTCTAAATTTGAAATTAGGGTTTGCTAATTAATTAAGCTTTACCCTAATTAATATTATAATTAATAGCACTTAAGCAATATAATAATCATTTAAGTTCCCAGATTAGGGTTTCATACATCGAATCAATGTTTCGAATTCCCGGAACTGAAATTAGGGTTTCCAGAACCGGTTTCTAGGGTTTCTTGTTAATCGATAGGGTTTCTAACTGAACGTTGACGTTCTTAATATATACTTAGGGTTTGTTACAGACATCGTTTATCTGGTCAACCCTTGACCCTTAACCATATTCTGAACACATAATTGACCATATTCACAAAACATAAACACGTATATACTTAATCCTGAATAATTCACCTAAATCCTTCACAGAATTTTGAAATCCTCAAAATTATATCTTAAAAATATCAAACGCATACACTTAGTTTCTGTCTAGGTTCTACTTTTGAACCTTAAATCAATTAATTAAATTTTTTTAAAAATTTACTAAATTCTCGGGTTGTCACATTCACCCCTTCTTCTAAAAATTTTGTCCCCGAAATTTACCTTACACCTTACACCATACATACACAGCATCACATGTTACCCAATTCACCACTCACAAGAGTAAAAAAATTCTAATTTTGCTGAGGAGTCATATCGACTATTTTTCTGTCATTTTCGCAAAGGTTTTATGAAAATTCATCCACAAACTGTCATAACTTACAGACACAAAGGGTGATTAGCCCGATATGCCCTGCACTGATCAAGTACTGCTGGTCGGAACAATTTGTTCCTCTTATCCGCCTTAGGCGCATAAACTTTTACCTCAGTCTTATTGGATTCCGCACCAAAATAATTTGGTTAGGGAAATTTCTTTTAATGAATTAACACTTAGAGTTTTCATAACCTTAGTCTAGCTGAATCGAATAACGTAGACTTATATCAATAATTCAATTCAATCGAATTATTTAGGTGTAGCCAAACCCCGTTGGCAAATTAAATTTTATTAAAAATATTTTTGAGAATGACGTCATGATGCAGTACTGTATTAACAGTTCGTTTGAGGATGCTGTCATCGTATGACTTTGTCTTAACACATCATACAATAGTGGAATAACGATTTTAGATCAAATTCACACTAAGTATTCATGTATTTACAACTCCATCAACTTTTTATCATCTCTGCACCAGGTTACATGGTACATAAGTGATAAATAAAATATATTTTGATATTCCAAATCATTTGCATCTAACTGAAATAAGTAGCATAGATTATACTTTAAACCGTTTCAAAACTGATTACGAGTTTACATATTTTTTTTTTAAAAGCACATAGTGCGTATTTAGCTTGATGTCAAAATTTCGAAATCTAGCATAGCTAGGAGTTTTGGAAAACATAATTTTTCACTAATAATCATTTGCTTAAATAGTCTATCTATTCTTATTATCCTTAATACTCCATTTACACAAAACTATACCCAGTTCGTAAAACCACACTTATGAGTCCATAAATTGCCACAATCATATGAGTTTAAGAACTTTCCTAGACAGACCGTTGGCATCCATTCACTGAGGGGTTCATAAACATTTCATATAACTATGAATCAAGCATGTCACATAAGTATGAGTTTTAAGAACTCGTACTTAACCTTATATTCTCTACCTATAACCTATCTATTTGTTTTACACATGAGAAAGGAATAACCCTCTTAACATGCATATAGCAAATAGCGCGACACAAACATTTCATAATCCCCACTTAATCCTAATTCCCTTCTCAATACGAATTTCATTCAACTCGTATTCATAATCCTTTCCTAAATCTGTACCAATTCACACAGCAATCTTGCTGTAAACTTTCCAATCATTAGATTTGTAAGAACCCGAATTTTCAGAAAATATTAAAATAAGAATTTAGTAAATAAAATTCTTAAGGCATGAGAAGGGTTCGAATAAGAATATATGTATATGTTTTGATGTATGTGGAATGGTGTTGCATGAGATAATATAAACTATACAATAAGTGATTTCTGTGTTTAATAAACATATTATTATTATATATTGGTTATTTATTGAAGAGGCGAGTTATTTGAAGTAAAGAAGATGGATATAATTCTATCTATCGATATTAAATAATTTATTTGAAATTATTTTATAATAATAAGTTGGTGACATTAAAAATCTTTGATAATCACCAATTTCTTGAGTATTGGTACGAGTAAGTATCGAGTCTAAGGCAGTGCAACCTTACTCTTTAATGGTGGATGTATATGAGCTGGGCTAAACGATTTCTTCAGAGAGCGAAGGTATATACGAATTAGTAACTGATCTAACTCACTGTGAAAATAGTGTAGACAAGACGAAAACTAATTTGTTGGTTGTTTGTGGGAAACCACTCAGCTTACTATATTGAATACTATTAAAGACTCGATGTGTGCTAGGTTTAGACTTGTATATATGTACGTTGTTGACGAGAGAAGGAAATCGATATATCTTTAGATAAATATTGGTTAGAGATTTATTGATTAATACTGAGTATGGTTAAATGTATAGATTAAAGAAATTGTGTTGAGGCAATCTATAGAAAGGAAAGAGAAATGATTATAGTATATTTCTACTAAAGGATATTTAAATAAATTCTAGAATTTGATTATTTTAATAAAAGGGGGAATATTATTTTGATATTACCTTATATATCTTTTTACGAGAAAATGTGTGGATTCAAAGAATGTGGTAAATATATTAAAACATATTTGCTATATAAGTTGATGCAAACAATTTATCATAATAGGAAATAAACTTATTTTCTATATATAGTGTAATAATGTGTCGTGCATGTAAATATTTTAATAATATAAAGATATTATATTAAGAATAATATCTTGCGAAAAGGAGTAAATCGTGTTATTATGATTAGTTCTTATATTTAGAGAAAACATGATAAAAACATCTTATGTTATGGAGAAATACATAATTTTTATTATAGTAATGTGGTGGGAAATGAATAAGTAATGAGAATAAGTAATAAGCTTAATGTATGCTTGTGTGATATGCCTAGTGTGGCAAAGTGAATAAACATTCATTAAATAATTTAATGAATGAATAATTGAAGGAATTAAATTGTATGTGCAATGGTTTTATATTATATAGTAGCTACATCTATATGATATGAAATGAAGTGGAACACTTCAATGGTAACTATATAATATAGGAAGTATATGAATACATACATATAAAAGCTTGTATGCTAGCATTATGTACAAGTGAGACAATAAAATTTAACATGGTGCAATGGACCACTTCCATGACCATATTATATGATGTAAAGTTAAGAATAATATTATTTTGTGAGATTATATTATTATAAGCTTGTGGACTATTAATTACTAAGTTCATATAATTAGGTCTTGTGTGACATAACTAGGGAAGTTAAATTGAAGAGAGAATTAATGGGAAGTATTAAGAGAAAATAAATGGTGAATAAATAAAAAATTGATATTAATTATCATTATAATAATTGAGTATAATTGAGATGATAACTTTTATGGAAAATGATGGATTGAGAATATCCAACTATTTTATAATTAGCCCAATTAAAATATTAATTGAAATAAACCAATGTACATGGATTATACAATTCTTTGTGAGTGGGTGTATATGTATACACATTTGGGGGAAAATATCATATAAACCTAAGTATGCTAATAATAATAATATGGAATGCTGAGTTATAGCTTTTGTCCCATTTTATGAGTCTCATCTCCTCCATCACGTGAATAGACCATTGGCCTAGTCTAGCTTGCTTCTTCTTCTCCAAAATCCATAGCTTCCAAATGATGAAAAGGGGAGTGGGCATAATGATGTGAATAAACTACCATCCAACAACTCCTTGTTAACCTTCATACAATCCTTCAATCCATGTGTTTAATTTAGTGGGAGATGACAATATCTGTGTTTTTGTTTCTCTATAAATGCAACCCATCTCCTTCTATTTTCCATTGCTGAGAATTGCTAAGTGTGAGATTGAGAGCATACAAGTGTTCTAAGAACTTGGAAGTTCAGTAGTATTAAGAGCAATGGGAGGATTGAAGAGCTAGAATTAGCAACTTCAAGCAATCAAGAGGTAATAACATTAACTTATATGTTCTTGATTCTTATGTTCTACAATTCCTTAGAAATATCATGAAAAAGTAGCTTTTGAGTCATAAAATTGATGGCTAAGGGTTATTATAATCCATGAATTGATGCTAGACATCGTTAATATGGTTGAATACGAAATCAACGGAAGATAAACGAACCAATTTGGTCTAGAAACGAATTTGCAGTGAATGATTTCGCTAAATTGTCCAAAACATAAACATTTGCATGAACATGAGTTATAGATTCATATTTGGGTTAGTTAATGTTTATGTTAGTAGATGGGTATCTAGTATGTTGTAGTTCTATGAATTCCGAATCCATAGAATCGAAAACGGACTAATTTGGACATGTATAACTCAAATTATGAAGGTTAGAAGGGAAGTTTGGCTTGTTATGTAAGACCCCAACTTATTATTAATGAAATTTAATTTTCTCTATTGATTATTTTGAAATAGTAAGGGTTGATTTGATTAATGTGGATAGTTAGGGGTAAAATACGCAAATATTTCAAAATAAGCAAGTGGTTATAAAATATTCATTGTTGTCGGGGAATATTCGTTTGGTCGTGGAATATTTGTACGACGACGCAGTCTTTTGTGGGCCCCATAACGGAAAGCGATTGGATGAAGAAAACAATAAATATAAGTTGTTTAAAAATAACAAACGTAGTTATTACTGAATTAATCTTGTTAAAATACTTTGTGGTTAAAACACACGTGTAAAACCGGTATTGCACCAATTATTGATTCTTACGTGAAGGCACTACTCAATAATGGTTACGATAATTCTCAAAGATTTTATTGATTGTTGCGTTGATATTTTATATTCTTTGTTGTTTCAATAATTGTCATTACACAAGATTTTCATTATCGAAGCAATAATTCATATTATCCTAATAATATTATTAGATAACATTATTGGAAATGTCTAGAAAGTTCATCTAAGGAGAGGTTTGGTCACCTAATTGCTGCTACCATGAAGGAGAAATTCTTATTGAAAAGCCCCTCTTTCCAGGAACTGCACGGTTGTCAATATTGTGATTACGTAATATTATTTGTGAATAATTAATTATTGATTCATATGATGAGGAAAATATTGATTTTATGTGGATATAGATGGAGAAAATTTTTAATGTGACAATTGTTGAAAATTGAAATTTTATCTTTTTACGATAAAATAATTCATTTAAATATATTATTATATTTTAATAATATAATAATGGTGATATTTTACAACGAATGTGGGATATATGAGTATACGAGGAGGAAGAGTATTTTTGTTGCAATAAATGTTTAAAACATGTTAAACATGTTAATTTTTGTTTGAGGAAGTGCCTTCTTTTGCAAAGTTGTAGAGAATTGAATTTCCTATAAAAACTCGCGAGATTCGAATTTTCTGATAAAAGGGCTATTTATTGTGAATTATTGAAGTTCAAGCTCAAAATAATTGATTTTTGGAAGTTTTAATTATTATTTTAAAGAAAAAAAGTTTTTTGCATTTAAGTGGGCTAACATGTGTTATTAATTCTTTGAAATCGAGATCTTCAAAGATGGGCTAAGGAAATTTATAATATATATTAATATTTTATTAAATTTTCTACTTTGGTGTTCTAAGCATTTTCCTATAAATAGGGTGCTTAGGTTAGAATTGAAAATCACACCGAAACTCAAGTTTTCTCTATATTATCGAGTGTATTCTTGTGAGTATTTTGAGTATACTTTGAGTATTGTTAGATGATTGCAAGTTCCTTCAAAGACTATACCCTAAAGATTCCAAATTAGAAGTACTAATCTTTCGAGGTAAGGGATGTTATTTTCTTCTCAAATGATATTATTTCTTCAATATCATTATGCTGAAATATTGGTTGAAACTTTTTATCAAATTTGGAACTTTTTCATGTCTGGGTTACTATTCATGAGTTACTATTCACGAGTTACTATTCATGAGTTACTATTCACGAGTTACTATTCACGAGTACTATTCATGAAGCGTGAAGATGTTTTTTTTTTTGGGAAATTTCTATCTTTTGGTGTCTGAGTTACTATTCACGATACTGACACTATTCACGATATCTGACACTATTCAATTTGAAAAATGAAAATTCTTCTTTTCGTCCAAAATATCTATTCGGATACTAGCTTTGATTGTATCCATGTTTTGATCATTCTTGAATTTTACACCACTATGATTATTTTTGAGGTATTTTGAACATGGATAAAACAAAGTACGAATCCTTAATCCTTAATCCTTGTCATTTTGTTTCAATCGGATTCGCTTTTTTAAAATATTTTTCATCATCCTCGGTCTTAAATGATGATATTATTGAATATCTTTGGCACCTAGTGCAAAGATGAATGATTTCTGAAGAATATCTTTAGCCGTAGTAAAAGATGAACAAGTGTTTAGATGAACATGACCAATCGATGAATATCTTTGGCTGTAGTGCAAAGATGAATATTTGATTCCGATATATATTGATTGATGTTACAGGGGATAAAAGATAGACGATGAACTTTTAAATTCATACATAGAAGATAGTAGTTTGCATTCTCTACTTAACTCTTCTAATGAATTATTATTTCATTACTAATATTGATTTAAAATTTGTTGTCTATTGTATTCTATTAGATTTTTCCTGTTGAAGACTAATGATAATTTGTTGTATATTATCTTAGTCATAATATTCTTTCTTTGGGCTAGTTGAGCTCACCCTTTTCCTTTTTGTTCCATTTTTCTTCTCGGGAGGCGAGAATATAGAGCAGTCTGCAGTCTGGGTATGGAATGAAGGTTCTAGAGAGAGTTGTTTAGTAGTCCTCACCATTTTTGTAAAATAATGTATCAATAAATGTGATGAGGATTTATTTGAGTATAGATATTGTCTAGAAGATAATATTTGTATTCAAACTCACAGTTTCTTGTTGTAATAATAAAGTTGTAGTTGTTTACGTACCATGTATTGACAACTCGAATGGGTGATGTATACCTATTTTGGGGCGCATATATGTTAGCTCAATGTGAGGGCATGAAATTTCCCACTTATAAGTAGCTATGCATACACGTGCGGGCTATTTTTAAGGCAAGACCCCACCCTCGATGGGGGTGGTCGATTCTGATGAATCTTGAGAAAAAATCTGACAGAACATGTTTTGCTAAAACGGCCATAACTGTTTTATACGAACTCCGATTGAGGAAATTCAAGATGATCCGGAACGAGAACGAATAGACCTACAACTTTTGTTGTTTAAGTATATCAATTTGAGGTCATTAGGAAGGGTCAAAATAGTTATTTTAGTGACTGTTATGTAATCGAAGACCATCGTAGGGCGTCGGGCGAGCACATGCGCAAGTATAGTGCTCCCGATGATGGAATATGTTATTCTAAGTGACGTAACATGAAAATGCATGATATTAGACATGACATATAAGATTACCTTACCTATATTGGAATGCTTTATCATGACTTCGTATGTGTTTTCAAAAGAAACTAAAAGATTTTTGAAAACAAACATTGACGAACCTTGAGTCTTTGAAATTATGATATTTTAACACATACATCTTGTTGAGTTATGAGTATACTTAAGAATGAGAAGTAATTTAAAGTTGCTTTACTTATTATCAACTTACAATAGCTTAGTTTAAAATGATTTCTAAAGAAAACTTGAAACTTTAAGAACGAACTTAAAGTAACTTGTGTACTTAAAGTTCTAAACATGATAACATATATTCATGGATTAGTTAGCTATGAAATGAGATTAAAAGTTTCACCTAGTTGCTTTACCTTGGCCTAAAATAACTTTTAAAAGTGAACGTGAACGCCTTATGCCCCTAGACATGAAGATTATGTTCATCTTTTAGCTAAACATGAATTGGACGTTTCAAGTGTGATTTAAAATAGATTTTCAAATAAATTATGCTATATACATGTGAAGCATGCTATTAGAGGCTTATTAGTTTAAAAGCTTATATCATCGAATCTTGTTAAAGAAAGTTGTTAAGCTTTATTGACTGAAATAAATCATTACGAAACTAAGTAGTTTGAATATGAACGACGTAGATTACGTATCTATAAACTTTAAAAATGCATCGAACACATAGCGAGTCAAGTGTGTGATAAATGTATATGAATGTTGATGTCAAGTACGGGTGGTTAGGTATACCTATATATACCTAGCTATTCTAAGAGTATGATGAGAAAGTGAAGTGTGGGTTTTACAAACCTAGTTAGGAGACAATATTTGTTCTTATATTAAGAGCGTATGAAATGTATGACTAATGAATATGAATCCATGATTATATAACTGTGTAGGAATACACGAAGTGCAGATAAGCGTTAAGCAATTAAGTCGTAGTTCATAACTACGAATCAGGCAAGTCTTTCAGTTCCTATTTGATATATGAATTCTATAACTGTCAGTGAGTTATATTATGCTATGATAATGTTGATGTATATATATGAAATTCATATGAGATATGTATGAATGTTGAAAGTTGATCTTTGATGATATGCTTGTGGAGTAAATCGTGAATGCCTGTTATGAGAAAAGTAACATGCGTAGTAACTATTAATTGATTATGAATGCATGAACTGAATATGTTATTATATGCTATGTGCTGCATGAAAACTGTTAGAATTGTTGGGCTGTCGAGCTCACCCTTGCAAATAACCACTTTTGCAGGTTAAGGACATACGGTAAAGGTTACATGCTACTTGATTGATAAAGTTCAATCACATCAAAGGAGATTGATTTGTTTAATTAAATATATGCTATCGAACCATGTTTTAGTAGATATACTTGATAGTAGGTTACGATGTGTAATACATGTTAGTTGTAAAGTTATACTAGGCGGTACATAGAGAAATTCGAATCGAGATGTAAAGATTTATACAGGAATTAGGATAGAATGAATTATAACATAATTTGATTCAAGGATTTGTAATTGATTCAAGTTAAGATATCAATAAAAGAATTATTTTCAAAGGAGATTGAAAAAGTTTAAATTATTCTGCATATTTATATAACATCGAATGTGATGTAATACAGGAATAGTAAATGACCAAGTTGTGAAACTTATAAAAGTTTTGGGTCATTACATAGATCCTGGAATTGAAAAGAATTTATATTCTAAATTGTAATAAGCAAAGTTATATTCATTAAGTTATGAATAAAAGATATAAATATTTTGACGATAGTAGTATCGTGGCGGACCGGATCCAAGGTTCGAAGGGACCCGGATTTGGGGGCGTCACAGGTTGGTATCAAAGCTGTAGGTTATAAACTTAGGTAAGTGTACCTTAGGCTATAACCTGAGAGAGAGAAAGATAAAGATTAAAATATATAAGTGAAGATTCAAAGAAGAATCTTGAAGTATCTAAGAGCATGATAATTCAAGAGTTTCCTAAATCCTATAATAAAAATATTAAGATGTTATCTATAAGATGAAGATGACAAAGATAATGAGGATGAACTCGAGTGGAGTTTTGTCGATAATAGGGAAAGTACCCTAAGGTAAATTGATGATCACAACATGATTGGATTGAGCTATGAAGTTATAAATAGTCTGTAACGACTAAGTGTGTATAGCTTGATGCTATAAGAGATTGTACTATGAAATGGTACGATATGAACTCATGAGGAGTTGTATTTGGTGAGATACGAAAAATCCGTATAGAGCAAAGAGCAAGTTAAGAGTGAGATAGAGTTAAGTTAGATTTTAGTTGAGGACTCATGTTAAAGCAGAGTTTTACAAACCTTTGTGTGGGCGGAGGCTTTGTGCTCACACTCGGTTCCTCACAATGATAATTAATGGAATGTCGGTGTCGCGCTATCAATATGCTTATGGTGAGAAGGTGATTCTTTTCTCATATCATATTTGATAGATAGAGACTATTAAGATTAGGATAGAGAATATTAAGATTAGGCGCGAGTTCTTAAAACTCATGCACATGGTAATGCGTTAAATGACTCATAATTATATGAAATGTTTTGAACCCCTCGTGAATGGGCGCTTTATGGTCCGACTATGATAAGTTCTTAAACTCATATAATTGTGGCAAGTTCCTGAATTTCCAAAGTGTGGTAAGTTTGATGAACTGTATCGGGTATATATATGTTATGAAGTTAGAAATTTTGGTGTAGTAAAGATTGAAGTTGTTGGAGAAATGTGGATTTTCTAAATCTTCAAGCTCTCCTAGATTTTCAAAGTTTATTGATTTCGTGCTGATGATTCACACTTCTGTTTTCTTGAAAAACATTGGATTTTGTGATTGAACCAATGATGTTTAAAAACAATACCTTTATTTTTATGTCTATGCCAATTGTTTCGGCTAAGACAAAAATGATTTGAAAATTTTCAAAATGTATTTCTAACCATGCGCATCATTGATATGGTGTATGATAAACGATGGAGTCATCTATGCAGTTGAACCTAGTGTTGGTTGTGATCGAAAGATCGTCAGCCAATTTTGGTACGGTGTAGTATGACAAAGTCACATAATGGCAGAATCCTCAACGTAAAACAAATCTAGTACGGTATCATGACGTCAAAATTTTTTTTATTTTCTTTTAAATTATGAAGAAGGTCAATTAAGTTAGCTAAATTATTTTGATTGAAGTCCGAGTTGTTGATAAAATTCTAAGCTATTTGATTCAGCTAGACGGCTGTTGAAAAATATTTATGGAATTCAAGCATTCTTGAGTAATTATGCCAAAACAGATTGCTCTGGTGCGGATTCAGTTGTTGAAAATCTGAGGTGAACAACCCTATAAGGGGACATGTTTTCAGGGACAATGGTTCCGAGCGTAATGCATATAGTAGTTAAAAAACACTACGTTGTGGCTTAACGTAGTGGTACAATAGGTTGGCCACCTAGTGTACGCGTGGAGGGTGTTTTCAGTCTTTGTGATTGATAAACACTCTGGTTTACACTGTGAAGGATTTTGTTGAAGCATTTGTAAACCTAGAGAAGAGTTCACGGTCTTGTGACCCCTCGGCATAATTTGGAATCAAAGATTATTCATACTACTTCCTGATTATTGAAAAATCGTGGAAGATTCTTATTCTTCTGAAGTATGAATGTAGTAAGTAGAATGTTCTTTAGAAAGGAGAATGTGGTAGAATGCAAGTGAGCAAGTTATAATAAACCTTCCGAAAAGAGAATAGATAAAATTATTCAAAAAGAATATGTAATATTCGGAATAACACCGAGTAAAGGAAGTTTTGGTGATTCCGAGGACGGAATCCTTATAAGGAGGAGAGGATGTAAGAACCTGAATTTTCAGAAAATATTAAAATGAGAATTTAGTAAATAAAATTCTTAAGGCATGAGAAGGGTTCGAATAAGAATATATGTATATGTTGTGATGTATGTGGAATGGTGTTGCATGAGATAATATAAACTATACAATAAGTGATTTCTGTGTTTAATAAACATATTATTATTATATATTGGTTATTTATTGAAGAGGCGAGTTATTTGAAGTAAAGAAGATGGATATAATTCTATCTATCGATATTAAATAATTTATTTGAAATTATTTTATAATAATAAGTTGGTGACATTAAAAATCTTTGATAATCACTAATTTCTTGAGTATTGGTACGAGTAAGTATCGAGTCTAAGGCAGTGCAACCTTACTCTTTAATGGTGGATGTATATGAGCTGGGCTAAACGATTTCTTCAGAGAGCGAAGGTATATACGAATTAGTAACTGATCTAACTCACTGTGAAAATAGTGTAGACAAGACGAAAACTAATTTGTTGGTTGTTTGTGGGAAACCACTCAGCTTACTATATTGAATACTATTAAAGACTCGATGTGTGCTAGGTTTAGACTTGTATATATGTACGTTGTTGACGAGAGAAGAAAATCGATATATCTTTAGATAAATATTGGTTAGAGATTTATTGATTAATATTGAGTATGGTTAAATGTATAG
This sequence comes from Panax quinquefolius, assembly GCA_020205615.1. Classification (NCBI taxonomy): domain Eukaryota; kingdom Viridiplantae; phylum Streptophyta; class Magnoliopsida; order Apiales; family Araliaceae; genus Panax; species Panax quinquefolius. The sequence continues at coordinate 51,456,783 of CM035165.1, forward strand.
ATTAAAGAAAATGTGTTGAGGCAATCTATAGAAAGGAAATAGAAATGATTATAGTATATTTCTACTAAAGGATATTAAAATAAATTCTAGCATTTAATTATTTTAATAAAAGGGGAATATTATTTTGATATTACCTTATATATTTTTATACGAGGAAATGTGTGGGATTAAGTAATGTGATAAATATATTAAAACATATTTGCTATATAAGTTGATGCAAACAATTTATCATAATAGAAAATAAACATATTTTCTATATATAGTATGTACGTTAATGTAGTGCATGTTAATATTTTAATAATACAAAGATATTATATTAAGAATAATATCTTTTAAAATGAGTAAATCGTGTTTTTTATGATTAGTTCTTATATTTAGAGAAAACATGATAAAAACATCTTATGTTATGGAGAAGTACATAATTTTGATTATATAGTAATGTGGTGGGAAATGAATAAGTAATGAGAATAAGTAATAAGCTTAATGTAAGTTTGTGTGATATGCCTAGTGTGTGTCAAAGTGAAGGAATAAGCATTCATTTAATAATTTAATGAATGAATAATTGAAGGAATTAAATTGTATGTGCAATGGTTTTATATTATATAGTAGCTACATCTATATGATATGAAATGAAGTGGAACACTTCAATGGTAACTATATAATATAGGAAGTATATGAATACATACATATAAAAGCTTGTATGCTAGCATTATGTACAAGTGAGACAATAAAATGTAACATGGTGCAATGGACCACTTCCATGACCATATTATATGATGTAAAGTTAAGAATAATATTATTTTGTGAGATTATATTATTATAAGCTTGTGGACTATTAATTACTAAGTTCATATAATTATGTCTTGTGTGACATAACTAGGGAGTTAAATCAAGAGAGAATTAATGGGAAGTATTAAGAGAAAATAAATGGTGTTAATAAATAAAAATTGATATTAATTATCATTATAATAATTGAGTATAATTGAGATGATAACTTTTATGGAAAATGATGGATTGAGAATATCCAACTATTTTATAATTAGCCCAATTAAAATATTAATTGAAATAAACCAATGTACATGGATTATACAATTCTTTGTGAGTGGGTGTATATGTATACACATTTGGGGGAAAATATCATATAAACCTAAGTATGCTAATAATAATAATATGGAATGCTGAGTTATAGCTTTTGTCCCATTTTATGAGTCTCATCTCCTCCATCACGTGAATAGACCATTGGCCTAGTCTAGCTTGCTTCCTCTTCTCCAAAATCCATAGCTTCCAAATGATGAAAAGGGGAGTGGGCATAATGATGTGAATCAACTACCATCCAACAACTCCTTGTTAACCTTCATACAATCCTTCAATCCATGTGTTTAATTTAGTGGGAGATGACAATATCTGTGTTTTTGTTTCTCTATAAATGCAACCCATCTCCTTCTATTTTCCATTGCTGAGAATTGCTAAGTGTGAGATTGAGAGCATACAAGTGTTCTAAGAACTTGGAAGTTCAGTAGTATTAAGAGCAATGGGAGGATTGAAGAGCTAGAATTAGCAACTTCAAGCAATCAAGAGGTAATAACATTAACTTATATGTTCTTGATTCCAATGTTTTATAATTCCTTAGAAATATCATGAAAAGTAGCTTTTGAGTCATAAAATTGATGGCTAAGGGTTGTTATAATCCATGAATTGATGCTAGACATCGTTAATATGGTTGAATACGAAATCAACGGAAGATAAACGAACCAATTTAATTTAGAAACGAATTCGTAGTGAATGGTTTCGCTAAATTGTCCAAAACATGAACATTTGCATGAACATGAGTTATAGATTCATATTTGGGTTAGTTAATGTTTATGTTAGTTGATGGGTATCTAGTATGTTGTAGTTCTATGAATACGAATCCATAGAATCGAAAACGGATTAATTTGGACATGTATAACTCAAATTATGAAGGTCAGAAGGGAAGTTTGGCTTGTTAGCTCGTAGCAGGGTATGAAATTTCCCACTTACAGTAGCTATGCCCGCCCTAGCGGGCTATTTTTAAGGCAAGATCCCCGCCCCGGCGGGGGGTGGTCAGTTACAGATGCTGAGAAAAATCTGACAGAACATGTTTTGTTAAAACGGCCATAACGTTTTCATACGAACTCCGATTGAGGAACTTCAAGATGATCCGGAACGAGAACGAATAGACCTACAAATTTTTTTCTTTAAGTGTTTCAATTTGAGGTCATTAGGAAGGGTCAAAATAGTTATTTTAGTGACTGTTACGTAATCAAAGGCCATCGGAGGGCGTCGAGCGAGCACATGCGCAAGTATAGTGCTCCCGACGATGAAATATGTTATTCTAAGTGATGTAACATGAAAATGCATGATATTAGACATGACATATAAGATTACCTTACCTATAGTGGAATGCTTTATCATGACTTCGTATGTGTTTTCAAAAGAAATTAAAAGATTTTTGAAAACAAACATTGACGAACCTTGAGTCTTTGAAATTATGATATTTTAACACATACATCTTGTTGAGTTATGAGTATAATTAAGAATGAGAAGTGATTTAAAGTTGCTTTACTTATTATCAACTTACAATAGCTTAGTTGAAAATGATTTCTAAAGAAAACTTGAAACTTTAAGAACGAACTTAAAGTAACTTGTGTACTTAATGTTCTAAACATGATAACATATATTCATGGATTATTTTGCTATGAAATGAGATTAAAAGTTGCACCAAGTTGCTTTACCTTGGCCTAGAATAACTTTTAAAAGTGAACGTGAACGCCTTATGCCCCTAGACATGACGATTATGTTCATCTTTTAGCTAAGCATGAATTGGACGTTTCAAGTGTGATTTAAAATACGTTTTCAAATAATTTATGCTATATACATGTGAAGCATTCTAGTAGAGGCTTATTAGTTTAAAAGCTTATATCATCGAATCTTGTTAAAGAAAGTTGTTAAGCTTTATTTATTGAAATTAATCATTACGAAACTAAGTAGTTTGAATATGAACGACGTAGATCACGTATCTATAAACTTTAAAATGTATTATCGAACATGCATAGCGAGTCAAGTGTGTGATAAATGTATATGAATGTTGATGTCAAGTACGGGTGGTTAGGTATACCTATATATACCTAGCTATTCTAAGAGTATGATGAGAAAGTGAAGTGTAGGTTTTACAAACCTAGTTAGGAGACAATATTTGTTCTTATATTAAGAGCGTATGAAATGTATGACTAATGGATTTGAATCCATGATTATATAACTGTGTAGGAATACACGAAATGCAGATAAGCGTTAAGCAGTTAAGTCGTAGTTCATAAACTACGAATCAGGCAAGTCTTTCAGTTCCTATTTGATATATGAATTCTATAATTGTCAGTGAGTTATATTATGCTATGATAATGTTGATGTATATATATGAAATTCAAATGAGATATGTATGAATGTTGAAAGTTGATCTTTGATGATATGCTTGTGGAGTAAATCGTGAATGCCTGTTATGTGAAAAGTAACATGTGTAGTAACTGTTAATTGATTATGAATGCATGAACTGAATATGTTATTATATGCTATGTGTTATATGAAAACTGTTAGAATTGTTGGGCTGTCGAGCTCACCCTTGCAAATAACCACTTTTGCAGGTTAAGGACACACGGTAAAGGTTACGTGTTACTTGATTGATAAAGTTCAATCACATCAAAAGAGATTGATTTGTTTAATTAAATATATACTATCGAACCATGTTTTAGTTGATATACTTGATAGTAGGTTACGATGTGTAATACATGTTAGTTGTAAAGTTGTACTAGGTGGTACATAGAGAAATTCGAATCGAGATGTAAAGATTTATACAGGAATTAGAATAGAATGAATCATAACATAATTTGATTCAAGGATTTGTAATTGATTCAAGTTAAGATATCAATAAAAGAATTATTTTCAAAGGAGATTGAAAAAGTTTAAATTATTCCGCTTATTTATATAACATCGAATGTGATGTTATACAGGAATAGTAAATGACCAAGTTGTGAAACTTATAAAAGTTTTGGGTCATTACATAGATCCTGGAATTGGAAAGAATTTATATTCTAAATTGTAATAAGCAAAGTTATATTAATTAAGTTATGAATAGAAGATATAAATAGTTTGACGATAGTAGTATCTTGGCGAACCGGATCCAAGGTTTGAAGGGACCCGGATTTGGGGGCGTCACAAGATTGATTCTTATCCCTGCTATCACCTTATTAGATCACGGTGTGATCTCATCGTATATGTTAAGATTTATTTCTATACTATGATCGTTTTATTTTACGATCTCCTATCACTGCACCTTTAGTCTTTTAGATTCTATCTATTCATCACTACTGTTTAACTTTATTATCAGAGTTAGGGAACCCTGTATCTTATAACTTGCGAGATTCATCTTTGAATCTTACGGACCAACTAACTCTATTTGAGTTAGTACTTATCCTAATCACTGCGGTTATTAGTCTTAAGTATTCCTACCTAACGTTCATCACCTACAGCTTTGATACCAACTTTGAGGGCCCCGAATCCGAGTTCCCGAATCACCGCGGATCTGGTTCGATCATTCTATCACTAGTACTATATTTGCGAAAGATATAAACATAAATTGTTTATACAATACATTTACACACTATTCCCCAAGGTTGAGTAACCTTAACTTAATGCACAATTCATAACTATCTAACATACAACATTATTATCAAACTATATTATTACAAAACTAATCACGCACATTAACTTTAAGTCGAACCTGCTTTAACCTTTCCTCAGATTCGATACATTCTGCCTTAATCTGCAATGTTTCATCATGATATAGCAAGGGTGAGCATAAGGATTGCCCAACAAGTTTAAGTTCAATAATATAATGATATATCATGATTGAAGTGATTTGAATAATTGGCTGGCTATAATTCAACAATATAATTGTGAATTAGCACGAACAAACTTTTGACTGAACAAGTATTAAATATCAACAAATATATCTGAACCGAAGGGTAATGAAGGTGAGCAGCCTTTCATACCTGACTTATACATGCAATATGTACATAGTACAATTCTACAATGGCAATCAGTAATGATTATCCATAAGCATATATGAATAAGACAACTCTTAGTAGAGTTAAGTAAAATAAACTTGCCTGAACCGTTGATTACCGCTACGCAATTTATATCGATTTATCCGAAGACCTAATATTAGTAATATAGATCTCCAATATTAGAATAATATCATCACAATATAATACTATTATATATGTAGATATACATAGAATAACCTAAACACATAACACGTAACCCTATCAGTCTACAACACACATAAAACTCGGTATTAGGTCAAACTATTTCAGTCTGACTTGAACCCGACAAAATTCTAACATCCTGACGGTCTAGTCGGACTTTTATCAAGTCTAAGTTCAATTAAACTCTGACTAAACACTTAACCATTATCTACGATAATTTATTAACAGTCAAAATATTTTTCGTAAGCTCGTAATAATTTTTAAATAATTATTACTATTTATCATGAATTTTCAATCATTAATATCGTATTTATATAATATAAATACCACAATATTCTATTATCATTAATATCTATTTAATATCAAACATTAATGAAATACATGTCATAATATTATAATATATTTATAATATATCAAAGTATTTTTAATACCTTAAAATCATATTTATATGATTTCTAAACAATTAAATTCATTATCCATTAATTTCTATTAATTTTAAAATATTAATATTTTAATGACAAATTATCAAAAGTTATATTTTATAACTTAAAATATTTTTATAACACTTAAATCATTTTCATATGATTTTAAATCATTTATTCTATTTTTCCATAATTTATTTAATATATTTATTAAATAAACTAATTATCATTCATATTAATTAATTAATGAAATTCATCCTAAAATATTAAAAGTCAATGAAAATAACTAAAATATTTTATTATACCATAATATTATTTTTCATGATTTTTCATGATATTAAAATCATTTATAAATAATTTATTTAATATTATAATTAAATAAATTAAATACCATTTATATTCCAAAAATATTAAATAGTTATGAAATATACTCTAAATAATTAAAAACTATTTTTCAGACTTTAAAATAATTTTTTAGAATTTATTTAGTATTTTTAATAATTAAAAACTATTTATTTTGATTTATTTATTAAAATAAATCATTTTCAGAAATCAATAATTAATTTCTTAATTAAATTGTCGCTAGTAAAAAGGGAATAGGCGTAAAAACCGTCAGTAAGAGGTGTTCTTGGCCAAGCCCAGATCTTCAAAGTCAGTGACTAAGGTGTTATGTTTGACCGGTATTTAATCTATGATCTAAATGTTTTCTGGGCTTTACAAAGTGTTAAAGTTGTAGTATAAGTGCAATACTACAACTATATACTAAGTTCATAATCAGTCAACAACATATCAGCTAGATCTTGGCTCCAGAAATCATTGTCAGAAGTTGTTCTTCATTTCTGGGTTTTCCAGAAATGAAGAACAGTTAGAGTTAGCTTCTTTGAATCCTTATATCTTGGGTTCGGTACTTGATTTGTGTAATATAATGGTTGACTCTTTTAAACCTCATGTCCGTGTACAATACTATATCATCAAATCAATATAACAACACTAAATGAAGGTATGATCTGGTCAAACTACATGTCAGGAAACGCCTGTTAAAGATCTGGGTTACCCTGAATCTTCTTCTAGCGTGATGGTCAACGATAGTTTGACCCTAATTATTTTCGTTCCTGTTTATGATTTCGGTAGTATAAAGGCTTGATTGTGTAGTACTAATATCATACTATAAGCTTCAAACAACAAAATGGAACAAAGATAAAACGACTGTAAGATTAGAAGCTTGCAAAAGTTGTCAGAAATTTTTGGGTTTTTGGGTTACCCGAAACCGTAATTAAATGCCTGGCCAACGCCGCTTCGATCGTCAGATATCTCAACATATTCATGATCTGAATAATATAAACCGTAGATGGGTAGTCTTCATGGCATAGAATAGATTACAAAAATAAAACACATAAAACATATAACATATAAAGATCTAGAGGCTCTGACATTCAGTTGTCAGGCCACCCTTTTTCAGTTTTTCAGATTTTTCAAAACTTTAGATTCGAGCATCTAGATGTTATGGATCCATGATCCAACAACCCAGCTCATTAAAATACACCCTATTACACATATATAACCAATCATTAACAACATTTAACAACAAATCATAAGATTTTCGAAATTAGGGTTTATACCTCCTTGAAGCTTGATTTTTGATTTCTGATCTATGATCTTGTTCTTGGAAAGCTAAGGGTTGATCATAGCTTAACTTTTCTCACTTTCTCACTTCACCTTCCCGAATTTTAGAGAGAGAGGGAGTCTTGGAGAAAATGAAAATGAAAGTGGCCATTTTCTCTCTCTTTAATCTATATAAATTATTGTATGTAATGTAATGGCTGAGGTGTTGGTTGATTTCAATGGATTTAAGGCACATGCTAGGCTAGGTTTGCTCACCTACTTCACTAGGCCAACTCTTGCAAGTTAAGTCACAATAATGCATTAAGGGTATATTAGTCATTTTGCTATTAATTTTAATGGCATTCTAGTAAATGGCCAAACCCTTAGGGTTTAGGGTTTGGGTTATGGTTTAGGGTTTGAACTCTTTAGGATTTAGGGTTTGGAAAAATAATTCTAGAATTTCCAAATTAAGTTTTCAAAATAAAAAATTAATATTTCTAAATTATAATTAGAATTTTCTAATTATATTAAAATTTACTAATCATAATTTAAATCTTGCTAATTAGGATTAATATATCCTAATTAAAATTGCTAATTATGCAATTAGGGTCAAAATAGTCATTAGGGTTTATAACCCACGAATTAGGGTTTCTAATAGAAAAATAATATTTCTAATTTCGAGATTAGATTTCCTAATGAGATTAAGGTTTTCTAATTACTATAACTTGAAAATTAGAATTAACATTTCCTAATTATCATTACAATTATTAAATTAACAATTAAGTTTTCCCTATTTATAAATTAGGGTTCCTAATCCAGAAATTAGGATTTTCTAAATTTGAAATTAGGGTTTGCTAATTAATTAAGCTTTACCCTAATTAATATTATAATTAATAGCACTTACGCAATATAATAATCATTTAAGTTCCCAGATTAGGGTTTCATACATCGAATTAAGGTTTCGAATTCCCGGAACTAAAATTAGGGTTTCCAAAACCAATTTCTAGGATTTCTTGTTAATCGTTAGGGTTTTCTAACTGAACGTTAACGTTCTTAATATATACTTAGGGTTTGTTATAGATATCATTTATCTGGTCAACCCTTGACCCTTAACCATATTCTGAATGCATAATTGACCATATTCACATAACATAAACACGTATACACTTAATCCTGAATAATTCACCTAAATCCTTCACAGAATTTTGAAATCCTCAAAATTCTATCTTAAAAATATCAAACGCATACACTTAGTTTCTGTCTAGGTTCTAATTTTGAACCTTAAATCAATTAATTAATTTTTTTTAAAAATTTCCTAAATTCTCGGGTTGTCACAAAGGATGTTTGACTTCTCCACCTTTTGGTATTGGAGGGTTCGAAGACTGTGCTTGAAAGGGAGTGTAGTTTCTCCTTTGAATAGGCATGTTCTGATTGCCTTTTTGACGTTGTAGAATCATGGAACATTCTTCCTCTTTTTTTTATGGACCCTTCGGGGGTTGTTTCCATAATTTTCGGATTGGATGTGATCAGCAATAGCTTTGAGTGCAGCTAGGTCTTGAATTTTTTCGGACTTCAATCCCATCTCAGCCATCTCCCCATGTTTGATCATTTCAGAAAATGGTTTGCCGATGCCGGCTAAAACTCTTTCATAGAAAGGTGCTTCTTGTATGTCTATGAAAGTCACGACCATCTCTCGATTCCGTCATGTAAGAATAACTCAAGGGCGATCGGCGTCTCCCACCTTTGAGCATACTCTCTGAAAGACTCGTTAGACTGTTTCTTGATCTTGGTAATTTGATACCGGTCAGGAGCCATCTGAGACTGAAAGCTGTATTGAGTGAGGAAATCATGTGCTAGCTCTTCCCAACTATGGATTTTTGAGTTATCTAATCTTGTGTACCACGAATGGGCTTCTCCAGTTAGACTCTTTTGGAATAGCTGCATTTTGAGCTTTTCATCCTCTGCATACAATCCAAGTTCTCCAATGAACACCTTTAAATGTGTGTAAGGATCTCCTAATCTGTCATATTTTTCAAAATCAGGAGTCTTAAACTTTTCTGGATAATGAACACCAGGGAAAATGCAAAGGTCAGCATATGAAACACTCCCGTGTGCTCCAATTCCTTTGATAGCACGAAGGGTCTCTTCCATTTGGAGGACTTTCTTTTTGATGTCACCGGTGTCTGGATCTCCAGTGGGATGGGCAGTGTCATGAGTTGTGTTGGTCGTATCCAACTGCAGTTCAGGTATTGTGATGACCTGGTTTCCCCCTTGTGTAGAGGATTCAGTATGTACGGGTATTTTTGGACCCTGAGTAGACTGGTGTAGTTCTTTGAGTAGAACAGCCAAATCTGTAATTTGTTTGCTTAATCCGTCGAATTCTTTGCGAGAAATTGGATTAAGGTCGATCTGTTAGATGACGACATGATTGGTCGTAGGTCAGAAAGCCTTTTCCGGATTTTGACTGAGTAGTAGGTCCGATTGGTTCCCTGCGAAAGACTTGCATAGTTTAGTCTTTAGAGAATGTGTATAATAACATGTTATGTGATGTGTCCATTTTAGGAATTTTATCCGTCAAAACGGATGTCAGCTTTTTGTAGTATATTAATTAAAATATGTATGTGTACATATTTCTTCATATTTCTCATTACATTGAAATAGATATGGAATGAAATTATAAGTAATTGTGTTTACAAGTAATTGAAATGAGAGAGCATGAAGATACTTTCCTCCGTTTTGGGTTTATCAGAGGCTGACCTATCTTAGGTTACTCTCGCGGCTTTTTGGCATAAAGGTTCCCAAATCATCGTAATATACTCAACGGGAAGTTAATCCGGTCTTTCAACTGGAGCGAATTTGGGTGATGTCTTTCCTGAGCCTCGGGGAATTAGTCTTCCCACAAGTCCAGTAACCAAACACCGACAGGATCGCCTCCTGGTGGAGGGACCACACAACATACATTCACATACATCGCGTCTCATCGTATGAAAATGATAACATGTGCGAAGCACTAATATCACAAGCAGATATGGTGCGAGGCACTAAGTGTAATAAGTAAATGCATTCGTACACATTCATCATAAATGTAAATGTAACATCCATACACAAGCAGATAACAATTTTGAAAAGATTATAATAGCGGATTAAGTCCTCTTACTGGAGTCCCCAGCAGAGTCACCACCTGTCGACGTCGGGATTTTTAATTGTCCCTTTCCGTTACTTGTTCTTTGGTGTTCTCATTTTAGGTGAGATTTGTTTGAAAAAATAAGTGAAAAAGGTTCGACATGTATAATGTCGACGATGGACTGTTAAGAGTCGCCAGTTGGTTTTTTTAAATGGTTGTACCAACACAACCGAGAAAAGGTTTGCACATTGACCCAGTGATGTAACACTGCTAAACGGGTCGGTGAAATCGAGATTCATTAGGGTCCGGGGACTTGGTTATGCGTAGGGAAGGTGTTAGGTACCCCCCGACATCCGTGTTACCACGGTGACCGCCTCTTTTCAAGAAACTATTATCTGAATATGTGTGTGTGTGGGTCAATGTCTTTGTTATTTGGAAGTAGTCTTGGCGTCGTTACGCACCTATATACATGTGGTTTGAATTTATGTAAAAATTCAGTTTTTAACAAGATATGACATTGATGTTTTAGAAAAGAGGTCTTTTTAAACCCTGATGCTCAATAGTAATTGAGACCTTTTACACTTCCATTTTATTAAATGTTCTATTGATTGATTTTATTTTCGAGATCTAAAGCATCTATAAGAAAATAATGTACAAAATAATGCCGACTTCCTCGTGGGTATGAAAACCATCCGAGGAAATTCGAATAATCGCAGAATAATTTACAAGTCGCTTACCGATTGAAAATGTCCATCACGGGCACCGAATCTAGATCCAATAGATCAATCAGTAATCACATGATTCCTTGGCGCTTTATGATACATAATTTGTATGAAAGCGATAGCATGTATATATATAAAAGCTGTAAATATATATATACAGACATGATCACTAACCACGAAGCATCTCCATGAGGGATCAGAAATGTAAATAAAGCTGTAAAAGCTATCAACCGACACGGAGGAGACTCCAGGCGGGACGAAATGTAAATAAAGTTGTACAAAGCAATCAACTGCCACGAAGTAAACTCCAGGCAGGACGAAACATAAATAAAGCTATAAAAGCAATCAACCACCATGAAGTAAACTCCAGGTGGGACGAAATATATATATATATATATATATATATATATATATATAAATAAAAGTGAATAAATGCACCGGATGTAAAATTCAGGCTCATCGAACAGAGTCCGACACACAATTAATATATATATATATATATATATATATATATTAAAGCAGTAAACGCTCCAGACCGAAGTCTAGGCTCATCGAACAAAGTTCGACACACAGTTCATATATATAAATAAATATATATATATATATAAGCAAATAAACCCTCCAGACCGAAGTCTAGGCTCAATCGAGGCATAACACGATAATGTTAGTCCATATATATAAATATATATGTATATACAAACTGAAATAAAACCATGGACCGAAGTCCGGGCAAACACATGCAATACGACTTTCAACGTGAAGAAGGGTGTGTGCAGAGATGAAGAGAAATACTTTAAAGTGTGTGAGAAGGCTTACAGTGGATTGCCAAAGAAGGCTTCTATATCTTTAAAGTAGGTAAACACTGGCTTTTGTAAGTACAAAAGTAGCTATATCTGAGCTCACAAGTGTTTAAAATGGGAAAGCACTCAGTATATTACAAGTATGGATCAAATTTGACAGGGCTTCCTTGCTCTTTCTCTTCTTAAAATGGCCACCCCAAGCCCTCTATTTATAGAGGGGGGAGCCGCAGGTGTACCTGCGGCTGCCCGGGTTATCCCGGGTTTTTTGAGTTAGGTCGTCTCGTAGTACGTGCACGTAGGCACTGCAATGTCCGCTCGAACTTTCAGAATTACAATTCGGGCATCCGACTGAGGTATATAGGACCTATTTCGGACCGCCGTTGTCGAGAGTTATACAATGGCATAGGATTAGAGTTTGTACGAAGTCATTGAAGATGGGACGATGCCCTCCGGTCTTCAAGCTTCAAATTCTATCCGTTACCCCGCAAAATAGTCACTCAAGATTGGTTTTCCTTGATTCTTGTAGGACATCGTTGTGTAGAGATGTGTGTCTAAAATTTTGAGACGACGTGATGTGGCATCACGTTGGCAAGATGACAAGGTCGCCCCTCACCGGTATTATCGCCGGTTTGGGCTGATAAAGCAGACGTTGCTCAGGGCCTCGCTGAGATTGGACTGCTGCAAGGGTTGAAAGTCCTCAGTGTCATCTCTGAGGTGTGCCTGTCCTCCCAATGTTATCTCCGGGTTGGTACTAAGTATCTCGTTGTGAGTGCCGAGATTGAAGTTGGTTGCATTTGAAACAAGCATTTCCGGGGCTATCGCCGAAACTGCATTCCTTGGGGTGATCACCAAGGTTGGTAGCTATTCCCATGATTGGGACTGAGACTGGATACCTCAGGGTTATCTCCGATATTAATCGGTCTTCTCCGGTGTGTGTTCCGATATTGGATCTGCACACCTCGGGGTTATCTCCGAGGTTGGAGTTGTTACTTCCAGTGTGTGTTCTGGGTTTGATCCTGAACTTCCGGTAGTATCCGGAATGGATATGAATTGTCTTCCAGGGTTCCCTCTTGAAAGACGAATCTGTCCTCCTACAATGTTAGTGACATGTGTACAGAAAATTTCGAGTGTCTACAATAATTATCATAAGTAACCACACCATCACAATAATTATTATTATTGTTATTATTTTTGTTGTTGTTGTTGTTGTTGTTGTTGTTGTTGTTAGTATTAGTATTATTATTATAATTATTGTTATTATTAGTATAATTATTATTATTATAATTGCTATTATAATAATAGTAATTATTATTATTAATATCGTTTTAATATTATTATTACTATTATTATTATTACTATTTTTATTATTATTATAATTATTATTACATTATTACTATTATAATATTATAATAATAATTAGTATTATTTTTTTTATTATTATAATAATAATTATTATTATTATTATTATTATTATTATTATTATTATTATAACTATTATTGTTATTATTATTATTATTATTATTAGTATTAGTAGTATTATAATTATAATAATTATTATAATAATAATTATTATTATTATTTTGAATTAAAATTAGAATTAATCTGAACTGCATTGTGCTTTCCCTACCAAATTAATTAGAATAAATCAATATTTATTAATTATGAATCGTAATAATTATTTTATTATTATAATAATAATAATAATAATAATAATTATTATTATTATTATTATTATTATTATTATTATTACTACTATTATTATTATTAGTAGTAGTAGTAGTAGTAGTAGTAGTAGTAGTACTATTATAATAAGCATAATTATTATTATTAGTACTATTAGTACTATTATTATAATTATTAATATTATTATTTGTTTGTGTGTGAAGAAGAGAGGAGAGAGAAAAATTTTGTATGTGAGCATTATTACTTGAGAGAGAGTAGGGTGTATGAGTGAATTTGATTTGGGCGGGAAAAAATATGAGCCTTTAGATTAAGTTGAAAGAATTAAGTTAGAATGAATCTGAACCGTCCTTGTGATTTGTCAAATGAAAGATTCAAAATAGATTCTGTTTTATAATAATAATAATAATAATAATAATAATAATAATAATAATAATAATAATAATAAATATATATATATATATAATTATAATAATAAAAATAACAATAATTATAATTATAATTATAATAATAATAATAATAGTAGCAGTAGTAGTAATAATAATAATAATAATAATAATAATAATAATAATAATAATAATAATAACAACAACAACAACAACAACAATAATAACAATAATAATAATAATAATAATAATAATAATAATAATAATAATAATAATAATAATAATAATAATAATAATAATTGATGATGCACAAAATAGACTTTGTACAAACACCAATCAAGTAATTATAAAAGCGATAATTAAAACAAGAAATAAGACAAGTATTAAAGTGGTTCGGTCAATTTGACTTAGTCCACTGTCGACTGGCTATAGTCGCCTAACACTTTTATATTATATCAAGTGTGTTGAAGAGAGTACAGAAAGTACAAGGTTAAAGATATCAAAAGTGAGTTGCCTCCTAGTGATAGTAAGGCGTTCTATTTATAGCCGACCCCATGACAGTTTTGGGATGGACAAGTAGCCACTAAGACCACTACTTTAGTGGAGCTCCCCACTTCTTCCTGACGTGCAAGGTGGTTGTCGTGCTCTCCTTGAGATATGGGGACGAGGCCTGACCACTCCTTTCGTGATGTGGGCGTGCGCAATTTATTATCGATGGGCTTAATTAACCCAACCAAATGGACCACATCTGTTGGGCTCGCCAGACTCCTTGAACTTGGGCCTCTATTCCGTATTGGGTTTACGAGATGGGCTGGATCCTTGGACTAGACCCATAATTTTCCCCCCCAATGCCCTACGTCCAACAGAACTTGGAGAGGAGGGCATTTCAGTCTAAATTTAGATTTCTGACAAAACTGGAAAAAACTTCCGGGAGCCAAAACCTGCTCTTTAGAGGCTTATTTGGGTGCAAGTTCCCTTCAGCATTATACCCGGTATTCCAGCTAGAAGTACTAATCTTTCGAGGTAAGGGATGTTATTTTCTTCTCAAATGATATTATTTCTTCAATATCATTATGCTGAAATATTGGTTGGAACTTTTTATCAAATTTGGAACTTTTTCATGTCGGGGTTACTATTCATGAGTTACTATTCACGAGTTACTATTACTATTCACGAGTTACTATTTACGAGTACTATTCATGAAGCGTGAAGATGTTTTTTTTGGAAAATTTCTATCTTTTGGTGTCGGAGTTATTATTCACGTATACGGCACTATTCACGTATACGACACTATTCAATTTAAAAAATAAAATTTCTTCTTTTGTCCAAAATATCTATTCGGATACTAGCTTTGATTGTATCCATGTTTTGATCATTCTTGAATTTTACACCACTATGATTATTTTTGAGGTATTTTGAACATGGATAAAACAAAGTACTGAATCCTTAATCCTTAATCCTTGTCATTTTGTTTCATTGGATTCGCTTCTTTAAAAATATTTTCATCATCCTCGCCTTAAATGATGATATTATTGAATATCTTTGGCCCCAGTAGTGCAAAGATGAATGATTTCTGAAGAATATCTTTGGTAGTAGTCAAAGATGAGCAGTGTTTAGATGAACATGACCAATCGATGAATATCTTTGGCAGTAGTGCAAAGATGAATATTTGATTCCGGATGTATATTGATTGATGTTACAGGGGATAAAAGATAGAGCGATGAACTTTTAAATTCATACATAGAAGATAGTAGTTTGCATTCTCTACTTAACTCTTCTAATGAATTATTATTTCACGTCTAATATTGATTTAAAATTTGTTGTCTATTGTATTCTATTAGATTTTTCCCTGTTGAAGACTAACGGTAATTTGTTGTATATTATCTTAGTCATAATATTCTTTACTGGGCTAGTTGAGCTCACCCTTTTTCTTTTTGTTCCATTTTTCTTCTCAGGAGGCGAAAATATAGCGAGTACGAGTCGGGGTATGGAATGAAGGTTTTAGAAAGAATTGTTTAGTAGTCCTCACCATTTTTGTAAAATAATGTATCAATAAATGTGATGAGGATTTATTTGAGTATAGATATTGTCTAGAAGATAATATTTGTATTCAAACTCACGCTTTCTTGTTGTAATAATAAAGTTGTAGTTGTTTCTGTACCATGTATTGACAACTCAGAATGGGTGATGTATACCTATTTTGGGGGCGTCACATTGTATGTAGTGTGTAATGATGATCTGGGTTGCTAGATGTTGGATCCATAACATCTAGAGGCTCGGATTTGGTGTTTTTTAAAATCTGGAAATTTTCTTTTATGTCGACTGACAACCATATGTCAGGTCTTCTAAATCTTTGGTTGCTAATGATTTTTGCGTTTTTAATGTTTGATCCGGTAGTATGATATGAGATCTTTGATCCGAAACCGGAATCAAAGTCGATCATGTTTCGGTTGAAAGTTATTAGTGGTCAAACCACGTTGACCGTTGATTGAATCGAACGTTTCGGGTAACCAAGAACGTGCCCAGAAAGTCCGGCAAAGATGTTCACGCGTTTAAATCTTTACTTGTGTTTACGTTTTAGACCTCATTATTGTGGTAATGTTGTTGTCAAAGTGTAGGCTACATGACCATGCCTCTAGAATCTTTATATCCTTCTTTGACTCAAAGTAATCGGTCAGTCAGTGTGGATGGAATCGCTGGGATGAAGTTTACGGTAACCCGAAACCTTCATAAGCGCTTCGACCACTACTGGCCGATCCATATTTGGTTGATGTGTTGTTGTTATGTTGATGTTTTGTGATAGATCTATAGTACTACATGTGGCCTAGAACCCGAAAGCCTTAAATCACTTAAACATCAACAGGGATATCAAGTTGTGGAAGCCCAAAGTGGATGGGTTGAATCGTTTCTTCATTTCGGGTTACCTGAAATGAAGAACATCTCGTGATAGCCACTTTTCAAGCCTAGATCTCTCGGGTTTTATGTTTGTTGGCCATGTTTGTCATTGGATCGTAGTAGTCGATAAGTAGTACTACAAACTCGATCATTTACTTACCCGAAACACAATAATCGAGAGTAATGTTTGGTCAAACGTGCTCACTGTTAATCGCTATAAATGTTCTTGAGGGCTCAAGAACACCTAAGAATGACAGATTTTTGTCGCTAAAGGCTATAAATGACAATTTTATTTATTTTAATTAATTATTTCCAAAAATCATTTAAAAATAGTTATTAATTTCTAAAATTATAAAATTATTTTAAAATTATAAAATTAACTTTTAATAATTTGAAATATTTTTCATAAATATTAGTATTTATTTAAATATTATTGATAATTAATTTATTTATTAAATACATTAAATAAATTAATTAAAAATGATTTTATTATATTAAAAATCATTTTAAATGATAATAAATTATTTAAAAATATTTTAATTTATAAAATATAACTTTTAATATTCTAAAGCAAATTTTATTAATTATTTAATATTAATGATCATTAAGTTATTTACTAAATGAATTAAATAAAATAATTAAAAATGATTTTATTATATTAAAAATCATTTTAAATAATAATAAGGGATTTAAAATATTTTAAGTTATAAAATAAAACTTTTAATATTTAAAGATAAATTTCATTAATTAATTATTATTAATGATATTGAAGTTATTTAATAATTATATTAAATAATTTAGTTTAAAAATGATTTTAATATTATAATAATTATTTTAAATGAAAATAAAGTGTTTAAAGATATTTTAAGTTATAAAATATAGCTTTTAATATTTAAAGGATAATTTTATTAATAATTTAATATTAATGATTATTAATTTATTATCAATGATATTAAATTTATTTAATAATTATATTAAATAAATAGTTTAAAATGGTTTTATTAACTTAAAATAATCATTTAAAAAGAATACAAATGAATTAAAAATATTTTAAGTTATAATTAATGACTTTTAATATTTTTATAAATAGTACATTAATATTCAAATATTAATGGTAATTATTTAAAAATGATTTTAAAAATCATTTAAGGGTAATATTAATATTTTAAAGGTAGTTTAAGTTATTATAAATAACTTTAATATTTTGGAAATGATTTTATTAATAGTTTAATATTAATTAAATATTAATGATAATAGAATTATTCAATATTTAAATCATTTAATAATGATTCTCGTATTTGAAAATTCATGATAAATTATAATAAATATTTTAAAATTATATTAAGTCATTTAAAATAATATGACCGATATTAAGTTACGTGACGAGTCTTAGACTCGATAATTACTTCGATAAAGATGTTTCAGACACCTTAAGCGTTTTTGAAAATTGATTTGGACTTAGATAATTTAATTAAATATGTGATTATTTGTGATTCAATGGTTGTTAAACCTATGTGCTTAATGTGGTTAGGTTATGTGTTGAATTTAATAAGCGGTGTTATGTGTTATAATATGTTATTCTAATCGGTAAAATGATCGATTAATGATAGGTCGTGATAAAAAGATAGAACTAAGTTACTTAATCGTAGCAACGATCGTAAAGTATCTTACCTTTGCATTTTCTTTATCAATGGACATGAGTAAGAAGTTTCATAATTATATTATTATTATACTATATTATTAACCCTATTGTGATATATTCTATATCCAATCATTGTTTATCAACATGTTAGTATATGATAATTCGGATATATATATTTCTCATCTGTTAATTTCTATATATGGTTATACAAGTGTCCCCACTTGGATAATCATTATATTTAATCACATGTTGATATATATATATATATATATATATATATATATATATATATATATATATATATATATATATATAGCCGCCTAAGCTATTTGATCAGCTAGACACAAATTTAGAATTGTCGTTGAATATGATAAAAATCTTTTTGTATCCAATCAAATTATTTTGGTTCGGATTCCAGTCTAAGTATGAACATCCCGATCACGAGAAAACTTTTATGCTACTAAGGCGAGGATGAGTGAACGATAATATCGTTTTGTAATGTAGTATTGATCAATACAGGCTTATCAAGCGATCACCCTCGTGCCTGTAAGTCATGACGGTTTGCGGATGAAGTTCTGCTAAACCTTAACGAAAACTAAAAACAATGTTCATAGTATGTCGACTACCCTATATATATAGTCAATATGTAGTTTCAAAATTTTGAGATAGAATTGTTATGTTATTATTATAGGTTCAGTTTACTTCACAACTATTAATTCGTTGTAGAAGTGATGTACAAAGAAAACATTTAATTCTTTCAGCCAAATATAATTATAATTGTTATTACTTGTTGGGCACTCAAATGCTCATCCTTGCTTAATTTAAATGTTTTCAGCTAAGAGTGATCAACTTGAAGGTTCAGACAAGAACAAGTGAAAAGGGAAAGCAAACAGAATATGTTTAATGGTATCTTTTGTAATAGTTAGACTATATTAAGCCAATGATATATATTATCTATCATGTAAGGAATTATAGTAAAAGTTGCGTACTTGGGATTAGACTCTGATATATGTAAACTAAGTTTATTATTTATATTATTGTTATTATTATTAGTATTATTCCGCTCATAGAAATGATATCGTGAAGCACCGAGTTTGGGTTTCAAGTATCCGGATTTGGGGGCTTTACAACCACCTCCTTCTCCTTGTAGGTATGTTGGTGCTCTCCAGAGAACAAGAGTTGAAGCTGCAAGCTGTGAAGGCTCACCTCGACAAAGACCTGAGCGTTCTTCTGCCTAAGTACGGTAGTAGAGCTGGAGGTTCTTCACCAAAATCAGGTGGTTCCTTGTTAAAGAGAAAAGGTACGTTCACTTATCGTATAACTTATCTTTTATGAGATGATGGTCACTCAGATAACGCTTTGTCTCATTTTCTGCAGTGGCAGGACGGTGATTGGATCAATCCTCTCTAGGGGAACCAGTAGAGGTGCTCATCCTCCCAAGTTGGCGAGGACGGATGATGCGCACATCGAGGCGAGCTTTCATCAAGTGACACCTTCAGCTGTGCCTTCCTAGTTGTTGACTTCGAGCGCTACTACAGCGAATTCCTCGCCTATACTTTCTGACCCCCGCCCATCCACGCCTCCTGCTGGAGCTCATGTAGGGGCACCAATTCAGTCCGGTTCTATGATGGGGGATCCGTAAGTCATTAGAGAACGGCTTGGCAGATTTGTGTTTCCATCTGAGATTCAGCAGATTAGTGCTTTGGGCACTGAGGGGGTTATCAACACATTTCTAGAGGGCTTGGCTCAGGTAAGAATCCTTAGTTATTTTTATTTTTTTTTGTTTGCGATTGGTCATTCTTCTGTTTTTTGTCTTCTCCAGATTTCTACAGCATCGATATGGTTATTCTCGAGGGCTCATTTCTACGGTTAATTGAAACTTAGTCATAAGGCTGTGTAGAAGGAGCTTCTTGCTGCTCAGGGGAGGATTGTTGAGCTCGAAGCTGCTGATAAGGCTTCTCGGCCTGAGATTTTGGCGATCCGTGGGAAGGCCGCGCTTAGTGAGGCAGCTTTCTCGAAGGCTAAAACAGATCTTTCGGCCATCCGTGGGAGGACAGTTATGCTTGAGGCTGACCTTTTGGCGACCCGTGAGAGGGATGCGCTTAGGGAGGTGGAGCTTGTTGAGGCCCATGAAAAGGAGACTAAGCTTGAGACTGAGCTTCATACGATCCATGCAAGGGATGCGCTCAAGGAGGCTGCCTGCTCGAGGGCGGAGGCAGAATTGAGGGCAGCTCGGGAGAGAGCTTCTCGGGCTGAAGCAGATCTGGAGTATGCTGTTGCAGGTGCTTTCATTGATGGCTATGAAGAGCTTCGGGGAAAGATCTCAGCTTCTTTCCCTGATATTGATTTCTCAGGCTTTGTGCCAACTGAGGCGCCTGAGGATGGAGGTTCTGAAGATGCTAAAGATTACGAGGACGACTATGATAGTAGTTAGAGTGCTAGGGACTTCTTTCTTTTTTATCTTTTTTTTATATAAGGCAGTATACATCCTTACTTTTTGTACTGATACTCCTTTGAAATTGAATGAAAAATGCAATCTTTTGGAGTAAAAAATAGGAAATTTCATTGTTGACCCAGAAAAGGTGCTTTAAACACTGGATAATAATCCTAAAAAAGACAAATAAAACCAAGTCCCTAACTATGCTACTATTACTTCTTCAAAGTGTCACTGGTAATACCTCTTCAAGTTCTCAGCGTTCCATGGATGAAATAAGACCTTCCCTTCGAAATTCTGGATCTTGTAAGTGCCTGGTCTCACCACTTCTGTTACAAGGTATGGTCCTTCCCAATTTGGTCCCAGTTTTCCTTCGCGTGAATCCTTAGTGGCGAGGATCACCTTCTTGAGGACCCAGTCTCCTGGTTGGAAGGAACGAGGCTTCACCTTTGAGTTGTAGTACTTTGTCATGCGACGCTTATACTCTGTGTTGCGGACCACAACCATCTCCCTTTCCTCCTCTACCAAGTCGAGGTTGATGCGGAGTCCTTCCTCATTAGTGGTAGAGTCATGGTGTTGGACCCTTAGAGAGTTCACCCTGATCTCTACATGGATGACCACCTCAGTTCCAAAGGCTAGGGAAAAAGGGGTTTCCCTAGTTAGAGTTCTTGGTGTGGTTCGGTAGGCCCACAATACGCTTGGGAGTTCATCGACTCAAAGCCCCTTCGCCTTTTCCAGCCTTGCTTTTAAATTGCATAACACTGTTCTCTCCATGACTTCTACTTGTCCATTTACTGCATGGATGAAATTTGGGCTAGAAGTCTTGGCCGCTTTATTTGAAGGTCAGAGCAGAAGGAATTTAGCAGCTTGTTGTCAAATTGCTTAGCGTTGTCACTGATAATGGAGTGGGGTATGCCGAAGCGGCATACTATATTCTTCCAAATAAAGTCTTTAATCTTTGTATCTGTGATTTTTGCTAAGGCTTCAGCTTCAGCCCACTTTGTGAAGTGATCGACTGTCACCACCATGAACTTGCACTGTCCTTTGCTCTGGGCCTAGAATGTCGATGCCCCATTTAGAGAAAGGCCATGGACTTGAAATGGTTGTTAGTTCTTCTGGTGGTTGCCTGGGTACGGTTGAGAAGCGTTGACACTTGTCGCACTTCTTGGAGAACTCCTGGGCGTCCCTTACCATAGAAAGCCAAAAGTAACCTTGCCTGAGTGCCTTGTGCGCAAGGGATCGTCCTCCAGAGTGGTTCCCACATATTCCTTCGTGGATCTCTCGCAAGGAATAACCCTTCTTGTACAGAGTGTCTTGGATTATAGTGAACTTAGAAGCTTTCATTCTCAGCTTCCTAGCTTCTGAAGGGTTATCCGGCAACACACCTTCTCGAAGATACGCCTTTATTGGGGTCATCCAGTTTAATTCAGTCGATGCACAGTTTATGTTCGTGATTCCCGAGTCCATCATGCTTGGTTCGAACTGGCGACCAATGAATATTGGCCCTCCTGGTTGGGTTTCCAAGGACAAGGAAAGCCTTGCAAGTGCATCGGCGGCCATGTTATCTTCCCTGGGAATGTGGAAAATCTTGAAGTGTTTGAACTTTATCATCATGCTCCTTGCCATGCCAAGATATTCTTGCATTTTGGCCCCTTTTGCTTCGAACTCGCCCTTCACTTGATTGACTATCGACTGAGAGTCGCTATAGATAACGAGATGTTGAGTCTCCATCTCAATTGCCAATCTTAATCCAGATAGGAGGGCTTCATATTCCGCCTCATTGTTTGAAGCAATAAAGTGGAGCTTTACTGCATACCTGAGAATGATACCATCTGTGCTGATCAATATCAGACCTGCTCCGCCTCCATCGCTGGTCGAGGAACCGTCTACATAGAGTTTCCAGTATGGAAGAGAGCAGGGTTCGGAGATTAAAGACGGAGACTGGACACCAAGATTGGGAACTGGAGCTCCAGTCTAGGTCCTTTGGAGTGTCTGGTCGTCCGAAAAAGCTATCTGGGTGTCTGAGGAGGGAGTCTGGGCGCTCATCATGATGGTCTGGTCTCTTGGGATGGTCTGGGTGCCAAGTTTGGGTGTCTGATCTTCGTTATGTTGTTGAGCGCTTCCATCAACCATCTCCAAACTAGGTGAGGTGGGAATTTCGTTGTTCTCCGTCTCTGCTAGTGTCAGCTCAGCAACGAAATCCGCCAGTGCTTGTGCTTTGATGGCTGACCTTGGTTGGTACTGTATGTCAAACTCACCAAGCTCTACTGCCCATTTAAGCAGTCTCCCAGATACATTGAACTTTCCCATGACTCTTTTCAGAGGTTGATCTGTGATGACAACGATGCTGTGACTTTGGAAGTAATGTTGTAACCGCTCGTTGTTGTGATTAAAGCGAGCGCTAATTTTTCTAGGCTTGAATACCTGACTTCTGCTCCTCGGTATGCTCTGCTTACATAGTAGATTGGCTTTTGTGCTCCGTCATCGTTCTTGATGAGGACTGAGCTTACTGCCGATGGGGAGGCAGAAAGGTACAAATATAACACCTCGCCTGGTGTGGCATGCGAAAGGAGAGGAGGTGCAGCCAAATAGGCTTTGAGTTTTTGGAATGCCTCCTCAGCCTCATGTCCCCACTCAAAAGTTATTCGAAGAATTTTAAAAAATGGTAGACACTTATCTGCAGACTTGGACACGAACCTGTTGAGTGCTGTAATTCTTCCGTTGAGATGCTGGAGCTCTTTGGTTGAAGTGGGTGATTTCATGTCGAGAATGGCTTTGATCTTGTCGGGGTTTGCTTCAATTCCCCTCTGGTTGACCATGAAGCCCAGGAACTTTCCTGATCCTACGCCAAAGGCACACTTCTCAGGATTTAGCTTTATGTGGTACGATCTAAGAACATTGAAGGTCTCTTGAAGGTGGTTAATGTGATCTGCTGCGGCGAGGCTCTTTACCAGCATGTCATTAATGTAGACTTCCATTGTTCGCCCAATTTGAGCTTGGAACATTTTTTTCACCAATCGTTGATAGGTTGCTCCTGCGTTCCTCAACCTGAAGGACATGACCCTGTAGCAGTATGTCCCTTTAGGAGTGATAAAGGATGTCTTCTCCTGGTCTGGGGGATGCATGCTAATCTGGTTATACCCGGAGTATGCATCCAGGAAGGTGAGCAACTCATATCCTGCAGTGGCGTTGATGAGGAGGTCGATCTATGGTAACGAGTAGCTATCTTTTGGGCACGCCTTATTAAGTTCTGTGAATTCAACACATAGGCACCACTTCCCATTAGCTTTAGTGACCATCACCAAGTTAGAGAGCCATTCTGGATATGCTACTTCTCTGGCTGCTCCATTATCTATTAACTTTTTCACTTCCTCATCCATGGCTTGGGCCCTTTTAGTGGAGGCACCCCTTAGCTTTTGGCGAACTGGTTTGTGACGCGGGTCAACATTGAGACGGTGTGTGGCCACTTCTGGGTCGATGCCTTCCAGGTCTTCATGTGACCATGCAAAGACATCCATGTTATTCTTTAGGAAGTCTATAAGTTGGTGAACTAGCTCTTTACTGAGGGAAGAGCCAATGTACACCTTTCTGTCTAGGTGTTCCTTGTCCAAGACTACAGGGGTGAGCTTCTCGACGGGCTCTCCTCTTTCTAAGGTGGAGCCATCTCTTGGGTCAAGTACCTCGACCTGTAATGTCTCCTCTGGCTTCCTGGTCTTCATGGAAGAGACATAGCACTCCCTTGCTGCTACCTGGTCTCCTCTGACTTCTCCGACTCCATTTGGGGTTTTAAAGCGAAGGATAAGATGATAGGTGGAGGGGACGACCTTTAATGTGTTAAGAGCAGGTCGCCCCAGTATGATGTTATAGGTTGATGGGCAGTCTATAACTAAGAAATTAACCATCACTGTAGATCTTTTTGGTGCCGCTCCGACTGTGATTGGCAGGGTGATGGACCCTAGGGGATATACCTTCTCCCCTGAGAAACCCATGAGAGGATATCGGATAGGCTGCAATCTCTCCCTGCCCAGGTTGAGCTTGTCGTATGCTTCTACAAACAAGATATCGACAGAGCTGCCACTGTCCACCAGGATTCTGCGTACTTGAAAATTGGCTACGGTCATGGTGAGCACTAGGGGGTCGTCTTGTGGGTGTTGAATTCCCTTCAAGTCCTCATCTGAGAAGGATATGACTTCGCTGACATCTTGTTTGGGCATCTTAGATGGGCGACCCTCGTCGGGGTGCCTTGCTTTTCTTGCGTGTGCCTTCATGGCAGATAGCGACTCTCCCCCTCCTGCGAATCCTCCCCGATATGGTATGAATTTCCCCCACTGGATGTTGATCCTCCTGGTTATGTGTTGGTGATGGTGCTTGTCTTCTACCAGTAACATACTGGCATAGTTGACCACGTTGAATAAGATCTTCAATTTGTCTCTTGAGTTCGTAGCAATCGTCGGTGTCATGGCCGTGGTCGCGATGAAAACGACAGTATTTGTTCGGGTTTCTGCGATTTGGAGGAGACTTCATCCTCATTGGCCACTTTATGGTGGGGTCATCCTGGATCTGTAAAAGAATGTGCTCAACGGTGGCATTTAGGGGAGTGAAGGGTCGTCGATCTTTCTGAGGAGCAGGACCAAGTCTGTCTTTGGCGGACACCCTCTCTATCCTGCTTAATTTATTGTCAGTTTCCTTCTTGTCATCCCTATCTCTTCCTTTTCTCTTCTCTCCTGCTCTGGAAGATTCACCTCGTCTGGCCTTCGTGACGTCCTCAGCATTCATGTATTTCTGGGCCTTTGCTGATAGCTCAGTCATGTTCCTTGGTGGACGTTTCATCACTTAGAAAAGAAAGCTTGACGAGTGGAGGCCTCCCAAGAAGGCAGTCATGGTTACTTTATCATCAGGCTCTTCGACCTGAAGTACCTCCTTGTTAAAACGAGTGAGGTAATCTCTCAGGCTCTCATCTCTGTCTTGTTTTATGCTGAGAAGATGTGTGACAGGCTTCTGATGACGTCGCCCCCCAATAAAGTGAGACACGAAAGACCTGCTCAGTTCAGCAAAAGTTGAAATCAGGGCTGGAGAGAGCTTGGCAAACCACTGTTGAACGGAGCCCCTCAAGGTGCTTGGGAATGCTCTACACATGATTTCATCAGAGATGTTATGAAGTTGCATCAGGGTTATGTATGTTTCGAGATAGTCTAGCGGATCTTTCGTTCCGTCAAAAGTCTCCACGGATGGCATCTTGAACTTTTGAGGGAGTGGATAGTTCACCATGTCAGACTTGAAAGGTGTGTCTGTTCGCCCTACAAGGTAGT
This sequence comes from Panax quinquefolius, assembly GCA_020205615.1. Classification (NCBI taxonomy): domain Eukaryota; kingdom Viridiplantae; phylum Streptophyta; class Magnoliopsida; order Apiales; family Araliaceae; genus Panax; species Panax quinquefolius. The sequence goes on from CM035165.1 coordinate 51,483,078, forward strand.
CCACAGTTTCTGGTCCTCGTGCCTTTATGGCGTTGAAGACATCATCTAGTTGGTTTTGTAATTCCTTGATTTTCTCATCCCAGTTATTAGGGGCTCCCCTGGAATGATCATGGGGATGACTCCCATGCTCCACGCTCTGGTTCTTGCCTTCATCTTCTTGGAGATGAGGATCTCCACCTTGAGAAGTAGGAGGATGGGGGGTTGATCATGATGGGCTCCCCTATGTGGAGCTCCTTGATGTCCAGGGAGTGGAGCTCCTTGTGGTCCTCCTATTCGCACTCCTCCTCCTTGTCCGGTGAGCAGGAGTTGTAATATCTGTTGGTTTTGGGTAGCCAACTGTTGCATGGTCTCCAGCATTTGCTGTGGATTTGGAGCTGAAGTATTTGAGACGGGGTTGGTGTGCAGAGGAGCACAACCCTCCTCTAGTTGTGGATTGTCTTCAAGTTGGTTCATTGACCTGGTTTTAATCGCCATTGGCGTAGATGTTTAAAGGTGAAAATCTTTTCGATTTCCCACAGACGGCGCCAAACTGATGATGCACAAAATAGACTTTGTACAAACACCAATCAAGTAATTATAAAAGCGATAATTAAAACAAGAAATAAGGCAAGTATTAAAGTGGTTCGATCAAGTTGACCTAGTCCACTGTCGAATGGCTATAGTTGCCTGGCACTTTTATATTATATCAAGTGTGTTGGAGAGAGTACAGAAAGTACAAGGTTAAAGATATCAAAAGTGAGTTGCCTCTCAGTGATGGGGAGGCGTTCTATTTATAGCCGACCCCATAACAGTTTTGGGGTGGACAAGTAGCCATTAAGACCACTACTTTAGTGGAGCTCCCCACTTCTTCTTGACGTGCAAGGTGGTTGTCGTGCTCTCCTTGAGATATGGGGACGAGGCCTGACCACTCCTTTCGTGATGTGGGCGTGCGTAATTTATTATCGATGGGCTCAAATAACCCAACCGAATGGACCACATCTGTTGGGCTCGCCAGACTCCTTGAACTTGGGCCTCTATTCCGTATTGGGTTTACGAGATGGGTTGGATCCTTGGACTAGACCCATCAATTATTATTATTATTGTGATGGTGTGATTACTTATGATAATTGTTATTGATGATTGTAAATTCTGTACACAAGTTTAGATTTTTCTGTACATCTATTTTTAAAAGGAAAATTATTTATTGTAGTAGTGTGGTAAATTATGATAATTATTATGTCTGATTATAAGTTATTTTAAGTTATAAAGAGTCTTTAGATAATATAATATTTTTTAAATTTTAATATAATTTTTTATTAAACCGTGACTTCAGACATAAACAATTACTAATATATATATCATGTTTCGATGCGTGAAATGTTACATAGCAAGACTCTTATTTTGGGATAAAAATATTTACCGACAAAGAAAAAATAAATATCATCTCTCATGAAAGGGGCAAAGGATTTACCAAGTGGGTTATGATCACATAAATACAAAAGTAAATGGAAATAAAACACACCCGTCAATAAAACAAACATTCCTTACTTTCTATATATCCACATCTGAACTCTCTCAGTACCAAACCATCACAAAACTCACTCATTCAACCCATGGAGCCCTCAACCTCAAACCCTCCATCACTCCATTTTCTCTTCCTAATCCTTCTCCTCTTTCTCTCTCCTGCAGCCCACGCTCTAAACCCCAAGTGCGACACACCCGAGCATGGCTCAACCCTCCAAGTCTTCCACGTGTACAGCCCATGCTCTCCATTCCGGCCACCAAAACCACTCTCATGGGAAGAGAGTGTGCTTCAAATGCAGTCGGAGGACAAGACCAGGCTGCTTTATCTGTCCAGCCTCGTCGCCGGGAGGTCGGTGGTGCCGATAGCTTCCGGCCGGGGGATTATTCAGAGCCCAACTTATATTGTCAGGGCTAAGGTTGGGACGCCGCCGCAGACTTTTCTAATGGCAGTGGATACTAGCAATGATGCTGCTTGGATCCCTTGCTCCGGCTGCATTGGCTGTCCTTCTACTACTTTTGCTTCTGAGAAATCTACATCTTTTAAGACTCTTGGTTGTCAAGCTGCCCAGTGCAAACAGGTAATTGTTTTCCGCTTTTTCATTATCTGGATTTAGATTTGGATCCTAATTTGAAGGAATTCATAATCTGCAGTTTATTTGGGTAGTTTATGGATCAAGTTGCATTAATTTATACATTTGCATTTCGGTTGATAGGAAATATGATATGATTGACCAACTGGCTCAGTTGGTACCCAGATCTATTGCGGTTGCCTGAATTATTAAAAAAATAATAAAATAAAATTATATGATTTCAGCTCTTAATTTTAAAATATAATAACTTATTTTTATAATTTTTTTTAAAATGAACTATCCAATTTTAACTATTGTGGATTAACACTAATACAATTTTTAGTATAACAAATATGACAAAATTATTGTAATTTTTTTTAATTAATACCTATTTTATATACATATAGGTTGCAATTATAATTCAACTAAAAATTTTAACCATATATATATCAATATTCTTAATAAAATCTGAATCCTCAATAATTAATATCTACCTAAGAGTTTGCTTTCAACAGTTCAACTTTTATGCCATCGTGAAGGTAATATCACTAGATTTGATACACATTGTTTTGGTAAACAATAAGTCTACACAGACACGAAATTCCGACCAGAAATTTGGATAGTGGATCCCATAGTCCAATTTCTATCAATCAACAAATAAGTAATAATTTTATATTGATTTCTTCAAAGTTTTATACAATTTTTGTACAATAATTTTTATATTTTTTGTACAATAATTTTTTTTGTACAATATTTTTTTATAATTTTTGTACAATAAATTTTATACTTTTTGTACAAATGAAATAGTTAGTATACTTTGACCTACAAATTTATATATTGTACAAAAGAAAAACTGAAAGAAAGTGTAAAAAAGGTATAAAATTTTTTGTACAAAAATTATAAAAAATATTGTACAAAAAAATTATTGTACAAAAAGTATAAAAATTATTGTACAAAAATTGTACCCAAAAAAAATGGAAAAAATTCGTATAGAATTATTGCTTGTTTGTTAATCGGTGGAAAGTGGGCTCTGGGATCCATTGTCTAAATTTCCGGTCCCAAAGTTATGTCAGTGTAAAAGGACTTTAATAAAATTCCAAAATAAATAATGTTAAAAGATCTCAATTTTTTAATCAAAATTTAACCCTCAAATGATAATTATACTAATGTTTGTTTTTATTCTGTTACACGGTAACGGTATATTCTTTCTATAATCGTGAGTTTTAAAATTAAAATTACATTGTTTAACATAAAAGTAATTTTTTTTCTTTATAAATAAGCCCTAGGTATATTATTTAATTATTAAATAAATTAAAATAATTTTATATCGGTTGTAGAATCTTTATATCTGTTGTAGAATCTTTATATCTTTAGCTCATGTACTTCGGTAATTCAATTATTCTATTTTACTCCAATCATTCTATTAAAATTTAGAGTTATGCTATATATTACAAAAAAAATTTGAATTACTTATGACCTATATCAATATATGAAATTGAGTAAAATTATAAAATTGACATATTATATTAAATACATGGTAAAAGTATTACCAATTATAGTCATTTATGTAATTCACAACAAAAAAAAAATTGACATATAAAATTAAAATATATATTATTTTTTAAAATTTAATACGGAGTCATACTTAATTAATGTGATATTGTCATGTCATCTAAAAACTATACTTAGTGTAGTATAATATTTTAGATCTCTGACATTATTCAACCTCTGATGAAGAAAATAGAAAGCAATAAAAGTGTAATAGTAGTCGGTAATTTTAGTTTTTTGGTCTTTTTAATGATCATTCCTAGTATTTAATGATCATTCCTAGTATTGAAACACTTGTTTGTCACCTGTGTATGCGTAACGATGTTTATGTAATGAAATTCACAATTCTTAATAAAAATAACTTCTCTACACAAGATGTGATGTGATATGTCACATCACTAATTATAACATTTGTGTTATGAATTATGTTTAGGGCTATTAAATCGTGCCCCCTCAAAAAGTGATCCTATTGCTAAAATAGACTATTCATACCATCATGTTATACAACAATTCTTCTTTAAAAGTTCTTTAAAAGTTGGGAGTCTTGGACCCTTTTCTGTGTAGAATTAAAGGTGTGTAATGATTTGGCTTAATCAAATTACTTACAGAGCTCAAATTTAATTATAATATCTGAAAATAGTAATTTAAGAAAAAGATTCAGAAAATAGATAGAGAATATTGGGAAAAAAGTAGAGAGATTCAGAAGAATATAGGGAGAGAGCAACTCATTATCATTCAATATTATCAGCAATTACAATCTCTCGAGTATATAATACTGAGCTCACTCCTATCACACCTCTCTCAGTAAAGCACAATAACCATGACTCACTACTGTTAAAGAAAAAAAAGAGGCTATATTAGCCTTGTTACAATAAAGGAAAAGACAACAATAACCCTGATCCCCAAACTAACTATATCATCATAACATCATGAAGGTATCCTTACAGTCCACCTCCACCCTCCATAAGAACAACCTTGTCCTCGAGGTTGGAATTGAGGAAATTGCATGTGAAACTTGTCCCAATCTTCCCAAGTAGCTTCAGATGGTAAAGTGTTGGACCATTGGACTAAGACTTCATTCACCTGTCTGCATTATTATTCTTCTTAACCATCTTCCATCCAAGATATAGCTAATGGCTCTACCAGAAATTGACCATGAACATCCAGTAAAGGGAGGTCTGCAGAGCTTGAACAATTAGAACCAATTTTCTTCTTAAGTAGTGACACATGGAAAACAGGATGGACTCGAGCATGAGAGGGTAACTGAAGTCGATAAGCCACAGTTCCAATCTGTTCTAGTATAGGGAATGGGCCAAAATATTTTGGAGCTAATTTTGCAAGAGTATTCTGAGATAAGGTAGACTGTCTGTAAGGCCTGATTTTCAGACAGACAAGATCCCCAACCACAAATGATCTTTCACTCATTGCTTTATCTGTATAATGCTTCATCCTGGATTGAGCAGCTACTAAATTGTGCTTAAGGAGCTGAAGTGTTTGAGTTCTATCTTTGCAAAAGGCCTTAGTAGTAGGATCATGGACTTGGCTAAATTGATGAAAGTTGAGATGTGGAGGTTTATAGCAAATATAAAGCCTTAAAAGGAGTGGTTTTTAGTCTAATGAGTGTTGTACCACCACTCAGCCAATGGAAGCCAATTAAGCCACTATTTAGGTCTTTGAGAGACCATGCACCTCAAATAACATTCCAAGACCTGATTAAGCCTTTCAGTCTGTCCATCTGATTGGGGGTAGTATGCGAAACTCAATTGTAGTTTGGTACCAACCAATTTGAAAAGTGACTGCCAGAACAAACTTACAAAAATCTTATCTCTATCAGAAACAATTATAGATGAAAAACCATGGAGCTTGTAGATATTATTGATAAAAATTTGGGCTAGATCCTGAGCAGTAAAAGGATGATGAAGAGGTATAAAATGACCATACTTAGTGAGCCTATCTACCATCACCCATAAAATTGTAAATCCTTTAGATTAAGGTAGCCCTTCAATGAAATCCATGGAAATATCAATCCATGGTCCTTCTGGTATAGGCAAGGGTTGTAACAGACCAGGTAAAGCCTTAGTTTTATGCTTATGTTTTTGACAAGTGTCACACTCCTGAACAAATTTGACAACATCTGTCTTTATAGTATTCCAGAAGAAGTAATTCCTCAATCTCTCATAAGTGCCTTTAATTCCAGAGTAACCCCCCTAGGAGAATCATGAAATTTAATCAACAGTTTGATTCTCAAAGGGGAATCTAGACCAATCACTAACCTGTCTTGGAATTTGAGTCTCACGCGCTTGAAGGAATAACCAGGGAGTGATTGAGGATCAACTTGCAACTAAATAATAAGGTCCTTTAAGCCAGGGTCTGATTCCCAAAACTGGGCTATTTCAGTAATCCATTGAGGAAGGACTGTAGATATAGCAGCACAGTTAAAATCTGTTTATCCATTCTCAGATTTTCCAGAGAAACAATCTGCAGCCACATTCTCTTTTCCTTTCTTATATACTATTTCATAGTCTAATTCCATCAATTTAGTAATCCACTTTTTTTGGTTAGTAGTGGTCACTCTTTGGTCTAAGAGGTACTTTAAACTTTGATGATCAGTTTTGATGAGTACCTTGTTGCCAAGAAAGTAGTACCTCCATTTAGTAGTAGCATAAATGACTGCCATCAACTCTTTTTCATAGGTAGACCAGCCCAGATGTTTTCTTACTATAACCTTACTGAGATAGGCTATTGTCCTGCCCTGCTGCATTAATATTTCCCCTAAACCAGTATGGGAAGCATCAGTCTCTAAAATAAAGGGCATAGTGAAATCAGGCATAGCTAACACAGGAGCCTTGACCATAGCTTCTTTAAGACTCAGAAAAGATTGAGTGGCCCCTTCATGCCATTGGAATTTGTCTTTTTTTAACAGTTCAGTAAGAGGCTTACTAATCAATCCATAGTTGTGAATAAATTTCCTATAGTAACCAGTCAATCCCAGAATCCTCTTAGGCTTTTAATGTTGGTAGGAAGTGTCACTTGGTCATACATTCTATTTTGTCAAGATCAGTAGATACCCCATGTTGATTAATGACATGTCCTAAATATTGGACTTGCTCAGTTCCAAACTCACACTTACTTCTTTTAGTAAAAAGTAAATTGTCCTTAAGAATTTTCAATGTTAGCTTCAAATGTACCAAGTGTTCCTCATAGGTTTTTCTGTAGACCAAAATGTCATCAAAGAAAACTAGAATGAACTTCTTGAGATATGTCTTGAATATTTGATTCATTAATGACTGGAAGGTAGCTGGTGCATTAGTGAGTCCAAAAGGCATCACCAAAAATTCAAAATGACATGTGTGTGTTCTAAATGCATTCTTAGGAATGTCTGGAACATGCACCCTGATTTGGTGGTAACCAGATCTGAGATCTAGTTTGGAATACAATTTAGAGCCATGTAGCTCATCCAACAATTCATCAATGGCTGGAATAGGAAATCTGTCCTTGATTGTCATATCATTTAAGGATCTATAATCCACACACATTCTCCAAGAACTATCATGTTTCTTGACCAATAGCACTGGAAAGGCATAATGACTATTACTTGGTTGTATCACCCTAGAAACCAACATCTCACTAATAATTTTCTCAATTTCTTCCTTCTGCACATATGGATATCTGTAAGGTCTCAAATTGATAGGTTGACTTCCTTCCTTCAATTTAATATGATGGTCATGGGACCGGGTAGGAGGTAAACTTTTTGGCTCTTGAAATACCTCTGAATATGTCTACAATACTTTCTCCATTTGACAAAAAAGCTGATTATTCTCATTTCTATTACCAATCACATGATCTGGTTTTATAATATCAATGTTCTCTGCAGATTCCTGAGCCATTCCAAATAGAAATCCAAAATAACCATGAGTTGCATTATTTAGGGTATGCTTGAATTCTCCAGAAGACATGAGCTGTATTGCAGGAGGGACCATATCAGATTCTCCTTGTAAAACCACTTTCTTACTTCCTTTGTTAATTGAGAGCTGCAATTGTTCAAAGTCAAAGGTTACTGGGTTGTAATTCCTCAACCATTGTACTCCCAATACTGCATCAATTCCCCCTAATGGAAAGATTCTAAAATCAGTAGTGAATGATTCTCCTTGGACTAACCAATTAAAGGACTTACACTCCTGAAAACTAGTGACTTTAAAGCCATCAGCTACAGACACTGCTACAGGTTTGGTATCTTACAACACAGCCTTAACTTTCTTAGTTGCTTGGGGGTCTAGGAAGTTATTAGTGCTTCCACTATCAATTAAAATTTTCAACACTTTCCCATTAGCCATTCCCAGAATTCTTATCGTATTATTAGCACTATGCCCAGACAAGGCATGAAGGGTGATATGAGCTTCCTGTTGAGTAACATTCTTACCAACTCCTTCTGACTCATTATCCTCACAACATTCCTCATCATCCTCATCCTTATTGATGTCTTCACACGATGGAATGATCATAAAAAGTTGTGGTTTTCTGCATTGATGTCCCATAGTGTATGGTTCATCACATGAGAAACATAATTTTTTCCTTCTTTTTTCAGCAATCTGCTCCCTAGTTAAGCCCTTAATAGGCATTGATTTCCCAACTTTCATGCTTGGGAACCCAGCAGTCTGTATGATAGCAGAACCTCCATCAACAGTACTTTTGGTGTTAGGAATATGACTGGTCTTTTGGTAACCACCAATCACTGACTTGATTCCCATTCTACTCCTTTTTAACCAAGCCTCTAGTTTAGCTTCCTCCACTCTGGCTAATCTGATCAAATCCTTTAGAGTGGTAATTTTGAGCTCTTGAATACCTAACCTTATCTCCTCCTTTAAACCTCCCACAAATAGTCTATAAAAAAAGACTCATTCAACACAGAATTTCTCAATAGTGCCAAGCTCTTTAGTTCCTCAAATTTTCTTCTATATTCATCCACAGATCCAACTTGCTGTAGATTTTTTTAACTCTCCAATAGGATTTATCTGTACTTCAGGACTGAATCTAGCCGTAATTTCTTCTACAAAGCCTTTCCAGGTCAGCTCCTCTCCTTCATTCACAAATCCAGAATACCATTCCTCTGCCTCACCTTCTAAGTTCATAGTAGCTAGGTATAAGTTTTGATTTTCAGCAACCATATGGTAAGCAAACAACTTATTACATTTCCTAATCCATGTTCTAAGGTTAGATCCATCAAATTTAGGGAATTCAAACTTAATAGTTCTGAAAATGTTGTTACTAGACTTTTCATTACCAATCTCTCCTTCAAACAATCCCAAAACTGACGAATCTGAGCCTTGCATATTAACTGGTATATCTTTTGGTTGTGGTCCCCTCACATCAAGAAGAGCTTCAATTCCTTTCATCATCTGTTGCAATTTTTGTTCCATTTTCTGCTCGATTTTATCCTCCAGTCCAACAATTAAATTGGAGTGCTCAACCATTTGAGTTTCGAGATTCATGAATCGTTGATTGTTAGTTGCCATAGTTGGATCGAGTAGCTTTGATACCAATTGTAATGATTTGGCTTAATCAAATCACTTACAGAGCTTAAATTCAGCTCTAATATCTGAAAACAGTGACTTAGGAAGAAGATTCAGAAAATAGGAAGAGAGAATATTGGGGAAGAAGTAGAGAGATTCAGAAGATATAGGGAGAGAGCAACTCATTATCATTCAATATCCCCAGCAATTATAATCTCTAGAGTATATAATACTGAGTTTACTCTTATCACACCTCTCTCAGTAAAGCACAATAAGCATGACTCACTTCTGTTAAAAAAGAAGAAGCTATATTAGCCTTATTACAATAAAGAAAAAGACAACAATAACCCTATCCCCAAACTAACTATACCATCATAACAACACGAAAGTATCCTTACAAGGTGTCATTCCAATAATCATTGTTCCCATTTTGTCACTCCATCGAACATGTTTGGGAGCAAATTGAAGTATAATTTATTTTTCCAAATTAGTTAGGTAAATGTATTAGTTCTTATTCTAATTTTGTTTTTACTTCAATAGATTATAACCAATAAAAAACAAAACCTTTAATTGCCCAAGAATTGCGCAGCTTGTTGATGGCAGCAAGGCACAATGTTTCCAAACAAGGTAGTTTTGAAAATTTAATTAATAGCAGTATTTTTATTAACAATAATTTTATTATATAACAATTTAATTAATAAAAACTACGTCATCACGTCCATGTGTTTTCCATATATATTAGAGGGGGAAATATGATAAATTATTCCATCTTTTAAATACAAATTATATACAAAAAGTTATCAACACATTCATAAAAAGAAAAGAAAGTAGGAAGTGAAACTTACCGTGTAACGTTTACATATTTTTATTGGTAAGAAATACACGTGTCTTACATTGGTGCACAATTTTTTATGTGTAATTTGTGGACATAGTATTATTCTACTAGATAATTGGGCGCTAATCTAGTCTAGGTGCAACTATTAATTTGGAGACATTTGAAAATAGGATCCAATGGGAACATGATGAGTCAATAATCTACCTACACGTCTTGATTTTACTGTTTATATTGAGAGTTACTCTACTTCTCCATATATTGCTTGACGTAAAAAAGATAGTGAATTTATTTGTCTTTATTTGATATTTTACATTTCAAAAGTAAAATATCAAATAAAGTCTCTGATTTATCTTTAAAATTACTTAAGTAGGGTTCACTACTTAAATAATAATAAAAAAAGAATTTGTAGTGTAATCTGACAACTTATTTATACTTTTGATTTGTTAACTTGTGTAAATTAGACGTTTTTATGGAACAGAGGGAATATTAGGCATGCTAACTCGGCCTGGCTGATAAAATTCTCAGGTGCTAAACCCCACCACCTGCACAGTTACCGCATGCAGCTTCAACACCACCTATGGCAGCTCGACCGTTGCGGCAAACCTCTCACAAGACTCCATAAAACTCGCCACCGATGTCATCCCCGGGTACACCTTTGGTTGCATCCTGAAGACCACCGGCAGCTCGGTGCCGCCGCAGGGGCTTCTTGGGCTCGGCCGGGGCCCATTGTCACTATTATCCCAAACCCAAAGCCTCTATAAATCAACTTTCTCATATTGCCTGCCCAGTTTCAAGTCTCTTAACTTCTCAGGGTCACTTAGATTAGGGCCCGTGGCCCAGCCCATTAGGATCAAGTACACCCAATTACTCAGGAATCCTAGAAGGTCATCACTTTACTATGTGAGTTTGGTCTCTATAAAAGTTGGCCGGCGGATAGTTGACATTCCGGCCAGCGCATTCGCATTCAATGCAACAACCGGTGCCGGAACCATTTTTGATTCAGGCAAGTGTTCGTTTGTCAAATGCTTTTACTTTCATGTTTCTACTCCCTATTTTTGTTTTTATATATTTATGCTTTTACTTATTTTCACTAGTAAAACAAAAATAAGACAAGTTGTTTGATGACTATATTTAAAATTTAAAATTTAAAATTTAAAATGTTGCTTTTATTTTATTTTATTTTATGAATAGGTGAAATTAAAATTTTGTTTTCAGTAAAATTCAATGTTTGAACCTCATTAGAGTTGGAAATACTAATGAATGTTGTCAATTGAAGAAATAATATTTTTTTTGTATTTTCCCTCGTTTGCGGTCAAAATAGATTTTGCTTCGACTTTTTTCAAAGTAAAAAAATCACCAAACACTATTTTCTACTTATGATTTCAAAAAATCGAAGTAGAAACAAAAATTTGATAACAGAAACAATTACCAAATGATATTTTTCAAATTTCAGAAACCCAATCTTTGATATTTTATTTTTTTCTTGTAAGAAATTTTATATTATTTTGCTACAAGATTTTGGAAAATTTGTTGAGAAAATTAATATATACATGGATAAAAACTTACAACTTTTATTTTAAATTTTGACACATCTATAATATATCTTTGAATTTATAATTAATTATGTGTTGTGTCATTATGTCTATTTTGCAGAAAATACGTTACGTTTTTTATATATTATTTTTGGCATGACATCGCATTATTCATTTCACAAAGGTGCCCAAGATTTAGGTTAAGCACGGGATAGTGTCTATATGTCTAATAGGACCACCGTAAAATGGGGTGGTCCTCCACTCAATGTTTATTTATTGGCAAAAATGGTGACATATTTGGCCTATTGTTTTGCAACTTTGACTTTTGAGAGCGGAGGAAGATGATGTTAGATTGTGGCGTTTTTTCTTTGGAGAAATCACGGGGACGTTTTCTTTTTCCTAGACTTTTTCTGGTCATCACATGACTAGTGCTGGTAGGTCTGATGAATTTTATTCACATGCATACCTTACTCGTTTAGTACTTCGTCTCTTTATTTTAAAGGCCTCATATATGTATATCATTTAGTTAGTTTTATATTTTTAATTTGCTAATGTGTAACATTTTATGAAATATAATTACTTTTGATACCAGAAAAAAGCACCCAAAAAAAGAAGCCATGTTTTCTTGATGAAATTGTATTTCTTGTACTAGAAATAGATAAAATGTGTTACAACTATGTATTAGCAAGTCATGCCCGAAAACTATTGTTTTAAATGATGAACATATCATTTTCTTTTTTCAGAGAGTCAATAATATTAATGACAATCCATATATAAACTTTAGGTTAGATGAATTTAAATATGAAAAAGAATATGAAATTTTGAAGCTACTCATACCCCCTTTCTATTGAATCATGATTTGAGGAAAGTTTTAAAGGAGTAATCAATTTGGGCACTCTATAGAAACAACTTCATTAGTTTAGCAAAATGTTGCATTTCATACAAATATTATATAGTTACAACTATGCTATATAAATACAAATTGTTTCTACAAGCTGGCAAATTAATAGTCTATTTTGAACAGACTGAAATCAAAAAAATTCCATTCAATTCTCCATGCCTTAAAATCAACGCTTCCTCCTTTCAGGTACCGTTTTCACTCGGCTAGTACAACCAGCCTACATTGCACTGAGAAACGAATTCCGAAGACGCATGGGCAAAGCCACCCCGGTGTCGTCCTTAGGCGGCTTTGACACGTGCTATTCGGTCCCAATCACGGTGCCAACAATCACGTTCATGTTCACGGGCATGAACGTAACGCTACCCCAGGACAACTTCCTCATACACAGTACTGCCGGTAGCATCACTTGCCTAGCCATGGCCGCAGCGCCCGATAACGTGAACTCCGTGCTAAATGTCATAGCCAATATGCAGCAACAAAATCACAGGGTGCTTTTCGACGTGCCTAACTCAAGGATAGGTGTAGCACGTGAGACATGTACCTGATTTAACTAATTACTATTACTGTTGGATTTCAAACGGTTTATTTTGGTTAGTTCATTTGAACAGTTCTTTAAAAATTAGTTGTATTAGTATAGATAGAGAGTTGCATTTCGATAATCTTTATTATACAAAGAATATATAATTGCAGCTCTCTAACTATACAAATGAACTCATTTTTATAGCACTAACCAGTGAACTTTTCAAAAACAACTGCTTGTAATCAGGATACATTACTATTTATGTGTGGTTTTGTTTATTTGGTATTTTGCTAGTTATTCTGGCTTTGGGTTTGTATGTGGCTTTTGGATTTTAATTAGGTCTATTACTTAATTTAGTTAGTTATTCTCATCACTAAGTACCTTTGAAAGGTCCACTAATGGGATGAAGTAAGGTTTTTGGTTTTTGGTTTTTGGTTTGTACTCAAACGTTAATGTTACGCGTGAGCTGTTGCATTTGTCCCTCTCTTTATCTCCGTTACTACCTGTATCTCTCATTCTCTCACTGACGATTCGAGAAATCGAATATTCTTATAATAGCTTTTTAATATAAATATCTAATAAAATAAAATTTTATTAATATTATTATGTGTTATGTGATTTAAGGTCGTTATGACCTAAATGATGTGTATGTAAACGAATAAGTGTGTTGTGGAGTTGTAAAAGAAAAATAAAATTTTTCTAAGAAAAGACGTAAAAACACTATTCACGCTTTAAAAACGTTCTTATGTGTTTTCGACTTTTCTAATTACGTTATAACATTTATATAAGGAAGAAAAACATAATCTCTAATTAAATTTATGAAAGAAAATTTCGATTTTTCGGCTAATCGATCGAATTACGAAAGTTAATCGAGAATAATAAGAGAATAATACAAAAATTATAAGGTAGAAATAAGAAAAGTCAAAGTCAACGAATACGACTAACTAATTAGTTGGAGTAATCGAACTAGGAAAATAAAACACAGTTAAACTAACTAAGTGATAACGGGTTAAATACACTTTTACTCATTCTACTATACCTCGATTTACAAATCCATCACTGAACTAATTTTTTTTACAGTCAACTCATTGAACTATACGTTAATTATTTACAAAAAATGATTTTGCCATATATGTCTGTTTAACCATTTAACAGAAAAAATACGTGGCAAGACGTGACAATACTAGCAATCGATTAAATATATTACGTGGATTAAATCCCTAAATCCCTGAGCCGACTAAATACCTAAATCCCCAAAATCATTTCGAAATCATTTGTAACTCCTCTTCCTTCTTCCTTCAGCATCATGTAGACCGACGACGAAAAAAAATTGAAGAGAGGAATCAAAACACTCTCTATCCCCAAAATAATTCTCAAATCGATTCCAACTCCTGCTTCCTCCACATAGATCGGTGAAGAAAAGAAGACAATTAAGAGAGGAACTAACATGAGCTTCAGCGAAAAATAGCTTCACAAATCGCGTCGAAGATTGGGAGATGCCTAGAACTCTAGTGACATGCCAATGTGGGATTGTCGCACCGATGTGGGTAGCTTGGAAAGAGGGAACTGCTGATCCAAGAAGAAGGTTCATAGAAATTCTTTGTTTTCTCCAATTCACAGCTAGCTTTCTCTTCTTCCTTCTCTCTATTTTCTCTGTTTTTCTCTCTTCTTCTAAACTTAACGTAGTATAACTGATATACATATATGATAAGTGAGTTTCATACCTACGAATTGAATAGTTTTTCAAGCTTAATCATTGTTATCTTAAGTGTTTTTAGGATGATTTTATGTGTTTTTGGTGTTTGTGTACTGCAGAAATAGGTTGAGATGGCAAAAGCAAGAATTGGGAGAAAAAGGGCAAAATTGTAATTTCCAGGAAAGCAATGCCGCCGAGGCGGCAATCACCAAGGTAAAAACTGTAAGACCCCAACTTTTATAAATAAAGATGAATTTTTTATAAATATCATTTTTGAATATTATGGAGTAAATTTGATATTATGTTATAGTTGTGGGTAATATTTATAAATTTTGCAAAGTACACAAGTTGTTATATAATATTCGATTGGTCAGGGAATATTCGTTTTAATAGTGAATATTCGTACAATGGCACAATCATTGGTGGACCCCACAACGAAATTATTGTCGGATTGAGAAAACGACAAAAATACTTTATTAAAATAACGGCGGAAGTTTTACCGTTAACTATTGAAACACCCGGTGTTAAAAGTATAGTAATGTCTGGCGCTAGGTTGCATAGTAGCACACTTGCAGTATTGATTATTGATGCTTATGTGATAAGTCACTCGGTTTTTGTTTTATTGGTATTATTATTATGTAATAAAACAGAAAAGCTTTTATATAAAAAATGAATACTTTTATAAAGTTATTCATTTTATTAGGCTAATAGTAAAATCTTTTTTTATATAAAAAATGTATACTTTTTATAAAGTTATCTATTTTATTAGATAATAATTAGAATATATTATATTTTATTATGCATAGTGTTTGCATAAGTGCTCAGATAGTGTTTTGCATAGTAAAATCTTTTATAAAGTTATTCGTTTTATTAGATTATAAATAAAATATATTATATTTTATTTAAAAGATTTTGCTTTAAATATGGACCATCGATTAAAGTAAATCAATCTCGATAGCTCATGAGTTAGTTACTATGCAAATCCATTTTTCTATAAATAAAAGCTCATTCCTTCATTATTTCTTACTTAATTCACTACAACTCTAGAGAGAAAAAATTATAGAAAGCTATAGAAAAGTATTCTGCTCCTTCCCTACTCTTATATTCGGTTTCTTTTACGGTAAGGGATATTATTTGTTGTACTTTCGTAAGGGGTATTATTTCTTTTGTATTCATGAAGAAAACTTCATTATTCCATTCTTTATTATTCTCACTGGAATAACTAGTATATCGCGACTACCCTATACTTGGTGACATTCTTCTAATATTCTCGCTTTTATTATTATTCTATTGGAATATCCTATTCATGCATTTACGCCTTTAACTGGTTCCGCGTCTTTATTATTATTACTGTTGGAATATCCTCACATCGTGCTTTACGCCGGACACGGTTTCCGCCTTTATTATTCTGTTGGAACATCCTATCGGTGCGTAATTTT
This sequence comes from Panax quinquefolius, assembly GCA_020205615.1. Lineage (NCBI taxonomy): Eukaryota > Viridiplantae > Streptophyta > Magnoliopsida > Apiales > Araliaceae > Panax > Panax quinquefolius. The sequence goes on from CM035165.1 coordinate 51,499,131, forward strand.
GCGACGACTGGTTCCATTACTTATTAATCATTGAATAACTTTGCTCTATCTGGCACTGCATGCATGGTGATTTCTTTTGTTATTCCATTCGTTATTATACTCATTTGGTTAAAGTTTTGACTTCTATACTCCATGAAAGTTTCGGTGTAATTATGACCGTAATGTTACAAATGATGTGGAAAAAAGTCCTCATTGGCCCGTAGCGCATTGATGGATAGTTGTTGGCATGATCATGACCATTAATGAATACATAAATATTCTTGGCCCGTAGTGCATGGATAATTATGGTCGTGATACTAAAGAATATCCTTGGCCGTAGTGCAGGGGTGATTCGATGATGTGGATTATTTATTAAAATTGAGTCCCCCGATAAAAAGTCATGAAAAACCTTTTAAATCATAGAAGATAGTAGATTTTATTCTCTACTTGACTCTTCTAATGGATTGCTCATTCCGCTGCAGTTAAACTTGATGTTTGTTATATTTTATCAGTTTAACACTGGCTAATGATAATTTATTCTGCATTATCTTAGTCATAATATTTCTTCTTGGGCTAGTTGAGCTCAACCTTTCTTTCACCGTTCTCTTCGAAATGAGAATATAGTTTGAGACGAGTCGAGGAGCGGAGTGATGGACCAGATGATAGTATTAGTAGTCCTCACTATTCTGTTAAATAGTGTGACAATAAATATAATAAGGGCCCCATTAAGTTTGTGTATTGTCTAGATGACAATATTTGTATTAAAACTCACAACATATGTTTAGTCGTATTCTACACGACTGTTGTATAATTAAGTTGTATTTGAATTTTTTACCATGTATTTGGCGACTCAAGATGGGTGATGTATACCTATTTTGGGGGCATCACAGTTGGTATCAAAGCTTAGGAATATGATCCTTGGCTAAGATGTGAGAATAGAACTAGGAGGGGAGAGACGGGGAATTCCTTCGCTAGTATGACCTACCTATGTTTATTTGGTATTTAATTGGTGGGATTAAATATAGGGATAATATGTTACATGTCAATTAACATTTTGTTTTGTGGCGATGTCTCAAAATGACATCCGAGAATGTTGAGAATAGCAATGGAGCACAAAGCGACCGTTGATTCACCACATATCAATAATCGAGGATAATGTGCATCGAAGGCGACAATCCTCATGCAAACAACAACACCGACCAAATGATGAATGATGGAATGAAAGTATTATGCATACAAGCCAATCATGTATGATGATAAAGCATATCTTGTGTAATCAATCTTATTTATTTATTAATAAAAGAATTATTTATTAAAGGCATTTATTATCTACATGGTGTTTGTTTTAATAATATGTGATAAACCCATAGTTTTAAGCAACGCTTTTAGAATAATGATGATGATCATTCTAATGAGATCTAAATTCTTAGAAAGCTTAAAACTAAAATAGTTCCCAATCATTGGATTACTAAATTGGGGATTAGTGAATCCGGATAGATTGGTACATCGTTGCTTGCTTTCATTGGATGAGGATGATTGATCTCATGATCATTTGTGTGGAACACTAAAGCAAGTATGTAGGTGCTTATTAGAGAATAAAGTTCATTTGAGCGTTGACTCGCTAAGGAATACCTAATGGAGTTTTACTTACATCGATAGGAATTCTGTAGTGATAGTAGTACAAATGATCCTTAGACTTGAGATCATCATAGTATCTTATATATAATGAATTACACTTTGACTTATTCCTTAAGACTCTTAGAGTATATCAAAGGGTATGCTTGGGTGTAATAAGTTATATATGAAGATAATGAATGATCAATAAAAGAATCTACCACTTCTAGTAAAAAGGAGAAATGTCTATGTGATTCGATAAATGACAACCCAGGAATCCTTGGCGAGGTGGAATGAAATTAGAAAGTAGTTTCTAATTTGCATTCATTAGGAGTTGTTCATTTAGGAATCGAAATACATATAATTAAATAAAATAAGACTTGTGATAATTCCATGTCTTATATTTAATTGGGACATTGTATGGTGGAAGGATTGAATTATGCGGTAACTATTTACTCAAAGGTTCTTTTATGATTAATGTTGAAATCTATATTATCTGGAAAGTCGTTGATCGCTAGGGAGGCTTATCCTATTGTAGAATAAATATTATTTATTTAAATAAATTATTTGTTTAATTTATTTATTTAAATGAGATTAGAATTGTTCTAATTGATTTATTCACAACCTTTTAATATGGAGAACCTAAAGGGTCACACCATAAAAGAAAGAATAATTATTTAAGAAGTTAATGGCATAATTGTAATAATATGTTAAGTATATTTAATTTAATCTATGGTGATAGAATAAATTAAATAGCTTAATATTATTATTTAATATTTTAGAAATATTAAATATAAATTAATAAGAGGAGTCTTATTAATATTATTATAATTATTATTATTTTAATTTCTAAAAGGTTTAGGAATTAATTTAATATTAGTACTCTCATTTATTCCTAATTGGATTAGGAAAGAAAATTAGTTAAAGGAGTTTAACTAATTATCCCTAATAGGATTAGGGGCCCATTTAATTAAAGAGTTTAATTAAATAAATAATACCTTATTTTAATTAAAATAGGGTTATATAATATCTTTATAAGAGGAGTCTTATATTAGATATGATATATACGTAATTCCTAGATTTGGAGAGTACACCTTTTTTTTATTCGAGATAGGAAAAACTAGGGTTTGAGCCAAATCCTTCTTCTTGAAAAATTCCTCTTCCTTGGTGGATCACTATAGAGGCCATACACTTGGGTGGCTTACATTAATCAAAGGAAGGAATCTACTGGGAGATTGAGGAGATCGCGAGAGAAGTAGGAGGTGAACTTCGTACTGAGGAAGCTCGTTTCTACAAGGGTATGATTTCATAATTTCTTATTCTTCGTTTAATTAATAATATGCATAAAGGATGATCCGATAATTGGTTTGTGAAAAATTTTAAAATCTGATTTTATCTAAACTTAGCTATTTTTTGCAATTTGATTGCTACTTTGATTTTCACGAAAACCTAACGATGGTATCATGAGCCAAACTTTATGCGAATTATTAATTATTTTGATTCCATATATATATGTATATGTATGTATTTAGAATAATTTATTGGGCATAATTTGTTGTATAAAATTATTATTTTATTAAAAAAAAAAAAAAAAAAAAATTAAAAAAATTTTTTTTTTTTTATTTTTTTTTTTTTTTTTTTTTTTTTTTTTTTTTTTTTTTTTTTTAATTTTTTTTTTGATGTGAATTTATATATATATATATATATATATATATATATATATATATATATATATATTATTTTAAAAAAAAATATTAAAAATAAATTTTTTTATATATATTTATAGCATATTATATATTTATTTTTTTTTTTATTATATATATTTATAATATTTATTTTTTTTTTTTTTAAGTTATATATATTATATATATATATATATATATATATATATATATATATATATATATTTATATATAATATATATATATATATATAATATATGATATTAAAAAAAAAAAAATCATAGATTTTGTATTTTATAATATTAAAAGTAAAGTTTTATAGATTTTTATATATATATTTATATATATATATATATATATATATATATATATATATATATATTAATTTAATAATTTTATAATTAAAATAAAAGAGTTTATTTTAATCTTGAAATTGGATTTCATGCAACATAAAATTGCCCATTAAATGATACTCATATATATATATGGAATGATTTAATTTATTGATACATATGATGATATGTATGATAATAAATGGGATTGATTATGGACAATTGACCAATATGATTGGATTTATTTTAGTTGGATGTTTGAATGAATGGGTTTTTATTAAATGGGGTTACTGCGTACCTCGTCTTTTTCGGTTTTCTTCTTGATGTAAATTCTATCTCTCTCTATGTACTTCCCTTATTTAGCGATCAAGGTTTCTATTTAAATTAAATAGTTTAATGTAATAGGATTAGTTAGAATTTTTTTGAAGAACCAAGACCAAGATCAAGGCGCTTGAAGACCCGTTTGTAATGGAGCAGGGTTTAAATGTAATAGTTATATTTAAATGTTTATTCTTTGCACCCTAGGGTTTGACCTTTTGGTTCACTTGGTGGCTCTAGTGAACCAAACTAGAATAAAAGTCCATAATCAATCCGGGTAGAATATAGTATTCTATATGTGCATGCTAGTATTATATATTATATATTATGCAAAACATGCTTCGCATGTTTAATAATATAACGCGTATTTTATATATATATTTTGCATGCTGCTAAAAACAAGATGAGACAAATAATAACAAATCCTCAAAGTTTTTTTATTAAGTCTTAAGCGTTCAAAGATATTTAGAATATCGAGCGTCGCCTTCTAGCATGATAAAATTAATAGAGTATTAAATATTTAATATGAGTTTGTTGTGTCACCACAAGGCAAGTATTAAGTATTTAAGATGTTAATTATCACATTTGATGCTTATAAAGAAAATTGAACAATATTGTTTTGTTGTGTCACCACAAGGGCGATATTTTTCTTTTTTTGAATATATGGAAGTGCTAGGTTGGACTTAACTTAGATAATTTTGATTCGGATGTGCCACCACTTGATCAAAATAATCCAAGAGGCAAAACATAAGGAGTTACATGTTGATGTAATTGACAAGGAGTTGTCTACCTATTTATTTATATATAGTTTGTTGTGTCACCACAAGGCTATATATATTTGAAATGGGATCCTTATTCTCACTAGCAAAAAAACTTTAATTAGATTTTGCTTAACTATATAAATGAGGGTAATATAGTTTGAAGAAAATAGTGGGAGATACCAATATAAAATAAGACCTAATTTATTTTGGTAATTAATAAATGAATGTTTGCTAAAATATTGTCTTTTTACATGCGAAATTTTGAAAATGTCATTCACTAATTTCATTTGCGAAGCATACTTGATGCTAACAAACCGGCCGGGCCAAGAACTACTACTGGATTTGGTTAAGGAATCGAGAATTGTTCTCACTTCTTTGAAAAGATTTCTTATGTCCTAAATTACCAGTATACTGCAAAAAGTTGCGAGAGGCGACCTCTGAGGAGGAAGAGATTGCTACTTTTAAGCGTGGGCAAGATGATGCATCGTGGCTCGATGCATCATGCTCGCATCCATGAGTAACGAGCTTGACGTCGACATGAAAACATGGATGCTCTCTTATGCTTCTTGCACCTTGGAGAGTTGTATGGTGAGCAAAGTAGATTTGCTAGATATGAAATATCTAAGGAGCTCTTCCGATCTCGGATGACCGAGGGCACTTCTGAGTTGAGACTCATGTCCTAAAGATGATCAATCTGATTGAGCGTCTTGGGCGACTTGGGTTCGTCGTGGATGGGGAGTTGAGTCAAGATTTAGTCTTGCGATCACTCCCGGACACCTTCTCACAATTTGTTGTGAATTTTCACATGAATAAGTTGGATGTCGACTTGCTGAATTACTTAACATGTTGAAAAGCTGCTGAAGGTCACTTCCCATCCAAGAAGAACCATGTCTTCTTGGTGGATGATTCTTCCAAGAAAAGAAGAGGCCCAAGGTATCTTCTGAAAGAAAAATCCAAGAAGGCTAAGGGAAAGGCGAAAGTGAAGGATCAAAAGAAACTGATCCGACTAGCAAAGGAATTTGCTTCCATTGCAATAAGCCGGGTCATTTGGAAGAGGAACTGCAAGGATTATCTCGCGAACAAAAGCGAAAGAAGCTTGAGAAGCTTGAATCCTAATCAAGGTTTGTTTATGATTGAAATTAATTTTTACGAAAGTCGATCTTCTACTTGGGTATTGGATCTGGATGTGGTTCTCACATATGTAATAATATCACGAGGGTAGTCGAAGTAGAAAGTTGAGCAAGGATGAGGTGAGGTCGTCTACGAGTGGGAAATGGAGCAAAGGTTCTTTGCATTAGGCTTTGTAGGGACTTATTGTTTAACCACCGCCTACTGGGCAAGTTCATTAATTTAAATAATTGTTATTTTGTTCCAAATATCATTAGAAACATTATTTCTATCTACGTATTGGATATGGATGGTTTTAATATTATAATAAAGAACAACAGGTTGTTCCATTTATAATGATAATGTTTTATATGGTGTTGGTAATTTGCGAAATGGACTTTATATACTTGACTTGCATGAAAATATATTTCAAATTGAACAAACTAATAAAAGGAAAAGAGATGATGTTAATTATACCTTCATGTGGCACTTTGTAGACTTCGGTCATATTAATGAAACAAGATTATCCAAGTTGCATAAAGATGGGCTCTAGAGCTATCGATTATGAATCATATCCAACTTGTGAATCTTGTCTCATGGGTAAAATGACTAAATCTCCTTTTAGTGGAAAAGGAGAAAGAGTTCTGAGTTGTTAGCGTTGGTACACACGGATATGTGGACCTATGACAACGACCATTACGAGGAGGAGGTATTCTTATTTTATTACATTCATTTGCGACCACTCAAGATTTGGATATGTGTATTTAATGAAATACAAATCTGAATCATTTGAAAAGTTCAAAGAGTTCGAAGTGAAGTTGAGAAGCAAAGCTGGTAAGAGTATTAAGATTCTTGATCGATCGAGGAGGAGAATACTTAAGTGGTGAGTTTCTCAATTGTCTCAAAGAAAATGGTATAATCTCACAATGGACTCCACCGGGGCGCCACATGAATGAATGGTGTATCTGAAAGGAGAAATCGAACATTGTTGGACATGGTTCGATCTATGATGAGCTTCTGAGCCTTCCGGTTTCCTTCGGGGATATGCCTAGAATCGGTTGCATACCTACTTAACAAGGTACCTACAAAATCCGTCCCCAAGACCCCATATGAGTTATGGACGGGGAGGAAACCAAATCTTAAGCATGTTAAGACTTGGGGTTGTCCGACTTATGTCAAAAAGTTTGAAAAGCGATAAGTCGCAGACTAGATCGACAAATGTAGATTTGTGGGATACCCTAAAGAAACATCGGGTATTATTTCTATCATCCAACCGATCAAAAGGTGTTTGTTGCGAAACATCTTGCCTTCTTGGAAAAGGAGTTTATCCTTGAAGGGGTCGATGGGAGTAAGATATATCTTGAAGAAGTTCAAGAACCACAAAATACTACTGAGATCAAAGTGAGGTACCTAACCAAGTAGAGATTCATACATACCACACCTATTAATAAATGCGGAAGAGTACCAAAGATGCCAGACAGGTATGGACTTGTCATAGAAGATGACAATGAGAGTACGCATCATAGATGATGATGATCCATTGAATTACGAGCAAAGCTGAGTAGTAAAAAGACTTCGAGAGAAATGGCAAGAAGCCATGAAATCCGAGAGATGGACTCCATGTATGAGAACCAAGTATGGACTTTGGTCTCACCACACAAAGGCATTAAGCTTATTGGGTGTAAATGGGTCTTTAAAAGAAAGACTGGAAGCGAGACGGCAAGGTAGAGACCTATAAGGCCCGGCCGGTTGCAAAAGGTTTCAAACAAAGACAAGGAGTTGACTATGATGAAACCTTCTCACCATGAGCAATGATGCTCAAGTCCATTCGGATTTTGCTTGCGATTGCGACTTACGACTTACCGTGACTACGAAAATCGGCGGATGGACGTGAAAACGGCCTTCCTCAATGGGAAACTTGAGGAGGATGTGTATATGACACAACCCGAGAGGATTTGTTTCAAAGGTTGGAACAAATCAAGTCATAAGCTTCTGACGATCCATTTATGGATTAAAGCAAGCTTCTCGTGGGTGGAACATCCGTTTTGATGAGACAATCAAAAGTTTGATTTTATCAAAATGAGGATGAACCATGTGTGTACAAGAAGGTTAGTGGGAGCGCTTTTTTCATTCCTTGTATTATATGTTGATGATATATTCTTGATAGGAATGATATTCCTATCTTTATGAACAATTAAAATCACGGTTATCTAAACACTTCTCCATGAAGGACTTGGGAGAAGCATCCTATATTTTGGGGATAAAGATCTATAGAGATAGATCTAATAGGATGTTGGCTTATCCCAAGGAACGTACATTGACATGATGCTAAAAAGTTTAGCATGGAAGATTCCAAAAGAGGTCTCATGCTTGATGAGCCATGGAATACATCTCTCCAAGAAACAAGCCCCAAAGACACACGAGGAGAGAAACCGTATGAGTAAGATTCCTTATGCTTGACAATAGGATCTATCATATACGGTATGATATATACTAGACCGGATGTCGCTCATGCACTTAGTGTAACAAGCGGATATCGGTCGAATCCGGAGAAGAACACCTTTGGAAGCGGTGAAAAATATCCTAAAGTACTTAAGAAGAACTAAGGATGTATTTCTTGTCTACGGTGGAGTGCGAATTAAAACTAGAGGGCTTCACAGACTCAAGTTTTCAAAGCAGACCAAGATGACATGATAAATCCGTTTGGGGTATGTGTTTACCTTAAGCGGTGGCGCGATGAGTTGGAAAAGTTCAAGCGACAAAACGATTCTTGATTGATGTGAGGGCGAGTACATAGGCTGCAAGTGAAGGCTGCAAAGAAGGCATTTGGATGAAGAAGTTCATTCTGAACTTGGTGTGGTTCCTAGCATTAAAGGACCAAAGGTGCCTTTTATTACGTGACAACACTTTGGAGTACATTATTGTGAAGCTAAGGAACCCGTGTCTCATCGAAATCCAACACGTGTTGCGGCGATTTCATTTGATCGGAGAGATCATTGAAAGAGAGGAGACGTCACCACAGGCGTGTGGACTCTCAAGACAATATTGCAGATCCATTTACTAAAGCGTTAACACAACAACGGTTTGATCGTCACTTAGAGAGATGGGTATGAGATACCACGGCGATTGGCTTTAGTGCAAGTGGGAGATTGAAAGTATTATGCATCTGAAGCCATCATGTATGATGATAAAGCATATCTTGTGTAATCAATCTTATTTATTTATTAATAAAAAAGAATTATTTATTAAAGGCATTTATTATCTACATGGTCTTTGTTTTAATAATATGTGATAAACCCATAGTTTTAAGCAACGCTTTTAGAATAATGATGATGATCATTCTAATGAGATCTAAATTCTTAGAAAGCTTAAAACTAAAATAGTTCCCAATCATTGGATTACTAAATTGGGGATTAGTGAATCCGGATAGATTGGTACATCGTTGCTTGCTTTCATTGGATGAGGATGATTGATCTCATGATCATTTGTGTGGAACACACTAAAAAGCAAGTATGTAGGTGCTTATTAGAGAATAAGTTCACTTTGAGCGTGACTCGCTAAGGAATACCTAATGGAGTTTTACTTACACATCGATAGGAATTCTGTAGTGATAGTAGTACAAATGATCCTTAGACTTGAGATCATCATAGTATCTTATATATAATGAATTACACTTTGACTTATTCCTTAAGACTCTTAGAGTATATCAAAAGGGTATGCTTGGGTGTAATAAGTTATATATGAAGATAATGAATGATCGATAAAGAATCTACCACTTCTAGTAAAAGGAGAAATGTCTATGTGATTCGATAAATGACAACCCGAGAATCCTTGGCGAGGTGGAATGAAATTAGAAAGTAGTTTCTAATTTGCATTCATTAGGAGTTATTCATTTAGGAATCGAAATACATATAATTAAATAAAATAAGACTTGACGATAATTCCATGTCTTATATTTAATTGGGACATTGTATGGTGGAAGGATTGAATTGTGCGGTAACTATTTATTTACTCAAAGGTTCTTTTATGATTAATGTTGAAATCTATATTATACGGAAAGTCGTTGATCGCTAGGGAGGCTTATCCTATTGTAGAATAAATATTATTTATTTAAATAAATTATTTGTTTAATTTATTTATTTAAATGAGATTAGAATTGTTCTAATTGATTTATTCACAACCTAGGTTTAATATGGAGAACCTAAAGGGTCACACCATAAAAAAGGAAGAATAATTATTTAAGAAGTTAATGGCATAATTGTAATAATATATTAAGTATATTTAATTTAATCTATGGTGATAGAATAAATTAAATAGCTTAATATTTATTATTTAATATTTTAGAAATATTAAATATAAATTAATAAGAGGAGTCTTATTAATATTATTATAATTATTATTATTTTAATTTCTAAAAGGTTTAGGAATTAATTTAATATTAGTACTCTCATTTATTCCTAATTGGATTAGGAAAGAAAATTAGTTAAAGGAGTTTAACTAATTATCCCTAATAGGATTAGGGAGCCCATTTAATTAAAAGAGTTTAATTAAATAAATAATACCTTATTTTAATTAAAATAGGGTTATATATATCTTTATAAGAGGAGTCTTATATTAGATATGAATATCGTACGTAATTCCTAGATTTGGAGAGTACACCCTTTTCTTATTCAGATAGGAAAAAAACTAGGGTTTGAGCCAAATCCTTCTTCTTGAAAAATTCCTCTTCCTTGGTGGATCACCTATAGAGGCCATACACTTGGGTGGCTTACATTAATCAAAGGAAGGAATCTACCCGGAGATTCAGGAGATCATGAGAAGTAGGAGGTGAACTTCGTACACGAGGAAGCTCGTTTCTACAAGGTATGATTTCATAATTTCTTATTCTTCGTTTAATTAATAATATGCATAAAGGATGATCAAGGGTAATTGGTTTGTGAAAAATTTTAAAATCGATTTTATCTATCGCTTAGCTTATTTTGCTATTTTTTTGAATTTGATTGCTACTTTGATTTTCACGAAAACCTAGCGTTGTTAAGAGAAGCGTGAACAAAATGATAATACCGTGAGGCGATCATCGTGAGCGGTGACAATGCGAGGGAGAGGCATGCAAATGGTAACCAAAATGTGTCGAGGCCAAAATAATAAGAATGGATATTTCAATTGAGGAGATTCAACAATGATGGAAAGACGTCATCACCGAAGACCGTTGTTAGGGAAGGAGACGACCACCTACCATATGCTTCAATCAGGGAGGGAGGGACACATCGATCAAAAGATCTGCACTAAAGTATGTTATAATTGTGGAAGAAGGTCACTTAGTCCAATTTGTCGTTCAAGAAGACAAGTTCAAACTAGGATGGAGGCACCAAAGGCCATCCCGGAAAAGTCAAAGCTTTAGTAACCCGAGAGAGGCGTTTGATGTGACCTCCCGAAAAGCGAAGGAACCCGAATGTGGTCATCACGGGTAAGCTTATCATAAACTCTAGCGAAGTCTATACCTTATTTGATACTGATTCTACCCATTCTTTTATTTCTCCTACTTGCGCTCAACGATTAAATTTGACTCCGGAGAAATTAGACTTTGACTTATCTGTGGAAACTCCATTGGGAGAACCTTCATTACATCCACTGTTTATAAGTCTTGTTTGGTTCAAATCGGTACCCTCATATTACTTGTCGATCTTATTTCATTGAAAATACTTGCATTTGATGTGATTCTAGGGATTGATTGGTTAACTACTTATCATGCAAAAATTGATTATTTTCGTAAGGTTGTTAGCTTTCATATTCCTAATTAACATATTACGCGAATTCAAGCGACCAAACCATTAAAATCAATCACGGTCATCTCAAGCCATAAAGCTATTCATTTATTAAAAAATGGATGTAAAGCTTTTTTAGCTCATGTCACGGATCTAAACAAAAATACGTCAGTTTTGAATGATATTTCTATTGTTAATAAATTTCCTGACGTATTCCCTGAAGAACTTCCTGGCCTACCCCCAGAGCGTGAAATTGAATTTTGTATCGACCTTGAACCCGGTACAAAACCCATTTCCAAAGCCCCATATCGAATGTCTCCTATTAAACTTCAGGAGTTAAAGACCCAACTGCAGGAATTGTTAGACATTGGCTTTATTCGTCCTAGTACTTCTCCTTGGGGTGCTCCTATTCTATTCGTGAAGAAGAAAGATGGGAGTATGCGACTTTGTATTGATTATCGGGAGTTGAATCATGTCACCATCAAAAATAGGTACCCATTTCCACGTATTGATGATCTATTTGACCAGTTGCAAGGAGCCAAATTCTTTTCAAAGATTGATCTTTGTTCTGGATATCACCAATTAAAGATTAGAACCGATGACATTCCAAAGACGGCTTTCAGAACTCGGTACGGGCATTATGAATTCCTAGTCATGTCCTTTGGATTGACTAATGCTCCTGCTGCCTTCATGGATATGATGAATCGAGTATTCAAGGAATATTTGGATCACTTTGTGGTCGTCTTTATTGATGATATCCTTATTTATTCCAAAAGCCGTGAAGATCATGAACAACACTTGAGGCTGACACTCCAAAAGTTTCGTGAATATAAGCTTTATGCCAAGTTGAAGAAATACGAGTTTTGGCTTAAGGAAGTAGCATTCCTTGGGCACGTGGTATCAAGTCATGGAATATATGTTGACCCAGCAAAGATTGAAGCTATTCAAAGTCGGAGCAACTTAAATCGATGGATCAAGTATGTAGCTTTCTCGGTTTAGCTGGTTATTATCGGAGATTCATGAAAGGATTTTCTCGAATCGCTACTCCATTAACTCAGCTGACTTGAAAAGATACAAAGTTCGGTTGGAGCGAAGAATGTGAGAAGAGTTTTCAAGAACTCAAGAGGAGACTCATTTCAAAGACTGCTCGACAATACCATCTGGCTCGGAGGGATTTGTCATCTACAGTGATGCTTCAGGTAAAGGGTTGGGATGTGTTCTCATGCAACATGGAAAAGTCATAGCCTATGCCTCAAGATAACTCAAAGAATATGAGAGGAATTATCCTACTCATGATCTAGAGTTGGCAGCTGTTGTCTTCGCACTAAAGATTTGGAGGCATTGCTTGTATGGGGCTAAAGTGGAGATCTTTACGGATCATAAAAGCCTCAAATATTTCTTCACTCAAAAGGAACTCAACATGCGATAACGACGTTGGCTTGAACTGTTGAAAGATTATGATCATACCATCCAATACCATCCTGGAAAAGCGAACGTGGTAGCTGACGCATTGAGTAGAAGATCATATGCAAGTGCGAATGCGATTTTGTCAACGCAAAAGCCCATTTTGTGTGACTTGCAAAGGATGGAGATAGAGTTAAAGACTCCAGGGACCCATGTGATGATGGCGAATATACGAGTAGAACCGACTTTAGTTGATAAAGTTAAAAGGCGCTCAAGCTGGGACACGGAGGTGATGCGTATAAGGAAGAAAGTGCAAGAAGGTGCTATGCCGGAAGCAAGAATCGATGAATAAGGAATATTTCGAGTCAACTCCAGACTTTGTGTTATTAACGACCCTGATTTAAAGTATAAAATCATGATGGAGGCGCACAACACACCGTTTACAATCCATCCTAGGAGTACCAAAATGTATCATGATATTCGTCATACATTTTGGTGGAGCAATATGAAGAGAGAGATAGCGCTGTTTATCTCAAGGTGTCTAACTTGTCAACGAGTTAAAGCGGAGCATCAAGTACCAAAAGGTCCATTGCAACCACTTAAAATTCCAGAATGGAAGTGGGAGCACATTACCATGGATTTCGTTACCGGTCTTCCTAAGGTTTCTCAAGGTATAGATGCGATTTGGGTCATTGTTGATAGATTGACCAAGTCTGCTCATTTCTTACCGATAGGAGAAACTTATACACTTGAACGTCTTGCTCGTATGTACATAAACGAGATTGTAAAACTGCATGGTATGCCAGTATCCATAGTTTCTGATCGAGACCCAAGATTCACTTCACAATTTTGGGTTAGTTTGCAGAAAGCTATGGGCTCAGATTTACGATTTAGCTTGGCATATCATCCTCAGACGGACGGACAGTCGGAGAGGAATATTCAAACTCTTGAAGATCTATTAAGACTCCGTGTCCTTGATTTCAAGGGAAGTTGGGACAAGTTCTTACCATTGGTGGAGTTTTCCTACAACAATAGTTATCAAGCAAGTATTGGCATGGCTCCATTCGAAGCGTTGTATGGAAGGAAGTGTCATTCTCCAGTATGCTGGGATGAGGTGGGAGAAGCAACGTTGTTGGGACCGGAGTTGGTACGTATGACTACAGAAAAGATTCAAATGATCCGACAACGTATAAAAACCTCACAAGATCTACAAAAGAGTTATGCTGATCTTCATCGAAAGGACGTGGAATTCAATATAAGAGATCATGTGTTGTTACGCATTGCTCCATGGAAAGGAGTTACGAGATTTGGAAAGAGAGGAAAACTCAATCCTCGATTCATCGACCCATTTTTAATCCTAGATCGAGTAGGAACTGTGGCCTATAGACTGCTTTACCTCCAAGTATGTCTCGTGTTCATAACATTTTTCACATATCCATGTTACGTAAATATGTGAAAGACCCGAACCACATTATTGAGTTAGAACCGGACGAAATAGCGAAAGATTTGACGTATGAAGAGGTTTCTGTTCAAATCTTGGATAAGAAGGAACATATTCTACGCTCCAAGGTTATACCTCAAGTCAAAGTTTTGTGGAGAAACCACGATGTTGAGGAAATGACTTGGGAGTTAGAATCTAAAATGAAATCAAGGTATCCTTACCTCTTCGACATACCAGGTACGTACCCTAATTTCGAGGGTAAATTTAATAAGAAGGGGAGGTTGTAAGACCCCAACTTTTATAAATAAAGATGAATTTTCTATAAATATCATTTTTGAATATTATGGAATAAATTTGATATAATGCTATAGTTGTGGGTAATATTTATAAATTTTGCAAAGTAAGCAAGTTGTTATAAAATATTCGTTTGGTCGGGGAATATTCGTTTTAACAGGGAATATTCGTACAACAGCACAATCATTGGTGGACCCCACAACGAAATTATTGTCGAATTGAGAAAACGACAAAAATACTTTATGAAAATAACGGCAGAAGTTTTACCGTTAACTATTTAAACACTCGGTGTTAAAAGTACAGTAATACGAGTGGTTGCATAGTAGCACACGGTATTGATTATTGATGCTTATGTGATAAGTCACTCGGTTTTGTTTTATTGGTATTATTATGTAATAAAAGCAGAAAAAGCTTTTTATATAAAATAGAATACTTTTATAAAGTTATTCATTTTATTAGGCTAATAGTAAAATCTTTTTATATAAAAGCAGAATACTTTTATAAAATTATCATTTTTATTAGAAAATAATTAGAATATATTATATTTTATTATGCATAATGTTTGCATAGTGCTCTGCATAGTGTTTGCATAGTAAAATCTTTTATAAAGTTATTCGTTTTATTAGATTATAAATAGAATATATTATATTTTATTTAAAAGATTTTGCTTTAAATATGGACCATCGATTAAAGTAAATCAATCTCGAATAGTTCATGAGTTAGTTACTATGCGATTCCATTTTTCTATAAATAGAAGCTCATTCCTTCATTATTTCTTACGAATTCACCAAACTCTTGAGAGAAATTATAGAGAAGCTATAGAAAAGTATTCTCCCTTTCCTACTCTTATATTCAGCTTTTTTTACGGTAAGGGATATTATTTTATGTAGTCGTAAGGGTATTATTTCTTTTGTATTCATGAGTTTAACTTCATTATTCCATTCTTTATTATTCTGCACGGAATAACCAAAGATACACCTGACTACCCTATACTTGGTGACATTCTTCTAATATTCTCTTTTTATTATTATTCTGCTGGAATATCCTGTGCATGCGTTCTGCACGGGACCGGTTCCGCCTCTTTATTATTCTCGTTGGAACATCCTGCATCGGTGCAATTTACTTTGACACAGTTCCGATACTTATTAATCTGTTGGAATAACCTGTCTATGCGAAGTACCACATGCATGGTGATTTCTTTTGTTATCCCATTCGTTATTATACTCAGTTGGTTAAAGTTTTGACTTCTATACTCCATGAAATTAGTGGAATATCCTTGATATTTGCGCTTCATCTAGTATCTTTTCATAGAAATATTCTTCTGAGCATTCTTGAATTTTACTCTACAAAGCAGTATCATGTTGACAATTTGGACGTTATTGTTTCATGGATAAATTAATTCTTGAACTTGTTTTATTGAATTCTTATATCATTGTCATCATCATCATGTTTATATTATGTTGAAAGTCATCTGTGGCCTGTAGTGCAAAGATGGACTTGGTATGATTATGACCAGGGATTATTCGGTGTAATCATGACCGTAATGTTACAAATGATGTGGAAAAAAGTCTTCATTAGCCCGTAGTGCATTGATGGATAGTTGTTGGCATGATCATGACCATTAATGAATACACAAATATTCTTGGCCCGTAGTGTATGGATAATTATGGTCGTGATACTAAAGAATATCCTTGGCCGTAGTGCAGGGTGATTCGATGATGTGGATTATTTATTAAGCTGAGTCTCAGCGATAAAAGTCATGAAAAACCTTTTAAATCATAGAAGATAGTAGATTTTATTCTCTACTTGACTTTTCTAATGGATTGCTTGTTCCGCTGCAGCTAAACTTGATGTTTGTTATATTTTATCAGTTTAACACTGTTGAAGGCTAATGATAATTTATTCTGCATTATCTTAGTCATAATATTTCTTACTGGCTAGTTGAGCTCACCCTTTCTTTCACTGTTCTCTTCAGGAAATGAGAATATAGCTAGGACGAGTCGAGGAACGGAGTGATGGACCAGATGATAGTATTAGTAGTCATCACTATTCTATTAAATAGTGTGACAATAAATGTAATGAGGACCCCATTAAGTTTGTATATTGTCTAGATTATAATATTTGTATTAAAACTCACATCATATGTTTAGCCGTATTCTACACGACTATTGTATAATTAAGTTGTATTTGAATTTTGTACCATGTATTTGGCAACTCAAGATGGGTGATGTATACCTATTTTGGGGGCGTCACAAAAACTGCCACCGGGGCGGCAATGTCAGTTTTAAAGGAAACTTCTGTTGCTGTTAGGATTCGGTAGAGCTTTGTTGGGGGCAGTTTTGGAGCGCGATTAGGAGCATATAAAAGGTTATTTTGGAGGGTAGAATAGATATATCTGATTACAATTATTGAAGCCCTAGTTTTGATCACGTATGAGAGTATTGAAGCAAGGAGATTAGCGTTAATAATTCAGGACGAACGTGGAGAAGAGTAACTAATTTATCAGATTTAATTCTTTTTCTTCATCTTCTTTCTTGTATTCAGAATGTTAAACTACTTGTGGATTTTGAGTTTTGTTTTATCTAGCATGAACTAAATTACTTTTTAAGTCTAAAATGAATCTTTTTGTGTAACGAAGGTTGACATGCTTTTACTTTAATTCATTGAGGCTATTTCTAGATTTGTCTATTATGGTTTATACTTAATTAATAAATTTCTTGATCACCAATTCCTTGTGAACATATATGAACTCGAAAGATGAGATATGTGTTTGGACCTAATCTTAGTGGTGTGTGATTGTGATTTTTGCACATTGTTGGGATTCATATTTTATGTCTAGGATAGAGATATACCTATACATCGCACGTAATCTTGTAAGAACTTGTGATTAAACATTCTTTAATTGTAATTCACATAGAGATATAGTGGATTAGTTAATTAAGGTGTTCTACTTAATTCTATCGTATATGGATTTAAGTTGATATGGGTATAATGCATCGAGAGATGATTATATCTACTGTTGTGTTCTTGATTAACGAACTGGAATAGTTAATGTGAATTAAAAGGAGGTGTGTCAGTCTAAGAGAAACATCAAGTGAAATTGTAGGGTTAATTCTCCAATATTTGATTAAAGCTTGTGGTAGTTAGTTAATTTTTCCTTAATTAGTAGTTTTCGTAAATTCGCATATTTAATCATTAGTTTAATAAAATTGAGATAATATAAAATTGGTAATTGTTAGGATAAAATTCAGGTATTTCTCTGTGGGAACGATACTCGACTCATCACTTTATTACTTGTTGACCACGTATACTTGCGTGTTGTGCGTAATTCAATTTTACACCAACAATATAAATATATAATATATACGTATATCATATATTTTATTAGTATTATAACTGATGTCATTTATATTTTGTTTAAAATTCAAAAGCCACTAAGCCTTGTTGTTGGTCGCTTTCCCGATCACTAAACACGCGCAAGTATACGCGGTCTAACAAGTATTACAGTGATAAGAAAGTTGTCAATCCCACGAGGAATTATGACTAATAGATACCAAGTACCAATTTTATATCGTTTCAGTCTTATTTAAACATTTAAATTAGAAGATATGTAATTAATCTAGTTAATTCTAAGCATCAAAGCAAGTAAATGGACAACGAATGGTATTTAAGGCGTTACAAGTTAAGATTATAACTTCACCCCCACACTAGCATTTTGTCAAACACTAGGCGTGCTATGTTTCATTAAATAATGTAACTCTCTCTTTGGTCTTAGTGGTCACAACAGATTGTCGACCGAGAACTCATAAGTGCTCATACGCCTCTTTTGAGGTTTGTATAAACCTATCATCTCTAGATCTACTCGAAAGGGAATAGAACAGAAAAGAACATCCTAGCTAGGTAATCCGACACATTCCTATGTGAATTAACTAGGCAAGGAATTAAAGCTCAGGCTCTCAAGTAGGCCACACATGGCGCACATGCATATTCCTATCCTACACACAAATTATGCAGTCTAATCATGTAGACAAATCATTAACACATGCCAAATATTCAAGGTATAAATCTACAATCCATTTCCCAATTTCTTATAGATTACCAAGTTAATCACTAATTCCCTAGCAATTAATCAGTTAAGCACAAATATATTATACCAATCCATATGGTGCCAACCAAAGAGAAAAGAAACTCAATTTAACTTAACAAAGGGTTCCATTATAACTGTAACAATCCTGAATTTTAATTCTAAATTTCAAATATTTATTGGATTATATAAATATTTTAATTGATGTGTTTATTATTGAATAAGTATTTTTTAATTTAATTATTTATTAGTTAAATAAATAATTTATGAATTGAGGAAATTAGCTTAATTTGTTAATTAAGTGATAATCGGTAATTTGGTATTTTGAAGTTAATTAAATAAAAGAGTGATGAATTAATTATTATGGGATAGTATTCTAATTTAATTTAATAATTAAATTAGAGAGTTGATAAGGATGAAGTGAATTGTTATAATGTTATTTTAATTTGATTTAGTAATTAAAGTGATGTGTTAATTTATTTAATAAAAATTATAATGAAAAATATAATTTTGGTGTATTGGATTATGTGGCAAATTGATTTAATAAGTTGTTTTAATTAAATGTGAATATGAGAATTTAATTAAATAAAGTTGGACAATAAACTATATTATAAATAAGTTATGAAAATAAATTAAAAGATTTTAATTTAGTTTTGCCAAACAAGGTCTAATGAATGGTGAGTCTTTAATTTAAATTGGTTTTGCCAAACAAGACATAAGGATTTTAAGTCATTATTTTTAATTGGTTTTGCCAAACAAGACCTTATGGCTTTTGAATTTTTTAAAAAAAACTGACATCAGTTATGATTATATATTAATAAGTATTTTATTATACGTTTATATTTTATCAGTTATATTTTGTTAAGTTACGTATAACTAATATAGGAAGAGAACAGAGAAGAGAAGCGAGAAAAATAGAGAGAAAAGAGAGAAGGAAGAAGAAAAACTATATGTGAATTTGAGAAACAAGAATGTTGCTCTCATCTTTGTTGGCTAAACAAAAACTTGAAGGTAACAATTCAATTTTTAAAGTATTAGTTTTTGTTTCTTATTGTTCTTCATTGAAAAACTTGCTTTTATTTATCTATAGATAGAATTCTATGATCATTGTTAAAGTTATGGCTCAAATATGTTAATTAGTAAACATAAACTTTTCTTATATAATTTGTATGAGGTTTAGAGTTATTTAATTCATGTAGATATGATATATGGAAAAAACCATATTACAGTGAAATATATATGAATATGGCTTATTTTGGAATCAAAATTTATGTTTAATTCATGTGTTAAACTGTCAATTGTTTGTTGATTGTGAAAATATATGAAGAAACGAAAACATTATGAGTTAAATTAGTTGTTTTGGTTGAGAAACGAATTCACAGTGATGAAATTCGGTATGAATATAAAAAGAAGAAGACATAATAAAATAGTGGAATTAAAGGTTGTAATTTTGATGATTAAGTTGTTTACATAGTTAAAAATATGCTAGAAATCTTGAATTATGATTCTGTGAAGTTTATGTAATTAATATGTGTGAAAATTTGGTTGTTAGAAAGTAGCTTGTAGGCCAAATTGGCAACATGCTATGTGTATCACAAAGTGCAGAAACTAGGAATTCGCACAAGTACGACCACGCTGGTGCCAAAGCTTAAGTTGGCGCGGCCACGCCAACCCCTAACAGAAACTATTTTGTTATTTTGTTGGTTCAGTCCATAACATGCAACTGTAACTTGGTCTTATGAACTTAAAAAGAAAGTTAATCATATGATATGATGTAATAAGTTTGTAGATATATTTTAATACCAAGTATGAAAATTTTTAAGTTATTAGTTAACGAGTTATAACGATTGAAACTCAATGATGAAAAGTTAGAAATGATAACTGAATGCTATAACATTTCGTTATATGTTAGTAAGTTTCTGATTCGTGTTATGTGATTGATCAATATGGTTGATCAATAAATTCGTGTTGTAGTGTTAGAGATTCGTGTTAAGTTAAAGGTTAAACTTAACTAACATGGTGAGTGGAACTTATGACGTTGATGTTAGTATAACTAATAGATGTTGTAATACATATGATATGTGTAGGTGATCGTGAGTTGTAATTTAATAGCTTACACATGAGGCAAGTTTCCAAACTCTAATCTTTGTTTGAGTTACCCTAACTTGTTTATCATTGAGCAAGTTTTCTTAGTCTCATTCTCTTTATAATGAATGCAAGTTCCCTAACCCTATCTCTTTATGTAAAGCAAAAATCCTTATTATATCTTGCTTATCATTGTTATGCAAAGTTCATTAACCTAAATCAATTACGACTATTCAAGTTATATCTTTATGGAATAAGTTCCTATAAGTTTCTAACTCTGAAAAAGTATGTAATCTTAGCTTATTGTTATTGTTTAAGCAAGGTTTAATATACCTTTCTATGCTTTTAAATTCATTCATAAAGCATGACTTTGATATGTTATGTTTATTCTATTGTAGTTCATAACTATTCCATTACATATTGTTATGAAACCCTTGAAACTTTATTAAGACTTGATTCAACTAAACCTTAGTTGATGTTCGTTGAACTCTAAATTACCCTTGAAGCTTATCCAAACAAAACTTGTTTTGGTGCAGACTTGTATTCTAATACTGAGAAGAACAACCCTATTATAGGTGATTTATTACGCGTAAGCGTTTAGATATTTGTGCACAATATATTATACGAAGGGCTAATCACCCTAAGTACGGGGAGTCCCTACAGTCTTATGACTGTTTAGGTTTAAGTTGAAAGATTACTTATAACCTTGAACATAGTTTGTGGTCTTGTGACCCTCAGATGAATTTCACACGTTGTAGTCAGTTCTCAATTATCATTAACAGAGAATATTTGTGACGCCCCCAAATTCAGGTGCTTGAAACCCGAATTCAGTGCTTCACGATACCATTTCTTTGAGCGGAATAATAATAATAATGTCATAAATATCAAACTTAATTTACATATCGGAGTTGTCTAAATCCCAGGTACGCGACCTTTAAAACATTTCATTACATGATAGATAATAAATATCATCATCTTATTTAAGTATAACTATTACATAGGATAACACAAACTTATTCTGCTAGATTTCCTTTCCCTTTGTTTTTGCCTGAACCTTCAGGTCGATCATACATAACTGAAAACATTTAAATTAAGCAAGAATGAGCATTTGAGTGCCCAGCAAGTAATAGCGAAAATATACATTAGCTGAAAGAATTAAATGTTTTCTTTGAACTACACTTCTACAACGAAGCAATAATTGTTAAGTAAACTGAAGCAACACTAAACAACATAATAAATCTATTTCAAATTTTGAAACTACGTACTGACTATAATTGGTGAGCAGTCGACAGACTATGAACTTTGTTTTCAATTTTCGATAAGGTTTAACAGAACTTCATCTACAAACCGTCATAACTTACATGCACGGGGGTTGATCAGCCCATTATGCCCTGTATTGATCAATACTACATACCAGGATGATATTCTCGTTCATCATATCCGCCTTAAGCGCAAATTTTTTTTCCCATGTTCGGAATGTTCATACTTAGTCAGGAATCTGAACCAAACAATTTGGTTGGATATCAATAAGGTTCTATCATGTTCAACGATATTTTTAAATCCGTGTCTAGCTGAATCAAATACTTAGACAACTTTTAATCAATGTATACATACCAGAATTTAATAGGTATGTATCAATAGGTACAACAATTATCCAAGTGAGGACACTTGTATAACCATACTTTAACGAACATAATATATATATATATATATATATATATATATATATATATCTAAATCTTACAGTAATACTGTACTAATAAATAATGAACGAATAGAGTTCGAGAACTTGCATGAATACGAATATTTAGATACATAATTGTTGGGTAAAATCAATACGCACAAAACACGTAAGTGTACGTGGTCAACAAGTAATATAGTAGTGAATAAAATATCGTTCCCACGAGGACAAATTAGCAAGAATTTTAACTTCACAATTATCAATTTTCTATTAATCCTAATTCTATTAAACTATTCAAATCAATGGTTTAAAATTATTGAAACTAAATTAATAAATAAATAAACTATCACAAAACAATCACTAATATCAAAATCCGGAATTTCAAACAATTAATGGAGAATTAGACTTATGATTTCATCCTAAGTTTCACTCTGATTTTCAAACCTTTATTCAAACTCAATTTAATATTCAAGTTTATTAATCAAGAACACGAATATAATACTAGCCACCTCTCGATGAACTAATACCATATTAACTTAAATCCACAATTAAGATAGAAATAAGTTAAACACCTAAATCAACCAACTCACTATATCTCTATGTGAACTGCAATTAAAGAAGGTTTAAGCTTAAGTTCTCTATCAGATTACATGTGATGTCAACCATATCTCTACCTTAACAATAATCAAAAATCACTATTCACAAAATTCATGACACATGCTACATTAATTAGGTCTAGATTTGAATATCTTCTTTCGATTCCATTCAAATCCATGAGGAATTGTTGATCAAGCAATTCATAAGTTCACGCTCGAATTAAGATATATAAACTAAAAATATTTTATTGAATTGAAAATCAAAGTTATAGAATCATCGTTTCACCCAAGGATCCATCACAAGTCTAATAAGCGAATTAGTTCATAACGAATGAATTAAAAACTGAATAATCTAATGAAACCATCCTTTAAATAACAAATAAAAGACTAAAGAGAAGAAGAATAATGAACACCCTTCACGTATCCTAGAATTGTAACTGTCACGATAATCTCTTCAAATTACTCCTCCAAAGCTCGCACTTGAATCCTATAATTTATCTCTGTATTATGCTCCTTGTGTTCTGTGAATTGTTGTTTTCAATGTAAAATTAAGATCTCCCCTCTGTTCTGGTCGAGATCCCCTTGTTTAGAGTCCAGGCGCCTCACAAAACATTAACAATCCATGTTGCAGCAGTCTTCAAAAGCCAGCAGGATTCTCAGATTCTGACACCCCTAGCCGGCACGGGGCACAAAATAATAAGGTTCCACCTACGTGAGCATGGCTACTAGCTAAAGAAAAAAATTCAACTTCATGTGTTTTTCCACTTTCGCTCCAAAACTCCGTCTTTCTTCACCACTTGCATCCATAACCACCCTACACATAAAATGACATGAAACAAGTGAAAACGAACACAAAACAAAATGATAACTATGAATTTAAACTTGAAATGAATATCGATTCGTGTATATTAAATCCACTTATCAAAATCCCCCAAACTTAAACCGTGCTAGTCCTCGAGCACAAAAAAAACTACATACTATGCAATGCAATGAAATAAATAAAATCTAAATGCCTAAGAATCCAACAATATCACAGAAACTAAATTATTTCGTCGGCCTCAGAGAAAACAAGCAACTCTACAGTATGAATCACCAAAACTAATCCACAATTTCGTATTAATTCTCAAATCTTGAACAATTATCATTGGTATAACGTGCGTGTGTGATCAACATCTAAGATAACTGATACGAACCCAAATTCAATACATAAGCAACTTCTTAGAAGGAATCGTATAGTGCAATCTTAAAAATTTCAAAGATAGGCACAACCCAACTAAAATTAAACAATACCAAATTCACGGGTACATGCAGGATACTTATACTTTCTTCTTTTTCTATTTTTACATGGGGGTTTTTTGCTCTTTTCCCGTCATTATTCTCTTTTTTTTTAGATAGATGGTTGGTGAGTGCATTTTACGCTCCATCTCACGCTTGTGTTTATGGGGAGTGTTTCTCCTCAACCCACCACAAGACTCAACATGTTTCATATTATATATATATATATATATATATATATATATTTTCAAAGCTTATATACCCCACATATAATCCCTCAAACTTAGGTTATTGCCTAATTTTAGCCTTTACTGCCTATCCTTGTCGTTTTCTCATTCACCCTAGCATTATCCTTTAGAAACTATTTATGTATCAATTTGAATTGTCTGGTCAACAAAGATGTTATTAGTGCTAACCTTTTTATAACAATTTCAAACAAGTTCAAGAGTCAATTTATATCAGAAATTGTATCACAGTTCTAATAATCAATACTGTATTGGTTAACTTATTCTCAATCTCATCATTGGCCCACAAATAACATAAACTGCAGCACTATTGGACATATGCAAACATAATATTAAACTATTTTTTTTTTATTTTTGTTTTTATATATTTTTTAATGAAACTAACAGAATTGACAACAATGCAAAATCCTAGACTACTATGCAAACTAGAAACGAAAATAAAAATAACAAAATGCATGTACATAAACAATTAAATCCCCCAAACTTAAGTAACACAATGCCCTCATTGGATAAAAATTAAATTAAGTGCATGAGGACTTCCCTACAATCGCCTAAGTCTGGGGAGGTGGTTGGTGCTCTTCATCATCTGAATCACTTGGAGGAAATTGAGGCAGTGGTCTGGGTTGTTGATATGGATATGGAGCCATCGGGTTGAAGATTTGGAGTGTTGTGTTGAGTGAGGCGAAAAATGCATTCATAGCATCAAACATGTGATCTTGTCGCATCGCCAATCGCCGCATTTCCCAGCGTGCTGCCCTATTGTGCGTAGTCATCTGATTTTGGAACTTAAGGAACTAAGGACTGGATATTGCCTCGATCTGCGGTACTTGCTCAGTTTCATGATCTCCCATAGCTTCATCCTCATCCCCCGAGGTATCTTCTGCATCGACTTCGTCTTTTGACGCCGATGGAAAAATAAAACCCAGACCTTGTGGATGTGACTCGCCTCCTGCCCATACAGAATACCGCGCTATCACATCCATCTAGAATCAAGCAAAGCGAGCGGTATTTGAGTAGGCTCATCATCGGACCATCTCACCCCTGCATTGCGACACAACGCACAGATGAGTGATGGGTGTGGCAAGCCGCCCAAAATATTTCCACGTAAACACCGGCGGATGGAGAAATTGATAATTTCCCCGACGTCAATAATGAAATCTTGCACAATTACGTACAATAGTAACGCCTTCTCTTTGGTGACGTCTGAAATGTGTAGGGAGAAGTAATTTAGCGCATAAGAATGCATACCATATTTTTCCATACCGACTAAGGTCCTTGCTATGGAACATTGTACCTCCCTTTTGACCTTTGATCCAAGATGTTCCCGGCTTTGTCATGTTTGTAATAAACTCCTCGTAGTCAGGGTCAAAATCCCTCAATTGAGCATACTGACACTGTCGTGGTACCCGCAACTGATAATAAGCATTAATGGCATCATCACTGAACGGGACCATGCGACCCCGCACAAACGCATTGAATGGGGCTTTGTCTTTGGCATTTGCATAAAATTCCTTGACAATGTTGAGAACGGCAGGGATCGAATGTTCGGTGAGTTTGAGCCACCCCTTTTCATAAATATAAGACATCATCTCCCCATCATTTCCCTCGGGGACCAATCCCTGCTCCGGCGTAAGGGCTTTGGTTAGCATGTAATCATACCGGTCGGCGGCAGCGGCACTCACAAATTTTCGTCGATCATATGTTCGTGTTGGTTGAGCGGATCTCGAACTCTCTCCCCTTTGGCGTTTGGGTGTCGGTTGTGAAGCCATTGAATTATGGATGTTAAAATTTGCTAGCACACACTACCTTCCCCTTACACTTGGTTCACTCAATTTGTCAAACACTTGGTGTGCAAAGTCCGTTCTTCCCCCAAAACTCGATTGTTGATATGGTACTTCAGTGGAGAGAGGATGAAAACTCAATAAGAAGGTAACTTACTCTCAAGTGTGCTATGTGTTCCCCAATTTCTTGATGAATTCAAAATTTTTGGTGATAAATATGCAAGGTATGTGGTAGGGTTTATATAGAGGTGATGTAGGGGAGAGGAAGTGGCCCAATCTTGATGATGGGATTCATGGATGTATGTTTGGTAATGGGGTGAGAGGGTGAATTCTAGTATAACTGTGAGTAAAAGGAGTGGGATAAGTAGTCTTATAATGGAGGGTGGGTGGTTTGGGTGAAGGAGAATAATATAAACAAAAAACGTGTAGTGGGGAAATAACAAGGCATCGTGTGTATATCTTTGAACGTGTTCGCTTGAGAATCAAAGACCCCACCCAATGAAAGGTGCAAGGTCATTTTAGCCCGCCCCGGCGGGCATGCCCATTGACTTCGGATTTATGGCTTCCAAAAGTGCAGATCAAAATTATCCGATTTTCCTTCTTTTCTTGCCCGTTGTTTCTCTTACTAATTTTAGACCCCTCATGCAACCATAAACATGCAAGATGTTAGATTATTGACGACTTTGAGTATGATTGAGAGTTTCAGCAAAACCTTTACTTGAGAATACCTACCTAGTGCTTAATAAAAACTACATCCTAACAATTATAAATAAAACTACGAAAAATAACAAAATATTGGGTTGCCTCCCAATTAGCGCTTGATTTTAAGTCATTCAGCCTGACTACTCCCTGTTTTACCGTGTATCGGCTAGGGTGATGTTGACGACATCCCAGTTTGATTCGCCACCCTAGTAATGCTTTATCCATTGACCATTGACCTTGAACGTCTCTAATGGATTACGACTGTAAAGTTTGACGGCGCCATGAGGGAATACTCGCTTTATAGTGAATGGTCCTGACCATCTCGACTTAAGCTTTCTTGGGAATAATCGCAGCTGTGAGTTGAACAAGAGGACTAATTGTCCCGGCTCAAATGTTCGATGCACAATCTTCTAGTCGTGCCATCTTTTTAACCTTTTCCTTGTAAAGCTTGGCATTTTCGTATGCATGAAGTCGAAATTCGTCGAGCTCATTTAGTTGGAGTAGCCTCTTTTCTCCTACGGCGGATTGATCAAAATTTAATTTTTGTATTGCCCAGTAGGCTTTGTGCTGTAGCTCCACCGGTAAGTGACATTCTTTTCCGTACAGGAGTTGATATGGTGACATCCCGATTGGTGTTTTGTATGTAGTCCGGTAAGCCCATAATGCGTTATCCAACCGAAGTGACCAATCTTTCCGACTCGGATTTACGAATTTTTCCAATATCTTCTTAACTTCTCTGTTTGATACCTCAGCTTGTCCATTTGTTTGAGGGTGATATCGCTGTAGCCACCTTGTGGTTAACCCCATACTTAGCCAACAGAGCTGTAAAAGACTTATTGCAGAAGTGACTACCTTCGTCACTGATTATTGCTCTTGGCGTGCCAAACCTCGTGAAAATGTTTTTCTGTAGGAATTTGAGGACCACCTTGGCATCGTTGGACGGTAGTGCTGCAGCTTCAACCCACTTCGAGACGTAATCCACCGCGAGTAGAATATACTGATTGCTCAAAGACGAAGGGAATGGCCCCATGAAATCGATGCTCCATACATCAAAGATTTCCACTTCAAAAATTGTTTGTAGGGGCATCTCATTCCGTTTAGAGATATTTCCCACCCTTTGGCATCTATCACATGTTTTCACAAATTGGTGGGCATCTTTGAACAATGTCAGCCAATAAAACCCTGCTTGAAGCACTTTTGTTGCGGTGCACTCACTCCTATAATGCCCCCCATATGCCGATGAGTGGCATTCCTGCAGTATATTGTGCACTTCACTGTAGGGGATACACCTTCTAATCATCTTGTCGGCACACTGTTTGAAAAAATAAGGCTCATCCCACATGTACCACTTGACGTAATGAAGAAACTTCTTTTTCTGTTGTCGTGTAAGATCAGGGGGAAGCATGTTGCTCACCAGATAATTCACAAAGTCTGTATACCAAGGAAATTCTGCATTTAACCCAAATAGTTGCTCATCCGGGAATGACTTGTTGATTGCGCATATATCTTCATCCTTTTTCTCTGGATTTTCCAGCCTTGATAAATGGTCGGCAACTTGATTCTTCGTTCCCTTTCTATCTTTAATCTCTAAGTCAAACTCTTGAACTAGGAGAATCCATCGGATAAGGTGTGGCTTAGCATCTTTTTTCGCTATTAGGTACTGAATCGCCGAATGATTCGTGTAGACTATCACCTTGGTCCTGATCAAGTATGCCCAGAATTTGTCAAACGCATACACCACTGCAAGTAATTCCTTTTCCGTGGTAGTGTAATTCATTTGAGTCTCTGTGAGTGTTTTGCTTGCATAGTATATGGCGTGAAACATCTTGTTCCATCTTTGTCCCAAAATAGCCCCAACCGCATAGTTGCTTGCATCACACATAAGCTCGAATGACATATTCTAGTCCGGTGCGACTATCACGGGGGCTGTAGTTAATTTCTTCTTCAACAATTCAAACGCTGACTTGCATTCCGCAGTAAAACTGAAAGTAACATCCTTCTCTAAAAGAATGCATAGAGGTTTTGCAATCTTAGAGAAATCTTTTATGAACCTTCTGTAGAACCCAGCATGCCCCAGAAAACTTCTAATACCCTTAATTAAGCTCGGTGGAGGCAAATTCTCGATCGTATCCAGCTTCGCTTTGTCCACCTCCAATTCATGAGCCGTCACCTTATGGCCCAAAATTATGCCTTCTTCAACCATGAAGTGGCATTTTTCCCAATTGAGTATGAGGTTTGTATCCTTATACCGCTGCAATACCATGACCAGATTCCCTAGGAAAGTATCAAAGTTGTCTCTATATACCGAGAAATCGTCCATGAAGACTTCAACATTCTTCTCCACCATATCCGAAAAAATGGCCATCATACACCGTTAGAAAGTTGCAGGTGCATTGCATAACCCGAATGACATCCTCCTAAATGCAAATGTGCCGTAAGGGCATGTAAATGTTGTCTTCTCTTGATCCTCAAGAGCGATGGTGATCTGGTTATAGCCCAAGTATCCATCCAATAAACAGTAGTACTCATGTCCCGCTAATCTGTCCAACATTTGATCAATAAAGGGCAGCGGGAAATGATCTTTTCGGGTTGCCTTATTCAACCTCCTATAATCGATGCACACCCTCCATCCTGTCACTGTTCTTGTTGGAATTAACTCGTTGTCCTCATTCTGTATCACAGTCATTCCCCCCTTTTTTGGCACACAATGAACCGAACTAACCCATTTACTGTCAAAAATTGGATATATGATACCGGCATCCAATAATTTTAGAATTTCCTTCTTTACCACTTCCTTCATAATTGGGTTAAGTCGACGTTGATGCTCCACCGACGGTCTTGCATCATCCTCCATCAGAATCTTGTGCATGCAGAATGACAGACTAATTCCCTTTATATCCGCAATCATCCAACCAATTGCTGATTTGTGATCCCTAAGCACCCTCAGTAACTTTTCTTCTTGCAATTCGTTAAGTGCAGTAGAAATAATTATAGGTAAAGAATTTGAATTGCCTAAGTATGCATACCTGAGATGTTTAGGGAGTGGCTTAAGCTTCAATGTTGGTGGCTCCTCCAATGACGATTTCAGTTTTTCAGCAGCTTTTTCCTCCGTGTGCAAAGGTTCAAACGGTGCTCTGAATCTTCTAACTCGTGGCAATGAGTCTAGCAACTGTAAGAAGTCCACAAATTCTGGGTCGTCCTTTTCTTCATCCCCTAGTAAGGTTGTTTCTAATGGATCGTTGACCAAACTCTTGCTCATATCTTCACTGATGATTTGCTCAATTAAATCCATCCGAAAACATTCTTCCTCATCTGTAGGGAATTTCATGGCCTTGAACACATTAAATATGATTTCTTGATCTTGGAATCTCATAGTAAGTTCTCCTTTTTGCACGTCTATTAGTGTCCTTCCCGTAGCCAAGAAAGGTCTCCCTAGGATAATCATTATGTTCTTATCCTCCTAGAAATCTAGAATGATAAAGTTCACAGGGAATATAAACTTATCCACTTTAACCAGAATGTCCTCTACTATGCCTCTAGAATATGTGACTGACCTATCCGCCAACTGCAATGAAATATTCGTAGGCTTTGGCGCGGGCAAACCCAATTCTGTGTATACTAACAATGGCATGAGGTTCACACTCGCCCCCAAATCACATAAACATTTGTTAAACAAAATTTTCCCGATCGTGCATGGGATAGTAAAGCTCCCCGGGTCTTTAAGTTTCGGTGGTAGCTTCTGTTGTAACACCGCACTACACTCCCCTATTAGTTCCACTGTTTTAAATTCTTCCCATTTCTTTTTTCATGACAGAATTCCTTTCATAAACTTCGCATAACTCGACATTTGCTCTAGGGCCTCCGCGAATGGGATGTTATTCTGGAGTTTCTTGAACACGTCTAAAAACCTTGCGAACTGCTTATCTGACTTCTATTTTTGAACCCTCTGCTCAAACGGTGGTGGAGGATAAACAATTGGTTCGTTAACTGGTTTGTTCATTTCCATGTGTTTTTCGTGCCCTTGCTTAACCTCACCCACTGTATATTTTTGTTTCTCTGGTTCAACCTCCTTTGTAACCGAAATTTCTGGCATTTGACCATCAAGCTGTTTTCCACTTCTCAACATAATAGCTTGACGTGATTACCCTTAGGATTTCTCTCGGTGTCACTTGGTAATGTCCCTTGTGGTCTATTATTCAATGCCAACGCAATTTGACCTATCTGATTCTCTAGATTTTGATAGCCATCTCTTGTGATTTCATAGCCATAGCTTGATTTTTTATAGCCAAATCGGTGTTATTCATGTATTTTGTCAACACTTCCTCCAGATCGGATTTCCTTTCTTGATATTGAGCTGGTTGTTGTTGGTTCTGAAATCCTGGTGGATATGATTGTCGTGAAGCTTGATTTTGCTGGTTGTCGCTCCATGAGAAATTTGGATGATTCCTATTTCCTTGATTGTATGTGTTCTGATATGTGTTTTGTGAAATTCTATTGTAATTGCTAATGAACTGCACAGCTACTGGATTAATCACACATTGCTCCGTTGGGTGCTCTCCCGCGCACAACTCGTATATTATTGCTGCTTGCTGTACTTGCTGTGTTTGTTGTGCTTGTGTTCTGTTACCGACTCCAACTTCTTTGAAAGTGCAGATATACGTGTTTGCATCATTTGTCATACTATCTACTTCTAACACCCCAAATTGCCTTCGCATGTCATTCTTCTTTGTGGGCCACCGGTAGTTATTAGCCGCCATGGTTTCAATCAACTCGTATGCTTCCTCGTAACTCTTAGCCATGAATGCTCCGCCCGACGCTGCATAAATACTTGTCCTGAGATTCCCATGTAACCCTTTGTAAAAGGTGTTCATTTGCAACCACTTGGGTAATCCATAATGTGGGCATTTTCTGAGAAATTCTTTGTATCTCTCCCAAGCCTCATATAACGACTCCCCATGTTGCTGTTCAAACATCGTTATCTCGTTTCTCATCTTTGCAGTTTTAGCCGGTGGAAAGAATTTTGCGAGGAATTGCTGAGCTAAATCCTCCCATGTAGTTATCGAACCAGATGGTAAAGAATGTAACCAGCTCTTCGCCTTGTCCCGTAAAGAGAATGGGAACAATCGAAGTTTCACAGCTTCATCCGACACCCCATTGAACCTAAAGGTGTCGCACAGTTCCAAAAAACTGACTAGATGCTCGTTCGGATCGTCATTTGCCAATCCCCAATGAACTAAATTACGAATCATTTGTATCATCCCCGCTTAATTTCAAATGTATTCGCTACTATTAATGAGTCCGGTGATGCTTGATTGCAGTTCAGTCACCTTGGGCGTGGCGTAGTCCCTTAACGCTTTCTGATCTTCGGCTGCCATTTCCTCTTCTTTCTCAGGTGTTTCAAATTCTTGTCTCGTTTCCTTGATCCACTTTCTCAACCTCTGAAACCTTTTCTCAATGTCGTCGTCAAAAGGCAGCAAATCTGGATTTTTGGACCGAGTTTGCACAAACTGCTTCCACACCTGAAATAGAAGAAACAAAACAAAAATAAAAATGTCTAAGTAAAACTGGATTAATTAAACTGATATTGTAAAACTATTAAGATTTATACTAAATAGTCCCCGGTAGCGGTGCCAAAAACTTGTTGGGTAAAATCAATACGCACAAAACACGCAAGTGTACGTGGTCAACAAGTAATATAGTAGTGAATAAAATATCATTCCCACGAGGATAAATTAGCAAGAATTTTAACTTCACAATTATCAATTTTCTATTAATCCTAATTCTATTTAACTATTCAAATTAATGGTTTAAAATTATTGAAACTAAATTAATAAATAAATAAACTATCACAAAATAATCACTAATATCAAAATCCGGAATTTCAAACAATTAATGGAGAATTAGACTTATGATTTCACCCTAAGTTTCACTCTGATTTTCAAACCTTTATTCCAACTCAATTTAATATTCAAGTTTATTAATCAAGAACACGAGTGTAATACTAGCCACCTCTCGATGCACTAATACCATACTAACTTAAATCCACAATTAAGATAGAAACAAGTGAAACACCTAAATCAACCAACTCACTATATCTCTACGTGAACTGCAATTAAAGAAGGTTTAAGCTTAAGTTCTCTATCCGATTACATGTGATGTCAAGCATATCTCTACCTTAACAATAATAAAAAATCTGTTATTCACAAAATTCATGACACATACTACATTAACTAGGTCTAGATTTGAATATCCTCTCTCGATTCCATTTAAATCCACGAGGAATTGTTGATCAAGCAATTCATAAGTTCACGCTCGAATTAACATAGATAAACTGAAAATATTTTATTGAATTGAAAATCAAAGTTATAGAATCATCGTTTCACCCAAGGATCCATCACAAGTCTAATAAGCGAATTAGTTCATAACGAATGAATTAAAAACTGAATAATCTAATGAAACCATCCTTTCAATTACAAATAAAAGACTAAAGAAAAGAAGAATAATGAACACCCTTCACGTAGCCTAGAATTGTAACCGTCACGATAATCTCTTCAAATTACTCCTCCAAAGCTCACACTTGAATCCTGGAATTTATCTCTGTATTATGCTCCTTGTGTTCTGTGAATTGTTGTTTTCAACGTAAAATTAAGCTCTCCCCTCTGTTCTGGTCGAGATTCCCATATTTAGAGTCCAGGTGCCTCACAAAACATTAACAATCCATGTTGCGTGAGTCTTCAAAACCAAAGAAGATTCTCAGATTCGGCACCTTTTACTTCGTGCATGGCAGCTCTACCGCTAAAGAAAAATTCCAACTTCATGCGTTTTTCCACTTTTGCTCCAAAACTCCGTCTTTCTTCACCACTTGCATCCATAACCACCCTACACATAAAATGACATGAAACAAGTGAAAATGAACACAAAACAAAAAGATAACTATGAATTTAAACTTGAAATGAATATCGATTCGTGTATGTTAAATCCACTTATCAATAATCAATAACAATAGAGTTAATAATCTGGCACAACGATAATATAATTCTGAAACTTTCTTACTCATGTCCATTGCATAAAGTAAATATAAGGGTTAGGATACTTGCATGAATACTATGATTAATAACAATAAAGTCTAAAAGCTTGTATTACCGGAATATAATTCAATAACTGACTTACACAGGTTTACTACATAAATAGATATAAAGAGAAAAGATACTTCCCTTAAGCATAGTTTATCCACGTTAATTAATCAATCACTTTCGAATCCTATTTATAGCGTATTATAAGTAAAAGATGCTCATTAGCTAACACATTCTTTATTCAAGTTTGACATGATTCTAATATGCACATATGGTACAAAATCAACTCATAGGTTTATCATGAAATCAAGTATCTAGTTACTTCATAAACCAATTAAGAATGCTCAAATTTAAGGGCTTTTTATTCATGGACTTTCATTATATAAAGCAAATACTATCTTATTACCTAATCCTCACATATATACATGTGTCAGTAGGTTTGAAACCATTTTTAGCAATATAGGCATCATACAAGTCAACTATCCAAAATCAGATTGCAGAACTCAGATTCTAGACTAGCCAATGTCAATGACATATAGCTAAAGGCCAAAGGCCAAGCCATGATTCTTGTGACCCTCTAGCCAAGCCAAGACTTAGTTGTTGCCTTGTGGTTTCTGTCTGACAAGAATACAACATACATACTATCATGACAAAAGTCATTTCTCGGTTCTTAAGTCAATCTAGGTTTCCTATTTTCATAACATGGTTCTAAGTTAAACATTTCAACAAGTTAAGGCCATTCAAGGTCATGAAACCACAAGGTCTAACATGCCTACCTTCTCAACATACAAGATAGTCATATAACTCATATTAGGCATGCTTGTGAGTATTCATAACACATATGTGTAATTAACCTCGTTTTGGTTCAAAATTTGCTTTGCTTGTGCTTTCCTTGTATTACAATACTTAAGCATGTTATATATATTATTTATGATACGTGAGTGAGTCTAAGAGCATCATCAAACATGTTCATAATATTAGATTCTAACTCTCAAGGTAGTATGTTAACATTCTCTTTCAAAGTTCGTATTTTCATTAGTAACCTTACTAATAACTCTAATACGTTCATGCTTTCTTGTGAATTATATAAACATAAGTTAACGGATTATTCATGCATTCCTAAACCATACCAACATGCTTGCAAAGTCAGCATATAAACATGGTATACATATCAAGTTCCATCCTAAAGTTCTAAATTCATTTAAACTACACCCTTTATTAATCATGTAGGCTAATCTAGTAAAACATGCTCTTATTAAGTTAATATACTTGCATATACCCATTACACATGCTTGCATGCTAGTTTAAGTCATAATAATTGATCACACTTAGCAGAATTTTAAAATGAACTCAAAAGCGATTCAGAGGTTTACAGTAATTGCAGTCTTGCTTTCTCGGTAATCCGGCAATTTATCAATGTCCTCTGGGTTCGAGCCAGGAACACTCTACGTCGGCAGAAAACTAGCCCAAACACATAAATTACTCTTGAATTCGATTCTAAACAAGTATGTATCAGTTTCAACATGCTAATATAGTTATATAACAAGTATACAACCATCACCCAATCCTTATTATCATCTAACTCCACTTAATTAAGAATTTGAGAATTTAATAACGAAAATTTAACAGAAACTAAAAATGAAGAACAAGAAAGAGTTTTAAACCTTTGTAATTAGCTTGGTAAATCACATCTTTTCTACTGATATGTATACAATCACTCACTCTATCTAAGATTTCCATTCCACTCCTTAGCAATTCTCAGCAATAGAAATTAGAAGGAGATGGGTTGTATTTATAGGGAAACAAGAACACAGACAATGCATATATACATCAATTTAAACCAATGAGAATGTTAGATTACATGATGGTTAAGAGAGAGTTGGTAAATGGTAGTTGATTTACATCATTATGCCCACTCCCTTGTTCATCATTGACATCTAGGTTGCTAGCTTGAGCTTGGAAGAAGAAAAAGGCATAGGCCTTAGCCCTTATGTGATTCACATGGCTGAGAAAATGAGCAAATGGGACACTAGTTTTGGGACAAGTCAATTAACTCAACACTCTTGTAACATTAGAACATATACTTATACACAACTCTTATTCTTATGTTATATTGTATACACATATCAACCATACATTATAACTTAGTGCCACCATATGATTTATATATTTAATATTTCATGGTAGTAGATGTAATATGGAAATGTAACATATATATAGTACATGCATAATTTTATCACACTTGATATACTTTATTAAAAATAATAGCTTACAATATGTTCATGATATATTATTTTAATATATACCCACATACATCTTGCCACATACACCTTCATGATTTATTCATACCATAAAGTTTTAATAAACCTTAATATATGGTTACTTACACATTTCATGATATATTTATACCATATAGTTTCAATATGCATAATCACATTGCTTTCATACAATATAGTTTCATAAAACTTAATATATAGTCACATAAAAAGTCACACTACACTATATAGTATAGTCGCTTTTAATTCTCACATGCACATAACCGTTAATCTAATATTATTATATTAATAACTTATTTATTTATGTCAAATAGATAAATTATTCACTTCCTTGATTAATTAACACCAATATTAATTAATCCAATCATCGTCGATTAATGTATTTATGGATCTCCATAATCATTAATTATCTATATAATTCTTATTATATTTATAGATATATTGCAAATAATAGTAATCATACATTATTAATTAATTACCAAGTAATCAATATTCTACCACAATTGATTAATATTAATTAATGGTTTACTTAATATTTCCTTCGTCAAATATAACGTACTTTATTTCATGGTTTATCAATGTCACACATATCACATAATTGTTCAATTTAATTTCTAAAGTAGAAAAATTAATTTTCTCTCAATCGATCACTAGTCAAATAAGCGCTTGATTTTAATGGTTGATTTGCCAAGAATCACTACTGTACTCTACAACAGATTGCGAAGACCGGGTTTAGCTTCAAGCCAGTGTCAATTTTCGTCGCCAAACTTGTTTTACATGACATGAATTAACGTCCACATGAGCGATATTACAAATCTAAGAGTGTATTCATTACTTATCATAATAATCCTAATAATCATATCATTTATACAATAATCATATTTTCATGGAAAATAAATAAAAAATATTTTTATTACAAATTTACTTTATTATAAGAATATAATCTATAATGATCAATAATTCTAAAAAAATATTATTTACAATTATCAATGTAATAAATAAATTTTATTTACCACATATATACATATACTTTGTTTTGCACATATTTCCACCTTTATATATATATATATATATATATATATATATAATTTATGTGCAAAATTTATTATTTAATTATATTGAAAATATTGGGTTATTACATCCACCCTCCCTTATAAGGATTCCGTCCCCGGAATCACCGTTTCAAAACTTATAGATACAAGGGAAAATAATATACATAGTCATTTCAAGTAGATCTTGATCAGATTCAATCAAACTAATCTTTAACTATTCAACAAAAAAACTTGTCTATCTGATCATACGAAAATTTGATTTCTAACAGAACTCAAATTTCTCCTTCAAATTTTCTTTATAACAAAAATAAAATCATATATAAGAAAATAAAATTTATTCGAATAATATCTGGAGTTCTATCCCCAGCTGCTACTGTATCCTGAACCGTCATGTTGAAGACTCTTGCAGTTGATTTTGTTGAAGTTGGTCCCGTTATCGCCAGTGTTTCGCTGCCCTTCCCCGCATTCATGCTTCCTGAATCCATTCTCCTTTTCGGACAGTCCTTTACCTTATATTCCGTTGATCCACACAGAAAACACCCATTGTTCATCCTAAGATTGGGGCAGTTAGGAGAGATATGTCCCTCCTACCCACACTTATAGCACACGAACTTACCACTAAGACACTCACCTGAATAATTCTTCCCATAATTCTTACACTGCACAACCTACTTCCTCCACCTTTCTGTTTAACTTGGACATTTCCAAAATTGTTCCACTTTCTTTTTCCATTCCCACTACCACTACCCGCTTCTACCTTCCCAGCTCCCTCAACCTTACCCTTGTTCTTTTTCTCCTTATTGTAGAGGCTCATGGCCTCACTTCCCCCTTCGGCTATGATAACCTTATCCAAAAGCACTGCAAAAGTATATATCTGCAACACCGCCACCTTATTGTAGAGCCAGGGTTTTAAGCCCAGCTCAAACCTCTTTGCCTTCCTTTCCTCCGTATCAACTTAATGCGGAGCAAACCTAGCTAATTAATTGAACTTTGTGGCATACTCCATCGCTTGTGTTCTCCTCTTCGACTCCAAAACATCACCTCCATCCCAGCTTTCACATTAATCGGATTTAGAAATATTTCTCAAAGAACAACGTCTTAAACCTAGTCCATGCTATTACTCCTTCTCTTGCCCTAGCTTGATTTGCCTCCCACCAAAAATTTGCCTCTCCTTTCATCATATAGGTGGCAAAAGCTGTCGTTTTCCCCTCAGCTACCCTAGCGACTACAAACGCTTTTTCTATTTCTTTAACCCAAGTTTGGGCTTCTATCGGGTCAGTGGCACCTCTAAATTCTGCCGGTTCTACAGCCTTAAAATCTTTGAAGTTTGCAAATTGATTGTCTGGTTGATTTCCCGCGGGTGACATTCCATTCTGCATGGCTTGAGCTACCATGTTCGCGAAATTCTGCATCAGGTCTGGTTGTTGTCCTCTAGCATTGTTGACAGATTCTTCTACCCTTTGGTTTTGAGTTTGACGTCTTGGCGGCATTATCTGGTTAAATAAAACATAATCTATATTTTATTAACTTACATTCTAAACCTTATCGTATAAGTTTAATATTTTAAACTTGTTTCATTAATCAAATATAGATTCATATTCATTCAACTATTTCATAGTACATAGCATAACACATACTGCTTTAAACATCCGATATCCTTTTGTGACCACAAAAATCGAGAATCGCTGCTACAACTTATACAAAAGTTGGAAATATAATATTACACACACATACTTATCATAGAACACATATTCAAACAGTACTTATACTACTTATTCACTACGCCTTTTCCTAATCCTGGACAACCTTTCGCTCGATGACCTTCCATCCCATAAATAAAACATGCACCTAGCTTAAAGTCGGGACAATGATGAGAGATATGTCCCTCATGTCCACAAATGTAACATATCTCTTTCCCTTTCCTACACACGCCTTCATGTTTCTTGTCACAGTTTGTACACTTTTCTATTTTGTTAGCGTCCTCTTAGTTGTTATTGGAATTTCCTAAGTCAACGGTCTTTCATTTTTCTTTTCCCCTTCTTGCCCGGAGCTAGACACGATATGTTGCTTTTGGCTCCCATTTGATCAATTTGGATGTTAAGCTTATCTTGTTCTTCCATCGTTTCGATTAATGCCTTTCGCAATTGACTATTTAGTAGCTTTTCTATTTCCCACAACTTTTCCAGAGAAGAAACCTTGTTCCTCAGATTCTGCACTTCAGTTGATGCTTGATTAGCTCCAACATCGGTGTCTGAATCACTATCTGTTAGTTCCACCATTTCTGCGTCCAGTACTATATTTTCCAAAATTATCACCTCATCAAGGTTATCTTCAACGTGAGCCTCTATTTTAGCTATTGACTTTGATATTGGCTCGGTTATGGAGATTAACTACTTCTTTACGATACGAAGGTATCCTAATCCTTTTCCACCTGACATTTACACATAATTTATCTAGATTAGTATATAATATATATACACATAGCAAATAAAAATCTTACATAAGTTATTTTTATTTTGTTTTACGATGAATTTAGTTAATTAATCTCCTTTAAAACTCTATACGAGTTATTTGTATTTTCAATGTTTCCCTCTGCCCTAAGGTTATAGCCTAAGGTATATCCAACATATGGTTTCTAACCCTAAAGCTCAGATACCAACCTGTGACACCCCCAAATTCAGGTGCTCGAAACACGAATTCAGTGCTTCACGATACCATTTCTTTGAGCGGAATAATAATAATAATGTCATAAATATCAAACTTAATTTACATATCAGAGTTGTCTAAATCCCAGGTACGTGACCTTTAAAACATTTCATTACATGATAGATAATAAATATCATCATCTTATTTAAGTCTAACTATTACATAAGATAACACAAACTTATTCTGCTAGCTTTCCTTTCCCTTTGTTCTTGCCTAAACCTTCGGGTCGATCATACATAGCTGAAAACATTTAAATTAAGCAAGAATGAGCATTTGAGTGCCCAATAAGTAGTAAAAAAAATATACATTAGCTGAAAGGATTAAATGTTTTCTTTGAACGACACTTCTACAATGAAGCAATAGTTGTGAAGTAAACTAAAGCAACATTAAACAACATAACAAATCTATTTCAAATTTTGAAACTATGTACTGACTATAATTGGTGAGCAGTCGACAGACTATGAATTTTGTTTTTAATTTTCGATAAGGTTTAACAGAACTTCATCTGCAAACCGTCATAACTTACAGGCACGGAGGGTGATCAGCCCGTTATGCCCTGTATTAATCAATACTACATACCAGAATGATATTCTCATTCATCATATCCGCCTTAGGCGCACAAAAGTTTTCCCATGTTCGGGATGTTCATACTTAGTCGGGAATCTGAACCAAACAATTTGGTTGGATATCAATAAGGTTCTATCATGTTCAACGATATTTTTAAATCTGTGTCTAGCCGAATCAAATAGCTTAGACATCTTTTAATCAATGTATACATACAAGAATTTAATAGGTATGTATCAATAGGAACAACAATTATCCAAGTGAGGACACTTGTATAACCATACTTTAACGAACACAATATATATATATATATATATATATATATCTAAATCTTACAGTAATACTGTACTAATAAACAATGAACGAATAGAGTTCGAGAACTTGCATGAATACGAATATTTGCATACATAATCAATAACAATAGAGTTAATAATCTGACACAACGATAATATAATTCTGAAACTTTCTTACTCATGTCCATTGCATAACGTAAATGCAAGGGTTATGATACTTGCATGAATACTATGATTAATAACAATAAAGTCTAAAAGATTGTCTAACCGGAATATAATTCAATAACTGACTTACACAGGTTTACTACATAAATAGATATAAAGAGTAAAGATACTTGCCTTAAGCATAGTTTATCCACATTAATAAATCAATCACTTTCGAATCCTAATTATAGCGTATTATTAGTACAAGATGCTCATTAACTAACACATTCTTTATTCAAGTTTGACATGATTCTAATATGCACATATGGTACAAAATCAACTCATAGGTTTATCATGAAATCAAGTATCTAGTTACTTCATAAGCCAATTAAGAATGATCAAATTTAAGTGCTTTTTATCCATGAACTTTCATTAAATAAAGCAAATACTATCTTATTACCTAATCCTCACATATATACATGTGTCAGTAGGTTTAAAACCATTTTTAGCAATATAAGCATCATACAAGTCAACTGCCCAAAATCAGATTGCAGAACTCAGATTCCAGATCAAGCGCAGAATGCACCATGGCTAGGCTTTAGGTAACAACACACAATAAGCACAGAGTCCTCCGGTCAACCCAACACTTAGCTGTTGCATTATGGTTTCTGTCCATCAAGAATATAACATACATACTATCATGAAAAAGGTCATTTCTCGGTTCTTAAGTCAATCTAGGTTTCCTATTTTCATAACATGGTTCTAAGTTAAACATTTCAACAAGTTAAGGCCATTCAAGGTCATGAAACCACAAGGCCTAACATGCTTGCCTTCTAAACATACAAGATAGTCATATAACTCATATTAGGCATGCTTGTGAGTATTCATAACATATATGTGTAATTAACCTCGTTTTGGTTGGAAATTTGCTTTACTTATTCTTTCCTTGAATTACAATACTTAAGCATGTTATATATATTATTTATGATACGTGACTGAGTCTAAGAGCATCATCAAACATGTTCACAATATCAGATTCTAACTCTCAAGGTAGTATGTTAACATTCTCATTCAAAGTTCGTATTTTCATTAGTAACCTTACTAATAACTCCATTACGTTCATGCTTTCTTATGAATCATATAAACACAAGTTAACGGTTTATTCATGCATTTCTAAACCATACCAACATGTTTGCAAAGTCAGCATACAAACACGGTATACATATTAAGTTCCTTCTTAAAGTTCTAAATTCATTTAAACTACACACTTTGTTAATCATGTAGGCTAATCTAGTAAAACATGCTCTTATTAAGTTAATATACTTTTATATACCCATTACACATGCTTGCATGCTAGTTTAAGTCATAATAATTGATCACACTTAGCAGAATTTTAAAACAGAACTCAAAAGCGAACTCGGGGCTTCAAGACGTGGCTGTGTCCAGTTCGAGCCAGAACGATGCTGGGTCGACAAAAAACTAGCCCAAACACAGAAATTACTCACGAATTCGATTATAAACAAGTATGTATCAGTTTTAACATGATAATATAGTTATATACTTCCTATACAACCATTACCCAATCCTTATTATCATTTAACTCCACCTAATTAAGAATTTGAGAATT
Source organism: Panax quinquefolius (assembly GCA_020205615.1). NCBI lineage: Eukaryota > Viridiplantae > Streptophyta > Magnoliopsida > Apiales > Araliaceae > Panax > Panax quinquefolius. The sequence continues at coordinate 51,542,012 of CM035165.1, forward strand.
CAAGAACGAAAATTTAACAGAAACTAAAAATGAAGAGCAAGAAAGAGTTTTATACCTTTGTAATTAGCTTGGTAAATCACACCTTTTCTACTGATATGTATACAATCACTCACTCTATCTAAGATTTCAATTCCACTCCTTAGCAATTCTCAGCAATAGAAATTAGAAGGAGATGGGTTGTATTTATAGGGAAACAAGAACACAGATAATGCACAAATACATCAATTTTAACAAATGAGAATGTTAGATTACATGATGGTTAAGAGAGAGTTGGTAAATGGTAGTTAATTTACATCATTATGCCCACTCCCTTGTGTTAGTTCCAAGTAGGCACAATAGATCTAGAAGGGGGGTTGAATAGATCCTTTTTCGTTTCAAATACTTTTCTCGTTTATTTTGTGTTACTAATAATTTATTATATGACAAACATAAGAATCTTTTCAAGCACAGCGAAATAAGTAAAAGATCCCCTTCATTGATATATTCATAATCATACATATATTGTTCGTAGAGTTAGTTCAGTGGTAAGCGGTTAAAACATACATAGCAGTTATAGCAGTTAAAGTACATAATGTAAATGACATAAAGTAAAAGACATAAGGGGTTTTAAGTGGTTCAGAGACTCAAGCTCCTAATCCACTCTTCTGCTTTCAACAAGCAGGATTTCCACTAAGGAATGGCAACACCCTGAATCACTAAGATTCCTTTAAGGCCAGCACCCTTGGAACTTCTCTACTTTCCTAGGAACTCTTCAAGCCCAGCAGGCTTGGAACTTCATTTAGTCTGTAACGCCCCAAAATCCGGTCTTTCTTCACACCCGGATTTCAGACACATCCTGAGTACATCATTCATCCAACATACACCATTATATACTTTGAAATATAATAACATACATTCTCGAATTCCTGTGTTCTAAAACCTTATAACCTTCCTCATTACAAATAATGATAATTACATTATTCCTTTCATCTTACAAGAGTGACTTTTATCTGCCACCAAGGATACATACAGTTCATTAAACTAGTCTATAGTTTAATTTTCATCTTTCTACATTACAAGTCTTCACTTGATCTTCTCGCTCATTCACATTCTGAATGACATTTCATCTAGATACCGTCAGCTTGATCTATACGGGATCCTTAAGTTCTTCTAACATCGTTCGCTGAAAATGTTTTTCATTTAAAGCAAGTGTGAGCATACAATTGCCCAGCAAGTCATAACAGTTGAACAAATAACTTCAAGAATTTAAACATTCTTTTCAGACTTCAATAACCGAACAAGGTTACGAAGTAGCTTGAATAATAGGAATAGTCTTGATTCCTATCATCTTAAAACATTAGTCACATTCACTTTGAAATACTTTCATTCTCTATTCTCTTTCATACACATCCTGTCTGGCTAGAATCAATATCACAGACTTAACAATAACGGTTCATGTATAAACAGAACATTCTTTTATTGAACAGTTCAAACAGAGAACAATTCATCTCATAGAAATACCGAAGTGTTCACATTCTGGCACAAGGCCTCATACGTTCTACCACCTTGCACAAATATCGCACGTTCGCACATAGATAGAACTTCTCAAGTTCAACATCTGAGAATTTTAAGAAACTAGCATTCATTTAAAATATGAATGAAGTTAGGAAACTTGCCTTACACACAGCTACAGCTTACGCTGAACTGCTCATTCCAATCCCTATAACACATAAGGAAACAACACATACACCAATTAGTCATATACTTGACTTACGAATTGGTTTACTTAACTTTACTTCTTAAGGTTCACGTTCTTACAACTAAGTTTACGCAACCAACTTTCTTTACCGCTTTATGGCTTTATGACATACGGAGATGTCTTACTCAAAACGCTCATCATCTTTGATGATTTACATTCTTATCTTCTTCTTATACTTCTCTAGGACTCAGCACACATCGCTTCTCTGCTATTAGTCCATATGGTACTCTGAGTGGTTTCCCACAAACAACTAACAGCCAAGTTCCCGTCTCATCCACACTGCCATCACAGTGAGTTAGATCAGTAGCCAGTTTCGTATATACCTTCGCTCTATGAAGGAATTGTTTAGCCCAGCTCCCATATGTCAACCATCAAAGGTTTCGATTGTACCACAACCTAACTTTCTCTTAACTTATACAAACTATTAATTATAATGTTCGTTACGTCAAGTTCTTATTCCTTATGGATTTCTGGAAAGTAATTGCCATACCTCAGGACTCATTCTTATCTGAATCACATTCGGCTTTCATTAATCTTATTATCATTCGATACAACTTTCTTGATACCATTCGTATCTTACTTATTACTTTCATCAACGTCTATGTCATACAACCAGGGTATACTTAAAATGTTCGTCAAACGTGAATACGATTTACGAAGATCATTTACGTATTCAACGTTCACGTTGCTCATCTCTTAATCTTTCATTCAACCTTTACTCAAGGTTTCAATTGCATTCATCGTTATCCATTCCATGAACCCATGTTCATTATTCTTTCTTAATGTCGAAGCCATACAGTCTGTTGTATGCTAAGACCGATCGTTCATCGCAACAACGTTGCGTTCATAGCGTCTATACGCTTTACACTTATCTCTTATTACCATGACATAACATCGGAATGTTATTCATTACCTTCGTCACTCAACGCCCGAGGAATCACAATCACAGTAATCCCTCACGTTCGTTCATCGTGACTACGATTTTCGGATATCGGTTCTGTAACCCTCACCTACATTCTTTGTCTTTTTAATCTCGTTTAATCTTTCCGTTCAACCTTCATTAAAGGTTTAATACACTTGATTGGATGTTACATTACGTGAACTACATGTTCATACTTCTTTCTTGCACATCCTCCATTAACTGAGAACTAAAAATCTCATTTCTGAACATTGCTCTCTGCACTTTGGCGGCATGTGCCCATGCGTTTTTCCTTTCCTCTCTCGCGTTAACACGACCTTTCTCTCTCTCTTCCCGGACTGGCCATGCATGAAGTCCTTACTTAGTGGTCAGCCATTGCCACCACACTCTAGATGATTTTTTAGATCAGACATGGTATATGGCTAAAAAAATTGTACTACGATTCACGCTGCGACAAACTCTTGCAGTTGTACTCTTGGACATCATTATGTCTCATGACATCGGCCTCGAAGGCACAACTTCATGACTGCAACGCAAGTATGAAACCTAGAAATTTTTCTAAGTCTTTTACAAGTTTGAGACGCCGATTTCGAAATCTCATAACTTCTTCGTTATAACTCGGAACGAGGTCGTTCCAAAGCCATTTTCTTCCTTATCTTACGTACTTCGATTACCCATAGACAGAAATTCATTCCGAATTCATTAACATGCCATTCAATTGGCTTAATCTTCATTCTTCGTTCATTTTAATATTTTTAACGTTCTTTGTTCGTTCATCCGTAATTCGGTCATCCGAACTCAGAATTCATTCGTTCTTGAGTCCACGACTCACATTTTATACGTTATCTTACATTCTTATGAAACCCTACACGTTCGGGTTCATTTACTAACTTTCAAATTTTCGTTCTTCTTTTACGAAATTTTCGCTATAACTTCATTATAGCTTAGTTTTAATCTGTTCTTCATGAACGTTTCTAACGTTCCTAACCAAGCAATAAGCATCTAACTTATACACAATGGTTTTAAACTTGTCCATCAACAACAATTATACTACGATGGTTTTAAATTTGTCCATCAACAACGTTCTTCGTGTTCATCGCGTGTTCTTCACGTTCTTCGTTCGTTCTTCATTTTTAATCGATATTTTGAATTACGATTTCCCTTTTTCTAGGAAATTGATGTTATAGAACACCATTCCTTACTTATTTAGCCTACTCAATCATAAGATTCATTCGGATCACAAAAAATCCTTACGAATCTTATACTTCCTTTAGAAATTTATAAACTAAATTTCTAATTCTTATTTCTTCATTTTCTCATGATTTCAACCATATGAAATCATTCCTAACTTCGTTTACTTCTTATTCTCCTTAAGCTATGTTTTAAACATAGAAAACTTAAAGAAAAATATTAAAAGAAACTAGGGTTCGGATTACCGTTCTTCTTTATTTCTCTTCCGTTATACAAAGTCGGCGATTCGCTAGCTTTTTTATTTCACGATCACTTTTGATCTGAGCATTCATGCTCACGCTCTTCCTCTTCCTCTCCCAACTGAGCTCTCTCTATCTCTCTCAAGTGTAGGATTTTCAAAAATCCTAGAAAATGAAATTCTAGGTTTCTATTTATAGAAAACCAAAGCTAGGGGCAAAATAGTCATTTCGCCCCTAAAGTTACTATTCCCACCTCCTCTTCAACTTAGCCGCCAAGTTAACTTGGCCACCACCCTTACTTGGTGGCCAAGTGGCCGGACCACATGCCCATGGGTCACCCTATGGGTTGCCCCAATGGTTCTTACCCATCCGTTTACCCATCGGTTCGATCCGCGGTTTCTTTTCTTGGTTTGGGCCTTAACCCTAATTCTTGTTGGGCCTAACTTGGGCTTGATTTCACAAATCATTGGTCTTGACATAATCCAAGTCCAATTGGATTTTACAAAGTCCATGAACATAAAGTCCATTAAGACTAATCGTATTCTACGCATTCTTTTCTCGTATTCTCGTAATCTCTTCGTATTTAACTCGTACGATATTCAGTATTATACGTCGTACTATTCTTCTTTCTATACTCGTATAATAACTCGTATCATACTCGTATTTCTCACACATAATAACCCTAGTTATTATACGTACTCATTACATTCGCGGAACTCACTTTTCCTAACCCTTAGGTTTTGAGTCCACAGGCGAAAACTTCGTTTTTGCCATAACTGAAATATTATTGAATATTCCACCATGTCTCAACATTTAACGTAATCAATAACTTCTCGGAATTTCAAAATAAATCTCCGAGCAGAAACGGGTGAATAGTGCTTATTTCGTCTTTTTCCCCGAAAAATATTTTGTTCCCGGAAAACATTCATTTTGGTCTTGAAAATTCTTACTCGTAGCCAGAATCCTCCCGATTAATAATCATTCTAGGTTATAAAATGATTAATAAACACATAACACAGAATAAAATTAATAAAAATTCATTTTATTAATTACTAATTCTTTAAATCTTAATTTCTGGACAATCCGGATTTTCGGGTTGTCACATAGTCCCTCCGGACAAGAACCCCTCAGGCCCTGGCTTCTTGTTGTTGAGTTGTTTGTTTGTTTGTTGGAGTTGGTGCGGAGCTGCTATGATGTCTTTATGCTCTGAACATCTTCTGTACTTAGCAGCTTGGCGTGATCATCCTTGAAGTGCAGTTGAGTGTTGCATGATGCTCAACTTCTTCAATTACTCAACCACTTCTGATGATCCCTTGATGAACTGCCTTGAAGATCATTCTTCTTGATACTTGATGGCTGCACATGATGAGTTTCTAAGATGACTGTAAGCTCTTCTGCTAGGTACTTAAAAACTTTCTCATGCTTGACACCATGATGGCGTTGGTGATCTTCTTTCTTGAAACTTGATGCCTTCTCATGATGGACTTGCTAAGATGACTGTAAGCTCTTCTCTCTGGTTCTTAGAGTCTTCTAATGATGGACATCAAGATGACATTGATGCTCTTCTTTCTCTCGGTAGTTCAGAACACTCTTCTTGTTGTAGAACTCTCACTTCTACTTCTTTCTTTGTCTGTCTCTAAGTGTTCTTGGTGGATTGTAGAGTGAGCCTTCGGACCTTCATTGGCCACTAACTCTTTTACGTTGGCTAGATCAGTCCACTATCTCTCCAAACTCAGCAACTCCAACAAAAACTTGATCTTTGAAGCTCTTTTTGATTTATACTCCTTGCCAATCTTTCCATTGGAAAGTAGCCGTTGAGAGCTATTCAAATTGCTTCACAGATCTCGAGTTGTTTGGTGCAGACTGCAGATGTGATATGACATGACTTTCTGACACTACAGTCTACTGTTTCACCTACCCCGTCAGAGATGTTACTTTGATGTCTCGGGAAGGTCGACAACTTTATTTCCCCCTTCTGATTTCTCGATCAGAGGTTGTCCTTTTGCATCGATGCTTTCAATAAGCTCTTGTCCGAATACCAACCTTCAGATTGAAATGTTGCCAATGCTTCAATCTTCGGAAGAACGAACTCTACGATTCTGATGCATGCTTCCTTGGACTTGATCGTAGTGTCTTGTTGACTATTTCTCATTGACATGTAGAGTCAACACTATGATCTTGAAGAGTTTTGATTGGATCTTCAATGTAGATGTAATAACCCGATATTTTCTATGTAAATAAATAAGAAATTTTGCATATAATTTTTTTTATTTGAAGATGGGAATATGTGCCAAGTAATGTGTATGTATATGTGATAAATAAAATTTATTTATTACATGAATAATTTCAAATAATTTTATTTTAGAATTATTGATCATTATAAAGTATATACTTATAATAATTAATTTTATAGTAGAAATGTCTTTATTATTTATTTTCTATGAAAATATGATTTTTATATTATTTAAATAATATATGAAATGATTATTGGAATTATTATAATTACTATTTTAATATATGAATTTTAGTACGTAGTTTTAAGTTAATTATTAAACTTAATTAATAATGTTATATATGAAAAATAAATCAGATATGGAATCCAAACCCTAAATTTGGGTATTGATCAAGGGATGAGAATAATAATATAATATTAATTATATTTTAATTTTTCAGTGCTATAAATATGTACTATAAATGTGTAGACTGATAATGGTTGGCCAATTATGGTAAATTATGTCATAACACTTATATCGCGTTATTAAACCCTAATTGTTAAACTCAGTTATGAGTTTAAGACTAGGTAATAATTGTGGTATATGAATTTTATTGCGTATTATAGAATTTCTGTTAATTAGGAAAACCCTAATTAATATTTGAAAATCCTAATTTAAAATTAGAAACCCTAATTTGCTAATTAGGAACCCTAATTGCAAATTTTAGAAACCCTATTTATTATTTTAGCAAATTGAATTGTTAATTTGGGAACCCTAATGATGTTAAGGAACCCTAATTATTTAAACCCTAATTTCTATTAAAAACCCTAATTTAATTAGTGTGTTTAAAATTAAAATTTTATTACATTTTAATTTTTAATTTTTCAAACCCTAGAAATTATTTGGGAAACCTTAAGATTTAAAATCTAGTGATTAAACCCTAGATTCAAGTACCTTGGACGAGAATACCCTTGAGATTAAAATAAAATTACCATTTTACCATTTTGTCTTATTTATTGAATTATTGCTAGCCAAATCTTTACAAATCTGGCCAGCCACCCCCTAGACCTAGCTATGAGCTAAGATTACCAGCACATGATGAGCCATTACAAGTTCATTGCACCAATTGATTTACTAGATTTAAGAGAGAAAGTTACTAAAAATTTCTCATTTGGCTATCTAACTCCTAAACAATTTTCTCTCTCCCAAACCTCTAAAAATACAAGGCATATCAATCCCCTAAGCAAGCCCCACTGTAGACACTGGAAATTTTCTGTACTACTATCACTAACATTGCAGGAGGACAGATTCATCTTTTAAGAGGGAACCCTGAAAGACAATCCACACCCATTCCGGATACTACCGGAAGTTCAACGTCAACCCCAGGACACACACTGGGAGTAACAATTCCAACCTCGGAGATAACCCCGAGGCGTGCGAGATCAATCAATACCGAACACACATTTAGAAGACCGTTTAATCTTGGAGATAACCCCGAGGTATCCAGTCTCAGTCCCAATCATGGGAATAGCCACCAACCTTGGTGATAACCCCAAGGAATGCAGTTTCGGTGATAACCCTAGAAATGTTTGTTTCAAATGCAACCAGCTTCAATCTCGACGCTCACAACGAGATACACTGTACCAACCCGGCGATAACACCGGGAGGACAGGCACACCTTAAAGATGACAATAAGGACCTTCAACAAATGCAGCAATCCAATCTCAGCGAAGTTCTGAGCAACGTCTGCTTTATCAGCCCAATCCGGAGATAACAACGGTGAGGGGCAACATCGTCATCTTGCCAACACGATGCCACACCACGTCATCTCAACATCTCTACACAACGATGTCCCACAAGACTAACCAATCCCGAGTGACTATTGTGTGCGGGGTAACGGATGGAAGTTGAAGCTTGAAGACCGGAGGGCATCGTCCCATCTTCAATGACTTCGTACAAACTCTAATCCCATGCCATTGTATAACTCTCGACAACGGCGGTCCGAAATAGGTCCTCAGATACCTCAAACGGATGCGGATTGCACTTAAAAGTTCGAGTGGACATTACAAATTTTCGAATGTACGTCTTTTACGAGACGACCCGGGCCCGAAACTTCGAGCCCACCCGGGTTTCCTCTGGTACACTGCTGGCTCAAATGCGCAGTACACTTATGCTCCACCCTCTATAAATAGAGGACTTGGGGTGCCCATTTTGCAAGAGAAAATGGCGAGGAAGCCACCTTGATTTGCTCTGCACTCACCCCATCTGATGTACTTTCTCATTTTAAACACTGTGAGCTCATATATAGCTTCTTTTTGTACCTACAAAAGCCAAAGTTTACCCACTTTAAAGATATAGAAGTCTTCTTTGGCGGTCATTGTAAGCCTTCTCACACACTTTAGAGTCTTTCTCTTCGCCTCTCACACCCCTTTCTCACGCTGAGAGTCGTGTTGCTTGCTTTTTGCCCTAACTTCGGTCCGTGGTTTCATTTCCGTCTCAGTATATATATATATATATATATATATATATATATATATATATATATATATATATTTACGTATATATTGACTAACATTATCGAGTTATGCCTCTATTAAGCTTAGACTTTGATGCGGAGCATTTATTTACTTATATATATATATATATATATATATATATATGAATCGTGTGTCGAACTTTGTTCGATGAGCCTGGATTTTATATCCGGTGCGTTTATTCGCTTTTATATATATATATATATATATATATATATATATGAACTGTGGTCGGACGCTATTCGATGAGCCTGGATTTTATATCCGGTGCGTTTATTCGTTTTTATATATATATATATATAGATTTATATATATGAACTGTGGTCGGACTCTGTTCGATGAGCATGGATTTTACATCCTAGATGCGTTTATTCGCTTATATATATATATATATATATATATATATATATATATATATATATATATATATATATATATATATAGGAGCCCTTCCATAGCAACCGGTTGCTATGGGTACTGTGCAACACCCCCTTTTTGGACCGTTGATAAACTTATTGGAAGGCTGAGATTGAAACATAAATATACCAAGCCGGCACAACTTGTACCGGCTTTTATTTTAATATGAGGACCCCACATAGTCAACATGTTGTCAGTTTGTTTAAATAAAACGAATTTTTAATATTAAATAATGCCCGAAATAAGGACAAGCTATTACAATTGTTAAAAAAAAAAAATAAAATAAAATAAAAAAATCTAAACCTAAGACAACCTCTTAAAAGCTATATAAAAAATAGTGGCACAAGTTCTTTATTTGCTATTTTTTATAACAATATTTGTTATTTTATAAAAACAAATATTTTTATAAAAACAAATATTTTTATAATAACAAATAAAGAATATAAAATATTTTATAAAAACAAATATTTTTATAATAACAAATATTTTATAATTCTTTATTTGCTATTTTTATAAAAATATTTTATATTCTTTATTTGTTATTTTATAATAGGATATAAAATAGGATATAAAAATATTTTTATAATATAGGAATCGATGTCCTCCATGGGCTCTACATCGTCTGACTCACTATCCGGTACTGTAGATACTGCTGCTGCCGATAAAATCTCTGTCTCCATCCATGCGGAATACTCTGCAGAACAACCCAGATGCCTCACAGAAAAAGTAGCTATCTCACGCTGATCCCAACAAGCGTACACACGGGATCGGTCCTCTGCTGAGAGATATCGAGAAGCTGAACGCTGACCTATCGCCCCTCGAAAGGATGAAAATCCTGGAACTGGTCAAATTGTGACATCACGGCCAGTGGGTGATAAGTAGTCACGCCCCTCAAACCAGCCAGAGGGAGGTAGTCCATGCCCGGAGCATGAGTAATGAAGTTGTATGGTGAGCTAAGCCCCGAACACGAAAATATGCTGAATGGATCTCTTATGTCTGCCAAACATGTGGACCAAGACAGAGCACCTATACACTCCGATGGCTGAAAGGAGTATGACATGGTTGTATCATGGGTGAAACAATATCCATGTCGTCTAAAGGTACCAATCGGTCTCCAGTGTGACATAAACCACACGTACAACATGACCGAACTACCCGTGAATACTCACGTCCGGATAAGTGCGTGAAGATGATGTTGAATGTTGCAGGGTCTCGCTTTCTGATCATAGGTATAATGGTCCGACCCTCCTTGAGAGCTCTCACGGCCATGATGACACCTATGTCTATCTTATCCATGTACCGTGGCATATAGACATACGACAGTATGCATAGCATCAGTACATCAACCCTTGCCACACGGCAATAGTCCTCCGGCGCTGTGAAATCCTCGGAATGTCGTGAATAGCTATCCTCCGAGCCAAATCTGTTATATAGAAAATGCTGGGATATCACGTGGCCAGATGTCAGCTCATCCTGCACTACTCTGCGCCACAATCCAATGAGAGTCATAAACCGTCTACTCATGTCTCCCAAAGCCATATACACGCAAGGTCTGTCTAATGGCAGCATCGTCAATCGTGCATACTCCTCTTGAGTAGGAGTCAACTCATGGGTCCCAAATCAAAAGACCTGCCCATCCGGAACCCAATGCTCTAGCATCCTGTCCACAAACTATGCAGGAACCTGAAACGTCAATAAGGTCATGGTATCACGACGAAAAATGATCTCTGATCACCACATGCGGTGGTGACATGCTATCATACTACGATCGCGATACCCAATGCCACCAATGATGGTGGGGTATGATCTATACGGCTAACTGTCGAAGAAGACATCTGTGCGGGCAGTGTCATAAGACCATCCAGGGGTCAATGTCGAATATCTTTGGACATACATACATATGCATAACATGATACATGCATAGCAGATACATGCATCCAGGGGCCGTGTCATGATACGTTCATATTGTTTTGCTCCAGCTTGATGAACTCTACCTCCTTCATATGACGAATACTTTTGGGAAAGTACTTGTCGTTGAACAATTCTTGGAACTTCTCCCAAGACATCTTCAGTGCGGTAGGCTGAGTACGCTTTACGGATTTCCACCAATAATCTGCCTTTCCTCGTAACATGAAAGTGGCGAAAGGAACCTTTTGCTCCTCTGAGCATCCCAAGACATCAAATATCTTAGTGATCTGCTTTATCCACGTCTCTGCCGTAAGTGGTTCTGGCTTTCCCAAAAACTCCGGTGGTCCTAACTCTTTGAACTACTTAGCGGTGACCATCCATGAGTTGTCAGTGTTTTCACCTGCATTTTGAACAGTAGTCTTTCTCGTTTGGTTTTGCATGAATTCTAAAAAGTTCCTAAACATACCATCGTTCGTCATTTGGTCGGTGTTATTATTTACAGGAGGGTTATTGCCTTCCTTATCCTGGGTATTGATCAGTGGTGACTCAATGGTCTCATGTGCTCCATTGCTTATCTCAACATCTTCAGATGCCATTTTACTATCACAAAACAATGGTTAATTGACATGCCACATATTATCCCTATATTCTGACCGACCAATTAAATAACAAATAAGCTTAGGTAGGACACACTAGCGAAGGATTTACTCGTCTCTCCCCTCCTAGTTTTATTCCCCGATCTACGCCAGAGACCATATCCCTAAGCTCTGATACCAACTGTGACGCCCCCAAAATAGGTATACATCACCCATTCTGAGTCGCCAAGTACATGGTACAAAAACAACTACAACTTCATTAATACAATTGTCGTGCAAAATACGACAACACATAAACTGTGAGTTTAAATACAAAGATTGTCATCTAGACAATATCCACACTCAAATAAGTCCTCATTACAATTATTGATAAACTATTTTATAAAATAGTGAGGACTACTAAAACAACTGTCTTGAACCATTACTTCACACCCCGACTAGTAATCTGATATAATACAATAAAGAATATTATGACTAAGATAATGTACAACAAATTATCCTTAGTCTTCAACAGGGAAAAATCTGATAGAATACAATAGACAACACGTTTTAGATCAATAACTGCAGCGGAAACAATAATTCATTAGAAGAGTTAAGTAGAGAGTGAAATATACTATCATCTATGAATTTAAAAGTCCATCATCGATATTTTATTCCTGTAACATTAATCAATATACATCTTGAATCAAATAGTCATCTTTGCACTACAGGCCAAAAATATTCATCAGTCGGTCATGTTCATCTCAACACCTGTTCATCTTTGCACTACGGGCCAAAGATATTCATCAAGAAATCATTCATCTTTGCACCACAGGCCAAAGATATTAAGTTATATCATCATTTATGACTGAGGATGATGAAAAATATTTTAAAGAAAATGAATCCAGTGAGACAAAAGAATAAATAGTAAGGATTCGTACTTCGGTTTATCCATGTTCAAAAATACTTCATAATAAACTATTGTGGAGCAGAATTCAAAAATGAAGATCAAAACATAAATCCAATCAAAGATAGAAACCATAATAGACAATCTTGGACACAGAAAAGAAAATTTAATTTTTCTGTGAATAGTGTCAGATATCGTGAATAGTCTTAGTATCGTGAATAGTAACTCCGACACTAAAAGGTAGAAATTCCACAAGAAAAATCATCATGCTTCGTGAATAGTACTCGTGAATAGTAACTCGTGAATAGTAACTCATGAATAGTAACTTGTGAATAGTAACTTATGAATAGTAACCCTGACATGAAAAGATAAGAATTTCACAAGAAAAATCTTACCAATATTCTGGTATAATGATATTGAAAGAAATAATATCATTTATAAAAAAATAACACCCCTTACCTCCAAAAAGACAGTACTTCTGACTAGAATACTGGATATAGTGCTGAAGGAACTTGAACCGTATAGCAACACTCAAATATCAAAATACTCACAAGAATGCGCTCGATAATATAGAGATAAAACTTTAGTTTCTGGTGTGATTTTCAATTCTAACTAAAGCACCCTATTTATAGGAAAATGCTTAGAACAACAAAGCAGAAAATTTAATAAAATAATAATATAATTAACGAAATTCAACCACACCTTTGAAATCTGATTTCAGCTCATTTAAATCACATGTGAGGCCAACTTAATTGCAAAAAAAACATTTTTCTTTAAAAAAATAATTTAAACTTCCAAATATCAATTATTCTAGAACTTTGGAACTTTAATAATTCATAATAAATAGCCATTTTGTCAGAAAAATTCGGACATCATGTCTTTTCCATAGGAAATTCCATTATCTACAACTTTACAAAAGAACGTTTTCCGAAATTCCAAACAGAAATTGACCAAAATTCACAAACGGATGATGTTACAGGCTATAATCAAATTTCAGTCAAGAAATGGGGTCCACCGACACACAAAACATGTGTTAATCATTTAATGCAACAAAAATACTCTTCCTCCTCATATATTCATATATTCCACATTCATTGTAAAAAAAATATCACCATTATTATATTATTAAAATATAATAATATATTTAAATGAATTATTTTATCAGAAAAAGATAAAATATTAATTTTCAACAATTGTCACATTAAAAATTTTCTCCATCTATATCCACATAAAATCAATATTTTCCTCATCATATAAATATATAATTAATTATTCACAAATAATATTACATAATCACAATGACAATCAGGCCGTTCCAAAGAAAGAGGGGGCTTTCCAATAAGAATTTCTCCTTACTGGCGCGCAATTAGGTGACCAACCTATAAATCAGGGTTGTTCATCTCAAACAACGTATTTTGAGTATTCAAGTCCGCCTACCCAAATAAACAACTTATACTTTGGTTTGGATACACTTAAAGGTAATTTGAATTCAACGGACATCAACTAAGGTATTAGTTGAATAAAAGATAATAATTATATCACTCCTTATGTTATTGAATAATCTTTATTTAACAAAGTTGGGGCCTTACAATAAACATTTCTCTTTTGAGTAAAGTTCATGTTTGGTTTGGAGGTAATAATCTAATAGCATAACCATTTATTGAATAACACATCATACCTTCATGCTTCTAATAGAATTGAACATTAAGCTAAGGTTACATCTTAGAATTTAATATCAAGCATGCAAAACAACAATAATTTGAACGATAAACTGATTCAACAGAATAAAGGTACTTGCATGCTAATATAACAAGTTTAGAGTTAGGAAAAACTTGCATAATCATAATAACTATCTCGACAAAAGTGTGGAGATGGGAAGCTTGTATCATCATGAATAACTGGATACAATTAAGTTGCTTAATGGAAATACTTTACTCAATAAAGTATAGCATATGAAATTTGCATAACGAAGCTTTAGGATTAGAAAACTTGCTCAATGTAAAAATATAGGGATTTAGAATCTTGCTTAAACACAACAAACTAATTCAACGAGATTATGGAGTTAGAGAACTTGCCTTGCGCGTAGATTAAACCGTTATAATAAAAATCACAATTATCCTATATACATATGTTAACATGACATAGTCAGTCAGTAACAACATACTATATCTCTACATCACGTATGCTTTGATTCTAAATCGCATAATCAAATTCTATCCATTAAAACTAATAACAATATTTGTTAATTAGTAATTCCATGTTCACTCATAGTACTAACATACTATAATGCCAAAAATACATACTCGACATTTATCATATATCATTCCATTAAAATATCAGACTTTTGTGCAAGACAAAAGTCGTTTCTAACTTTTTCATTAAGTGGTATGGCAGTACCACGCTTTAAATCATGGGTCACATTATGGTATGATGGTGGTGCTTCTATGAGAGACTTATTAGCGACTTCGGCGTTGTTATAAGTGAAGTGTCATGACTCATTTAAGTAATGATCTGAGGTAGCGATTTTTAGGCGCTAAGGTGCGAAACTTCGAGTTGGGGCGTGGATTTTGGCGCTGGGGCGCCGAAACTCACAGAAGCAAAATGAAGAACAGAGCCAAAGCTACTGTCTTAATTTCCAACAACAATTAACCCCAACTAACATGTATAACTTCACGTAATTACACATAAATACTAACAATCATCCATAAGCTAATTATTAACAATTGAACAACGATTTTAGAAACACTGTTTATCTTAAAAACCAAGATTTTAAAACTCAAAACTCCATTGATGATATATCTTGATACAATGACTGTAATTCCATGCTTATAACCAAATTAATACCTTTGAAATACAAGCATACCAATATATAGCCCAATTAACATGTATAGTTCAATTTCTCAGTTAGCATACAATTATATATATAACCTTTGATATATTCTACACTCAAGTTCGTACTCACACGTTTTCACTGTGAAAACCAATTTCTTGAATATGTAATTTAGCATACCATCATATTTATATATTAAACATACAATTATATATAAATATATATATGCTAGTATAACAATTATAACAACAAAACACGTAATTCCCTAACCAATTATACCAACATAGCTTTTACAGAAATTTTGGTAAAACTCTTATACACAGTGATATACCAGAAAACAGAGACTACCAAGTTCATAGGAAAATGGCTTAAAACATATCTACGTACATACGTTAAGGTTTTAGGAACCTACCTTTTTGTTGCTTTAGAAAACTTGTAAATCACTGATGAAAATCTTGACAATCTTAGAGCTTTCCTCTCTCTGTCTCTCTCTCAACTATCTCACACAACTTCAAATTTTGATTAAGCTTAAGCCAAAATAGCATATACGTAACTAAAATAAAACAACGTATTAGCTTAAAACGTACAAAACCGACGCCACACTTATTACCCTAATAATATATCGGTTACCATATATATATATATATATATATTATTTACTTAATAATTTAAATTCAAAAGAAAACCAAAAGCCATAAGGCTTTGTTTGGCAAACCATTTAAAAATAAAGGATTAATATACTTACACCTTGTTTGGCAAAACTAAATTAAAATTACTTTAATTTATTTTAATAACTTTTTATAACATAACTATTTGTCATACTTTATTTAATAACAATTTATTAAATAATTCACTTAATCACATAAGTCAATCCATATAACACATTAATTATTTAACAAATAAATAATTAACTAAATCAACTTAATCAAATTGAACAATTATTTATTCAATAATAAACACATCCAATAAATATTTATAATTTACACTTAAAAATCTGGAATGTTACATCATTCCCCTCTTAAAAGGATTTTATCCCCAGAATCACAACTCAAACAACGCATTCGTTACATTCTTCCCTACTTACAAAGATTATGTCCCCAGAATTGAAGACACAGATTAAACAAATAACTCAGGGTACTCTTTCATCATTTTCTCTTCGAGTTCCCACGTAGCTTCTTCAGCATTGTGGTTTCTCCATATCACCTTCACTGAAGGTATCACTTTATTCCTGAGCACTTGTTCTTTCTTATCGACTATCCGGATAGGAATCTCTTCATAAGACAAATCTTTCTCGAATCGCAATGGTTCGCTCGTATCGATCACGTGATTGTAATCGGGTTTATATGGTCGTAACAATCAAATATGAAAAACATTGTGAATATTTTCCAATTCCGGAGGTAGAGCTACCTCGTAAGCTACCTCTCCAACTTTTCAAAAACACTTCAAAGGGTCCAATAAACCTCGGGCTTAGTTTTCCCTTTTTTCGAAAATGAATTTTCCCTTCCAAGGAGAAACTTTTAAGAATACGTAGCTTCTACGTCAAATGCACGATCTTGCTGTGTTGATCAACATACTTTTTACTCGTCGGTCTTGAGTCGCTACCAACCTTGTCCCGATGAGTTTGATAATCTCGGTGAGTTTGTTGCACTAGTTACGGTCCTAGCGGTTGGCGTTCACCAACTTCATCCCGGCACAGTGGAGTTCTGCACGTTCTGCCGTATAACGCTTCGTAAGGCGACATGTCGATGCTCGCGTGATAACTATTATTGTAGGTGAATTCCACGAACGGTAATTGTTCTTCCTAACTTCCTTTGAAATCCATGACGCATGCTCTCAGCATATCTTCCAATGTCTGGATCGTTCGTTCGCTTTGGCCATCTGTTTGTGGATGATAAGTCGTACTCATTCGCAATGAGTTCCCATGCATTCTTGTAGTCTCTTCCAAAAATTTGACGTGAATCGTGGGTCTCTATCGGACACAATTGACACTGGCACTCCATGTCTCAAAATGATTTCTTTAATGTACAATCTTGCTAACTGATCAAGATTGAACCTAATCTTTATTGGTAAAAAGTGCGTTGATTTCGTCACACTGTCCACTATGACCCAAATTGCATCGCATCCTCTCTAAGTAGTTGGAAGACCCACCACAAAATCCATCGTGATGTGTTCCCACTTCCATTCCGGTATTTCCAACGGTTGAAGTAATCCACTGGGTCTTTGGTGTTCGGCTTTTACTCTTTGACATGTCAAACATTTCGCCACGCATTTTGCAACGTCCCTTTTCATATTTGGCCACCAAAAATGTTGGCGTAAATCTTGATACATCTTCGTACTTCCTGGATGAATCGAATATCTTGAGCAATGAGCTTCGGTCAAGATTTCGTCTTTCATTTCTAGGTGTTCTTTGGAACCCAATTCTTCCTCGTCTCAGTAGTAATCCTTCGGTATCGACCTTGTATTTCGTATCGCTACCATCATCCATATTCTCTTTTATCTTCCCACATTCTTCATCTTGTAACTGAGCGTTCTTCACCTTGTCCAGTAAAGTTGGACCTGCTTCTAACTGAAATAGTTGTTCGTCGGATTCCTGTGGAAATTTGATTTCCAACTCTAACTTTGTCATTGCTGAAATGAGCTCCTCCTGAGTTGTTATCAGCATCAACTTCTCCCGACCTTTCCTGCTTAAAGCATCTGCAACCACATTCGCTTTGCCTGGATGATAAAAGATCTCACAATCGTAATCCTTTATCAATTCCATCCACCTTCTCTGACGCATGTTCAGATCCTTCTGAGTGAAAATATACTTCAGACTTTTGTGGTATGTGTAGATCTCACATTTCTCTTCATAAAGATAGTGTCTCCATATCTTGAGAGCAAATACTACTGCAGACAATTCCAAATCATGAGTCGGATAACTTTTCTCATAGTCCTTCAGTTGTCTTAATGCATAGGCAATAACTTTGCCGTTTTGCATAAGAACACAACCCAATCCTTTGTGTGAGGCATCACTATACACCACAAAATTTCTTGTATTATTTGGCTGGGTTAACACAGGTGCCACACTTAGCTTCTTCTTTAAATCTTGGAAGCTCTCTTCACATTTCTCCGTCCAAACGAATTTCACAGCTTTTCGTGTCAAATTTGTTAACGGAGTGGCTATCTTGGAAAAATCTTGAATGAATCTTTTATAATAACCGGCCAGCCCCAAGAAACTCCTCACCTCCGAAGGTGTCCTTGGTTGTTCCCAATTGATTACTGACTTCCACTTTTGATGGATCCACTTTGAAATCCCATCTTTGTCAATCACATGACCCAAAAATTGTACGATCGAGCCAAAATTCGCACTTAGAAAATTTCGCGTACAACTTTTTCTTTCTTAGTGTCTCCAATGTCAAACGTAAATGTTCCACGTGTTCTTCTTGAGTTTTGGAATACACCAGAATGTCGTCGATAAATACCACTACTTAACTTGTCTAAGAATGGTTTAAATACCTGCTCATCAAATCCATGAACGCAGCAGCGAGGGCATTTGTTAAACCAAAAGACATCACCGAAAACTCGTAATGTCCGTATGCGAGTTACGAATGCCGTTCTAGGTATATCCTCCTTTCTTACCTTCAATTGGTGATACCCACTTCTCAAATCTATTTTTGAGAAATATTTAGCACCCTTCAACTGATCAAACAAGTCATCTATTCTAGGCAACGGATACCTATTCTTAATAGTGACTTTGTTTAACTCTCTATAATCAATGCAAAGACGCATTGATCCATCCTTCTTCTTAACGAATAAAATTGGCGCTCCCCACGGTGATACGCTTGGTTGAATATACTTCTTGTCTAGCAGCTCTTGCAGTTGTACCATCAGTTCTTTCATTTCTATCGGAGCCATTCTGTACGGGGCCTTCGATATTGGTGCAATTCCTGGCACTAAGTCGATTACGAACTCAATCTCTCTCAAAGTGAAGTCCCGAAAAATCTTCAAAAAATACATCTACGAATTCCCTAACCACTTTGGTATCTCTTCCGGGCCACACCCTTCTTTTGAGTATCGACTATGTAAGCTAAATAACCCACACAGCCTTGACTCAACAACTTCTTGGCCTGCATAATCGTCAAACATTTCATTTGTCTAGGCGATTTGCTACCATGGAAAACTACCTTTGACGGAGTCATAAGGTTTACACACTTCTTGTGACAATCAATTCTTTGCTCCATATATTTGAACAACCCAATCCATTCCCAAAATTACATCAAATTCCCGAGTCTAATCGAATTAAATCTACCATCATTATATTCCCTTTTATGTTCACCCTACAGTTCTTGTATACGAACCTAACAGGAATCACTTCCTATTCACAATTTCTATGTTCAAAGGGAAATTCAGTTCTTCTCTAGGCAATTCTAACCTCTTAGCAAATTCATCAGATATAAACGAGCAAGTAGCACCCGAATCAAATAATACATAAGCATTAATATCGTTGATTGGGATAATACCTGACACCACATCTTTTGATTGCACATCTTGCACAGTCATGTTGAAAGTTCTGGCTGTGGGTTTGTTTGATGTTGTAGGTCCAGCAATGGCCCAAGTACCTCCACTGCTGCCTCCCTTACTTCTTGCTGTTTCTTCCACCTTCCTCTGAGGGCATTCACGAGCAAAGTGATCCTTGGATCCGCACGTGAAACATACATTCTTCTTAGGTTGGGTGCAATTTGAGGCGATGTGACCCTCCTGACCATAGTTGAAACATGCACGTTTCCCCATCAAGCACACACCCTTATGAAACCTCCCGCATGTAGCACATGCTTCAAACTTCCTAAACTACTGGTTACCCTGCTGGTTTCTAGTAGTCCCATTTCCGTTCCACTTCCTCTTAAAGTTGTTGTTGTTGTTATTATGCCATTTCCATTGCCTCCGCTACCATTCTTCACTTCCACCTCATTCTTCTTCTTCTTCTTCTTCTGCTCTTGATTGAATTTTGTCACTGCCTCGCCTCCACCTTCAGCGAGTACAGCCTTCTCCATCACTATTGCAAACGTCTTCAATCGAACAGCAGAAACCCTACTATATGACCCGGGGCTTCAGTCCTGTTCGAACCTCTTTTTACTTACGCTCATCTGCATGTTGACTGACGATATATGGCGCAAACCTTGCCAATTCGTTGAACTTCACGGCATACTCAGATACCGCCATTGTTCCCTGCTTCAGTTCTAAAAACTGAACCTCTAACTGACTCTTCGAACTCTTTGGAAAATAGGTCTCAAAGAATAACTCCTTGAACCTATCCTAGGTCATCACTCCCGGTCCTTCCCAGGTTTTATTGGCTTGCCACCAATAACTAGCTTCTGCTTTCAACATGAATGTTGCAAAAGCAGTCTTATGTTCATCCCCTACCCTAGAGACTTCAAATACTTTCTCTATTTCCATAATCCATGTCTGTGCCTCGACCGGATTCATGGATCCACAAATTCGTGTGGTCCCACCACCTTAAAATTCCTAAACGTTGTGCCTTGGTTTTGAGGTTGATTCTGTAACGCTCCTATTAGTAATGTCACTAGTTGTTGGACGGGATTATCTTCAACATCGTTATTGTTAGTTCTCTCATTGGTTCTCTGTCGGGGTGGTTCACGTCTGGGAGGCATTTTCTGTTAAAACAAAACATCTATTAGACTATTACTCAACTTCTTTAAGTATTTTCTAATTAACTTGCCTCCATAAAAGAAATAACCACATAACACATAACACTTTGAATAAAATAATAACTTTTATTTATTCATCATTACTTCGAAAAACATAAAAACAATAGCATCACTGCTATTTACATTCCTTTCCTGAACTACAAAAGTTACAGGACAACATCATTATTATCATATCCCATGGTTACTTAACACTAGGGATTTACACATTATTTAACATTTATTACATGTATAACAGGCACATTTCCTACGATGATCTATTAAGATACTCTGTAGCCTTTTGACGCTCTTCTTCCATAACTCGGAACATGGTTCGACGATCTAACACGTATGATGGCAGAGTCTCGAATTGAATTGGATAACCCATGACCCGATCTTGAGCTCGATTGATCACGGTATTGAATACTTTATCCATCTCTTCCATCTTCATCCTCTTTGCTTGTGCGTCCCTTACTGCTCTTCCAGTTCGTTGATAAGCTTCCTTGTATGCGTCTTCAGCTCTCGCCCTCTTGGTAGCTTCTTCCTTCAGCTTGTTCTTCAGTTCTATGACCATCTCGATCAGTTGTTCCTTTTCTCCTTCAGTCTGCATCAACTTCTCTTTAGCATTAGTTAGACGTTCATCTCGGTCCTGATATCGTCAGTTCTTTTCGTCATCATCATTGCTCTGCATTGTTCACTACTATCTCCTGCAACTCCTCAACTGTGTCCTGAAGTTCCACGTTACGGTCGTAGACTTCATCATACATACGAGCAGCCATCGAGGTTAGTGGAGTCTCTTCCTCCTCGTCCTCGTCATCCTCATCCTCCTGTGGCAACTCCACGGGATCCTCCTCATCCGTCTCCACATCATCATCCTCATCTTCAACCATTGTGACCAACGGGGCTGACTCCCGTGGCAGTAGTTGTTCCCAAACAACCTGAATGTCGCGAGGCTCCTCCTCTATAGGCATCTGAGGTCCATCCTCCCTAGCCTGACTGGATTCTCCGACATTAGTCATCCTGACAACAAAGTTTTAAAGTTTTAATTATTAATCATTCTACTCGACACTCACGAGCACATAAGTTATAAACACATAAGCACATAAGTGTTTTGTTACTTCTTCCTTAAAACTCGATAAGAGTTATCTCCACTATCTTTTCAAAGGTTACTTCCTAAGGCTTTTCCCCCACCTAAGGTTCATAACCTAAAGCTTTGATACCAACTTTTGACACCCCCAAATCTCGGTACTTCATTACCTCAAGATTTGGTGTTCACGTAATCAAAACATTCATTTATAACTACCCAATCATAAATAAAATTGAATAATAAACCTGCCCATACAGGAATTACATAAAATAAAATCTCCCAGGTTATCTAACCTTTACAAACAATCATTCATGCGGAAAATTTAAAATAAACTTCATTACAATCTTTAAATCAAGGTCTGATAATAAAACTATCAAACTATTACAAGTCTTCAGTACTTGTTCATCTTTCCCTTTCCTTTACTGGTGCTAGGTACGTCACCCTTTCCATCTTTAGCTGTAAGGATTTTACAGGCAAGAGTGAGCAAACAAGGCTCACTTGAAATATCAATGAATAAAACTTTTACATTCTTTGCCCATTCAGGGGCTCAATAGAACTGAACAATAAGTTCTATTAACTTCTTATACGTTCCTTGCCTATTCAGAGGCTTAAAAGAACTGAAACATTCCTTGCCCATTCAGGGGCTCAATAGAATTGAACAATAAATTCTATTAACATCTTAAACATTCAACTGAGGGTCTAATGACCACGAACCTTGTCCACAGTTATAAGTAATCTTTCAACTTTAACTTTTACAGTCATACGACTATAATGACTTCAGGGTACTTAGGGGGATCAACCCTTCGTACATGTATTGTATACAAACATTTCAGCACAAAGTACAAAACTAAGCGTAACCCCTATAAATAGGGTTGTTCATCTCAGTATTTTGAGTACAAGTCCTTCCCCCAAAGATAGTTTGGTTTGGATACACTTCAAGGTAATTTGGAATTCAATCGGACATCAACTAAGGATTAGTTGAATAAAAGATAATAACACTATGTTATTGAATAATCATAATTGAATAAACATTTCGTTCTAAGTTCATGCTTTAGGAATAATCTAATAGCATAACCATTGAATAATCATCATACCTTGCTTTGAATAACATTAAGCTAAGGTTACATCTTGAAATTTAATATCAAGCATACATAACAACAATAATAACTTGAACGATAAACCGATTCAATGAAATAAAGGTACTTGCATGCTAATATAACAAGTTTAGAGTTAGGAAAAACTTGCATAATCATAATAACTATCTCAACAAAAGTGTGGAGATGGGAAGCTTGTATCATCATGAATAACTGGATACAATTAAGTTGTTTAATGGAAATACTTTACTCAATAAAGTATAGCAGTATGAAAATTTGCATAACGAAGCTTTAGGATTAGGATTAAAAAATATAGGATTTAGAATCTTGCTTAAACACAACAAACTAAAACGAGAATATGGAGTTAGAGAACTTGCCTTAGCGTAGATTAAACCGTTATAATCCAAATCACAATTATCCTATATACATATGTTAACATGACATAATCGTCAGTCAGTAATAACATACTATATCTCTACATCAAATGTCTAACTTTGATTCTAAATCGCATAATCAAATTCTATCCATTAAAACTAATAACAATATTTGTTAATTAGTAATTCCATGTTTACTCATAGTATTAACATACTATAATACCATAAATACATACTCAACATTTATCATATATCATTCCTTTAAAATATCAGACTTTTGTGCAAGACAAAAGTTATTTCTGAACTTTCTTAAGTAAGTGGCTGCCATACCATCACGATTTAAATCAATCGTATTGCTTGGCAATGAGGTGGTGCTTCTGCGCGAGAGATATATAGGGACTCTCGACGTTCTCGGCGTGCGAAGTCCGATGTCGTCAACGACTTGACGTTCAAGTACATGCAAGTCTGGTCCGGCCGCGATTTTTTGGCGCTAAGTAGCGAAACTTGATCTTTGGGCGTGGATTTTTGTATTTAGGGCCAAAAACTCACGAGAAGAAAATGAAGAACAGAGCCAAAGCTACTGTCTTAATTTCCAACAACAATTAACCCCAACTAACATGTATAACTTCACGTAATTACGCATAAATACTAACAATCATCCATAAGCTAATTATTAACAATTGAACAACAATTTTAGTAACATTGTTTATCTTAAAAACCAAGATTTTAAAACTCAAAACTCCATTGATGATATATCTTGATACAGTGACTGTAATTCCATGCTTATAACCAAATTAATACCTTTGAAATACAAGCATACCAATATATAGCCCAATTAACATATATAGTTCAATTTCTAAGTTAGCATACAATTATATATATAACCTTTCATATATTCTACACTCAAGTTCGTACTCACACGTTTTCACTGTGAAAACCAATTTCTTGAATATGTAATTTAGCATACCATAATATTTATATATTAAACATATAATTATATATAAATATATATGCTAGTATAACAATTATAACAACAAAACACGTAATTCCCTAACCAATTATACCAACATAGCTTTTACAAAAAATTTTGGTAAAACTCTTATACACGATGATATACCAGAAAACAGAGACTACCAAGTTCATAGGAAAATGGCTTAAAACATATCTACGTACATACGTTAAGGTTTTAGGAACCTACCTTTTTGTTGCTTTAGAAAACTTGTAAATCACTGATGAAAATCTTGACAATCTCAGAGCTTTCCTCTCTCTGTCTCTCTCTCAACTATCTCACACAAATTCAAATTTTGATTAGGCTTAAGCCAAAATAGCATATACGTAACTAAAATAAAACAACGTATTAGCTTAAGACATACAAAACTAACGCCACACTTATTACCCTAATAATATATCAGTTACCATATATATATATATATATATATATATTATTTATTAATAATTTAAATTAAAAAAGAAAACCCAAAAGCCATAAGGCTTTGTTTGGCAAACCATTTAAAAATAAAGTATTAATATACTTACACCTTGTTTGGCAAAACTAAATTAAAATTACTTTAATTTATTTTAATAACTTTTTATAACATAACTATTTGTCATACTTTATTTAATAACAATTTATTAAATAATTCACTTAATCACATAAGTTAATCACATAACACATTAATTATTTAACAAATAAATAATTAACATAACTTATTTAAAACAAATTATTTATTCAATAATAAACACATCCAATAAATAATTAACTAAATCAACTCAATTATGTAAATTGAACAATTATTTATTGATAATAAACACATCCAATAAATATTTATTATATAACTAATTACATTGATAAAAATTTGTAATTTAATTTTAATATTTATTGGATTAAATAAATATTTTTGGCATTCTAGAGTTGCATGACTTTCTATGAATTAATTATTAACGTTTTAATGAACTAATCGGTGAATTTCGATGAATTAATTATTAGATTAAATAATTAATTAATGCAATTGAAATGATAGATTAAATTAATTATATGTGTTATATTTATTAAATTAATGTGGAGAATATTTATTATTCAATTTTATGTATTTATGTGAGCTTATTGAATTAAAAGAAATATTTAATAAGCCTAACATTATTTATATAATTAATTTAATAATTAATTAGAGATTTAATAATTTGACATTAATAATAATTAAGATTTAATAATTTGACATTATTAATAAACGAGAAAATTTAATTATTTGACTATGTGAATTAATGAGAAATTATTATATTTATTTAAATTAAATTAAATAAGATAATTGATTTGGGTGTGACTTGAATTAAACTATATTATAAAGGTTTAATTAAATTAATTGGATATAAGCCTTTAAGGCTAGCCAAACGAGGCCTTAAGAGGAGTTGGGGACAGTTAAACCATGTAGGGAATAACTGACCTCAACTCTGCGCATAAAGGGTCAGTTGTTTTGTTTTACGTACTTTGCTATTAAGTGTTCAAACTGAGAGT
This sequence comes from Panax quinquefolius, assembly GCA_020205615.1. Classification (NCBI taxonomy): domain Eukaryota; kingdom Viridiplantae; phylum Streptophyta; class Magnoliopsida; order Apiales; family Araliaceae; genus Panax; species Panax quinquefolius. The sequence goes on from CM035165.1 coordinate 51,568,231, forward strand.
CAGAGAATTTAGAGAGAGTTCAGAGATAATTCAGAAGAATTGTGGGAGAAAACTCTGTGATTGAAGTAGTATCTAAAAAAGGGATTGTTATCTTTACTCACTCTACGCTCTGAGTAATTCTCTCCAACCCAATTCTCATTTTCTTACGTCATTAAGCTTTCATGAAAATGGTTTCCAATCTCCTTATTAAATCTTTATAAATGGAAAATTGTGTTGTTATACGGATATATGTGATAATATGATTAGCATAACATGTTTTATTATATATTATATAGGTTTCCATATCATCAGTTTCAAAATATTAACGTATGTTATGGCTTCAAAAGTTACATAGTATAGAATATGGCCATATGGCCATATGGCCCTTATACATAATTTTAATATGTCAAACATAAATTGTTTTGTAAAATTCACACTTGTATATAATTATGCATGTTAAAACAAAGTAAACAAAACTTGAATGGATGGATTTGGTGTTATAACGAATCTGTGGCATTGAATTTTATGATTTATGTTCAAAACTTTCAAGAACATCAAGAACAGTGAAATTTACATATTTTAATTTTGTAATTATGTGTTTTAATGGGTTAAAATCATTCTATAAATGTTGGGTAATGATTATGTATGAATTCTAGCATGTGGGTATGTTAAATTGGTGAAATTAATGATCATGTAGTGTTTATTTCGCTGAACTCTGTGTTCTTCGCGAACTGAGAATCAAAATCTGGAGTTTTAGCATAGGCCTAACTCTCAAAATCTAAAGTCCCGCTGAAGTGCCGTGTGCAGCCTTGGCAAAGTGTTAATATCCGTAGCATATACAAGGCCGCTATACCCATGCAACAGCGCCAAGTATGATAGTGAAGACAGTACATAATACAAATGGCGTAAAGCAACGCCACTTAGCGTAATAGCCTAAATGAGTTTTAAAATGTTTAAGTCTAACAATGTGTTATTAACTTAATTTAATGAACATAAAAACTTGTTAGACATATAATGAGGTGTTAAAATAAATTCTTAACACGTCCATAACACAATTACGTGTGAATTGAACGATTGAATGCATAGTTAGCTTATTGTTCGTGAAGTCTTAATTTTGACAATAAGTGTAGTAATTGACTAAGTATAGTCATGAATTCGAGTTTGACAAAAGAATAAACTTGTGATGACTAGTACGTTATAATTGACTGGTATTATGAATGTAAATGATATGTAGGAGTTAAATCAAGGAACGAGTTTAATTAAAGTGTAATATACGCACGAGACAAGTTTCCTAACCCTACTTGTTATCATTATATAAGTGGCGAATTCACTTTTCTACATTGAGCAAGTTCTCATTATTATTGATCAAGTCTGTTTTGTTATATTAAAGCCTATTAATCTTTCAAGCATGATGCTGTTATACAATACTTATTCTATTGTATACCTTTTGAGATTTTATTCAAGTTAAATATTCAGTTATTGTTAAACCTTGTTAGACTAGCGAACCCTTAATGATTCGACTAGTCCATAGTTGATGAGTGTTCTAAATTTCAGAACCCTTGATGAATTATCCAAACGAAACTTCCTTTGGTGCGGACTCAAATGTCAAACTGAGATGAACAACCCTGTATAGGGGATTACTTATGCGTTAGCGTTAAGATATTGTGCACAGTATGGTACTAAGGGCTGATCCCCCTAAGTTCGAGTAGAAGAGTCCATAGTCTTATGACTATTAAAGGTTTCAAGTATAACCCTTGATAACCTAGGACATAGTTCAAGGTCTTATGACTCTCAAAAATCTTTTGATTCTTGTTATTCATTCTTGATTCAAAAGTTGAGCTTTTATTTCAGAAGTCTTTGATTCACTCGCACGTTATTATATATTGTTATTTCATTTTTATACTTGTGGGCAATCATTCTCACTCTTGCGTAATAATAACATTGCAGTTAAGAACGAAAGGTACGATGAGCCTTCTACTAGCAGAGGTAAAGGCAAAGCTAATAAGTGATGAAGGCTTGTTATTTAATTTTAAGAATGTTATTGTATAGACTTGATGTTGTTTATGACTTATTTGTTTATGTTTTCGCAAAGATGTTTAAGGTTAGTTTGACCTGGGATTGTATTTATTATTCAGATGTTGTAACCCCATAATGGGAGGATTTTATTTCTATCTATTACATGGTTTGCATTTATTATGGGTAGATAGATAGATGATATTTGTACAGTGAACACCAAATCCCATGGAATTTAAGTACCCGGATTTGGGGGTGTCACAGGTTGGTATCAAAGCTGAAGGTTATGAATCTTAAGTGGGGGAAACAACCTTAGGTAGTAGCCTTATAGAAAGAACATAGTGATGGAAAACTCTTATCGATTTCTAAGAAATGAATTTCTATAATTCCTTTAAGATAATAAAAGACTTTATGTGCTTATATGTTAAATTATGTGCTCACTAGTACGACTTAGTAACTAAAACTTGAAATTATGTTGTCGGGTTGTCTCGAGTTTGGAGGAACTAGTCGAAATGGGGAGGAGGAACCCCAGTACCTACAAGATCGACAGAGAGAGGAGCCCCAGAGACATTCATGTCGTTAGGGAGCAGGTTAGTACTGAAGAGAGTCATCTCCATTGATCACCGTTGTTGGTCAGGAGCATGAACACGAGGACCGATCCTGAGGAGGATCCTGAGGAGGAAAATGAAGAGGAAGAAGAGGAGTTCCCACCGTACTCCATTGATGTTGAGATGTACGACGCGTTATACGACAGTAACGTAGAGTTACGAGACAATGTCCAGGTTCTGACTAAGTGAGCGATTATACAGCAGATTACTCTCGAGCAGAAGGAAAGGGAAATTGAGACTCTTCACACACGACTGGGAAATGTAGAATGGGATTTGGTCCACGAGAAGGGTCAAACCGAGGATAAGACCGAGGAGATAGGGAAGTTGAAGAAGGAACTGAAGGAAAGCTCCGAAAGGCTGATCATAGCAAAGGAGGGCTGGGTAAGAGAGTCACGTCGTGCTGATCTTGCGGAAGATGATGGTCATGCAAAGAAGGCTAAGCTTGGGGAGACTTATTCTACACTTAATAAGGCAAAGGATGAGGCCCAGGATCGAGTTTTGAGGTACCCAATCCAGTTCGAAGGGCTACCATCGTACATGTTGGATCGTAGAACGATGTCTCGCATCATGGAAGAGGAATGTAGCAAGGCTATTCAGCGCCTTAACCAGCAGTGATCGAATATGTTTAATTATGTGAAAAACTTATTTGGTATTTAGATGTAAATTCTGATGTAGTTATGAACAAAGGAATATTTTAATATTTAAATCCTGTGGATTCTTTATCTCAGGATAGTTGATGTAAATAGCAGTGATGCTATCGTTTGATGTTAAAACTTATGATTTGAATGAATATATCAAGTTGTTTGAGATAATGTGTTAAATAATTATGTTAAATTGTTGAGTTAAGTCTTAACTATTTAGAGAATTTAATAGAGATTTAATAAGCATATATTTTAACAGAAATATATCGCTAAGAAGAAGACAACAACGTTAAGCAGTCCAAGAAGGATCTACAAATAACAACAATAACACCAATGCTAATCATGTTCAGCAATTGGTTAACTTACTAGCTGGAGCAATGAATAATCAACCTAAAGCTCCACCAAATACTATGTTTAAGGATTTAAAGGCGGTAGGACCGCCAGAGTTTAAAGGTTTCATGAACCCGATTGAGGCTCAAACGTGGGTTATGGAAATGGAAAATGTTTTCGATGTTGCTAGAGTTAAAGAAGACCAGAAGACCGCTTTCATAACGTTTATGCTGAAGTCTGAATCCAGTTACTGGTGGCAAGCAAACAAGGTCCGTGGAGGTGAAGGCGTGATTACTTGGGAAAGATTCAAAGAGATGTTTTTTGAAATGTATTTCCTGACCAGCTCGCAGAACCAAATGGAGGTTCAGTTTTTGGAGTTGAAGCATGGAAATAAGACCGTACCAGATTATGCGGCTAGATTCAACGAGTTGGTGAGGTTTGCCCCGTATCAAGTACACACAGATGAGAGAAAAGAAAGAAGATTTGAACAAGGACTAAAGCCTTGGGTATATAGCAAAGTATCAATGTTTCAGCTAAAAAATTTTCTTTGAGTATCGAAAAGGCCATCCTCGTTTGAAGGTGGAAGCGATCACGGTGACCAAGTACAATCGAGGATCGGAAGAAAAGAAGAAGAAGAAGACTGAAAGTGAAGGAAATAACAAGGCTAGTCGAAGTGGCACGGGAGGTGGTAATTTTAACCAGAAGAAAAGGTGGAATGACAACTCATCATCGGGGAATCAGCAAATAGGTCAAAAGAAGAGAATTGAAGCATGCCCGACCTGCGGGAAAGCTCATCTGGGGGTTTGTATAAAGGGAAAGCGGGTGTGCTATAATTGTGGTTAGGAGGGCCACATAGCACCAAACTGTCCTAACCCAAAGAAGGGTGCCTGCTTCACTTGTGGTTCAAAAGATCATTTGGCAAGAGACTGTCCCGAGAAGGGATCTGGAGTGGCAGAATCAGGAGAAAACAAGGGAAACAGCAGTGAATATGCCTTGACTATCACTGGACCAACCGACCGACCACCAGAACATTCAACATGACGGTGCAGAATGCAGTTCAGTCTCGTGATGTGGTGTCAGGTATCATTCCGATAAATAAAGTTAATGCTTATGTATTATTTGATTCGGATGCTACTTGTTCCTTTATATCCGATGACTTTTCTAAGAACTTAGATTTGCCTAAGGATGAGTTGGATTACCCCATGAACATAGAAATTGCGAATAGAGAAATAATCCCTGTTAAGTACGTACATAAGAACTGTATAGTGGATATTAAGGGTAATATCATGAATGTAAATCTTATCCTTATTCAACTTGGGGAATTTGACGTTATCTTGGGAATGGACTGGTTATTCAATTACGGGGTTGTAATTGATTGCCAAAAGAAGCGTATTAACCTTATAACTCCGTCAAAGGTTGTGTTTTATGGTAGCAAGTCACCTAGACAAGCGAGTTAACTGACGATGATGCAGGCCAGGAAGTTGTTAAGACAGGGCTGTGTAGGATATTTAGCTTACATAGTCGACAGTCGTAAAGAGAATCTGAAAGTAGAGGAGATACCGGTAGTGAGAGACTTTGTCGATGTCTTTCCAAACGATTTGCCAAGCCTTCCGCCAGATAAAGAAGTTGATTTCGTGATCGATTTGGCACTAGGAACTGCTCCAATATCGAAGGTACCATACCGAATGGCACCGGTAGAGATGAAAGAATTAATGGTACAACTACAAGAATTACTGGACAAGAAGTACATTCAACTGAGCGTATCGTCGTGGGGAGCGCCAGTGTTGTTTGTGAAGAAGAAGGATGGAACGATGCGGCTCTACATTGATTACAGAGAACTGAATAAGGTCACGATTAAGTATAGATATCCATTACCGAGGATCGATGATCTGTTTGATCAATTGAAGGGAGTAAAATACTTTTCCAAGATTGATTTGAGAAGTTGTTACCATCAACTGAAGGTGAGGCTAGAGGATGTACCGAAGACAGCGTTCAGAACATGATATGGTCACTACAAATTTTTGGTTATGTTGTTTGGTCTAACGAATGCTCCTGTAGCATTTATGAGATTAGTGAATGGTGTGTTCAAACCATTTTTGGACAAATTCGTAGTGGTATTTATAGATGATATTTTGGTATACTCGAAAACCAAGGAAGAACATGAAAAGCATTTAAGATTAACGTTGGAAGTATTAAGAAAGGAAAAGTTGTATGCCAAGTTTTCAAAATGCGAATTTTGGATCGAGCGGGTGCAATTTCTTGGCCACGTGATCGATAAAAATTGAATTTCAGTAGATCCATCCAAAGTCGAAGCCGTGATTAACTGAGATCAGCCGAGGACGCCGTCGAAAGTACAAAGTTTTCTTGGATTGGCAAGTTATTACAGAAGGTTCATACAAGACTTTTCCAAGATCGCAACTCCGTTAACGAATTTAACTCGAAAAGCTATGAAATTTGTTTGGACTGAGAAGTGTGAGGAAAGCTTTAAAGAATTGAAGAAGAGGTTGAGTATAACACCTGTGTTGTCTCTTCCGGATTATACAGGAAATTTTGTTGTTTATAGTGATGCGTCGCATAAAGGGCTTGGCTGTGTGCTGATGCAAAACGGCAAAGTCATTGTGTATGCATCACGACAATTGAAGGATTACGAGAAGGGATATCCGACCCACGACTTGGAGTTAGCTGCAGTAGTTTTTGCTTTGAAAATTTGGAGGCATTATCTCTACGGGGAGAAGTGTGAAATATATACAGACCATAAGAGTCTGAAATATATTTTTACCCAGAAAGACTTGAATATGCGCCAAAGAAGGTGGTTGGAGTTAATTAAGGACTACGACTGTGAGATTTTATACCATCCGGGTAAGGCAAATGTCGTTGCCGACGCCTTAAGTAGAAAGGGTCGGGAGAAGTTGATGATGTTGACCGCTCAGGAGGAGCTAATTTCAGAAATGGAGAAACTGGAGTTGGAAGTGAAGTATCCTATGGAAATTGATGAGAAGCTATTTCAGATGCAATCTGGTACAACCCTACTGGATAAAGTTAAGGAGGCTCAACTTCAGGACGATGAATGCAAAAAGGTGATAAGGAAGATATCTGAAGGAATCAACCAAGATTTAAGATGGATAAGGAAGGAATCTTTGAGATTTGAGAGCGAAATTTGGGTACCGCCAAGATCGCGAGAGATTAAGGAAGACATTTTGAGTGAGGCTCATAGCTCACGATATTCGATTCACCCTGGTAGTACCAAGATGTATCAAGATCTTCGACAACACTTCTGGTGGCCAAATTTGAAACGTGATGTTGCGAGAATGTGTTGCCAAGTGTCCGACTCGCCGAAAAGTGAAAGCGAACATCGAGACCAAGTGGGTTGCTACAACCGTTGGAGATCCCAGAATAGAAATGGGAACATATTACAATGGATTTCGTGGTTGGCCTTCCGACGACTCAGAAAGGCTACGACGCGGTATGGTTTATTGTTGACCGACTAACGAAATCCGCACACTTCCTTCCGATAAAAATCAGATTCAACTTAGATCAGTTGGCAAGATTATATGTAAAAGAGATTGTTTCGAGGCACGGAGTGCCGGTTTCAATTGTTTTCGATAGGGATCCGCGCTTTACATCGAACTTCTGGAAACATCTACAGGAATGCATGGGTACGCAATTGCGAATGACTACGGCATATCACCCCCAGACAGATGGACAGAGCGAAAGAACAATTCAAACATTAGAAGATATGCTAAGAGCCTGTGTAATGGACTTTAAAGGCAATTGGGACGATCACCTACCGCTTGTAGAGTTCGACTACAATAACAGTTACCACGCTAGTATTGGCATGCCACCTTATGAAGCATTATACGGCAGAAAGTGCTGAACTCCGCTTTACTAGGATGAAGTTGGTGAAAGACAGTTTCTAGGGCCAGAATTGGTACAACAGACAGCAAAAATAGTCAAAGTAATCTAAATATGACTGGTAGCAGCTCAAGATAGGCAGAAGAAATACGCCGATCCACATCATTAAAATGTTGAGTTTGAATCGGGTAGTTATGTATTCTTGAAGGTCTCTCCCTGGAAGGGAAAGATCAGGTTTGGAAAGAAAGAAAAATTAAGCTCATGATTCATTGGACCATTTGAAGTACTTAGAAGAATCGGAGAAGTTGTGTATGAGGTAGCCCTACCTCCAACACTCGAGAATGTCCACAACGTCTTCCATGTTTCTGTTTTACGACTATACAAACCCGATTATAAGCATGTAATTGAATACGAACCCCTACATTTTGAAAAAGACTTATCTTACGAAGAAATTCCTGTTCAAATTGTCGACAAAAAATAACAAGTTCTCAGAAATAAAGTAATACCTTCTATTAAGGTAATTTGGAGGAACCACAACGCTGAAGAAGCTACATGGGAACTCAAGAGAATATGATGAAGAATTACCCTCATTTATTTACTTAAATTATGTGTGCGATTACGGGGACAAAATCTTTGTAAGGGGGGAGAATGTAATTCAATTAAATTTATTGAGTCGTGATTACGGGGACAAAATCCTTTTAAGGAGGAAAGATGTGACGAACGAGATTTTTGTAATTTAATTTTAATATTTATTGGATTAAATAAATATTTTTCGAATAATTAATTAATAGTTTTTCGATGAATTAATTATTAGATTAAATAATTAATTGATGCAATTGTGATAGATTAAATTAATTATATGTGTTATATTTATTAAATTAATGTGGAGAATATTTATTATTCAAGTATGTATTTATGTGAGCTTATTGAATTAAAAGAAATATTTAATAAGCCTAACATTATTTTGATTAATTTAATAATTAATTAGAGATTTAATAATTTGACATTATTAATAAACGAGAAAATTTAATTATTTGACTATGTGAATTAATGAGAAATTATTATATTTATTTAAATTAAATTAAATAAGATAATTGATTTGGGTGTGACTTGAATTAAACTATATTATAAATGTTTAATTAAATTAATTGGATATAAGCCTTTAAGGCTAGCCAAACGAGGCCTTTAGAGGGAGTTAGGGCGATTAAACCATGTAGGAATAATCGACCTCAACTCTGCGCATAAAGGGTCAGTTATTTTGTTTTACGTACTTTGCTATTAAGTGTTCAAACTGAGAGTCGGAGAATTTAGAGAGAGTTCAGAGATAATTCTGAAGAATTGTGGGAGAAAGCTCTGTGATTGAAGTACTATCTGAAAAAGGGATTGTTATCGTTACTCATTCCACACTTTGAGTAATTCTCTCCAAACCAATTCTCATTTTCTTACGTCATTAAGCTTTCATGAAAATGGTTTCCAATCTCCTTGTTAAATCTTTATAAATGGGAAATTGTGTTGTTATACGGATATATGTGATAATATGATTAGCATAACATGTTTTATTATATATTATATAGGTTTCCATATCATCAGTTTCAAAATATTAACGTATGTTATGGCTTCAAAAGTTACAGAGTATAGAATATGGCCATATGGCCCTTATACATAATTTTAATATGTCAAACATAAATTGTTTTGTAAAATTCTCACTTGTATATAATTATTCATGTTAAAACAAAGTAAAAGTAAACTTGAATGGATGGATTTGGTGTTATAACGAATCCGTGGCATTGAATTTTATGATTTATGTTCAAAACCTTCAAGAACGCCAAGAACAATGAAATTTACATATTTTAATTCTGTAATTATGTGTTTTAATGGGTTAAAATCATTTTATAAATGTTGGGTAGTGATTATGAATTCTAGCATGTGGGTATGTTAAATTGGTGAAATTAATGATCATGTACTGTTTATTTCATTTGAACTCGTGTTCTTCGCGAATCGAGAATCAAAATCGAGTTTTCACGCCATGCCAAATCCAGAATCTAAAGTCCCGCTCACAGCAGCAAACCGCCATCAATCCCACAAGCTAAGGTATCCATACCAAGCCAAGTATCCTAACCATCAATAGCAAATACAAGACATAGTACAACAATGAAATAAGCAGTATTTTACTTAGCGTAATAGCCCGTAAATGAGTTTTAAAATGTTTAAGTCTAGCAATGTGTTATTAACTTAATTTAATGAACATAAAAACTTGTTAGACATATAATGAGGTGTTAAAATAAATTCTTAACACGTCCATAGCACAATTACGTGTGAATTGAACGATTGAATGCATAGTTAGCTTATTGTTCGTGAAGTCTTAATTTTGACAATAAGTGTAGTAATTGACTAAGTATAGTCATGAATTCGAGTTAGACAAAAGAATAAACTTGTGATGACTAGTATGTTATGTGATCATGTATTAGATTGAGAAGAAGGGTATGATATATTAATGACCTTACTTGATTATATATGACCTAATGTGGTATGTTATGTGATCATGTATTGTAGAATCCTTAAAGACTCAAACGGAAATTGTATTAACGATAGAAGAAGTTAAAGGCAAGTGTTATAACCCTTGTCTATGTTCATTCTTAACAAGCTTTGTGATTCATGTACCGTACGCATGAATTGATGCATGATGAAGTCGAAGTCAATTCCTTCGGCTAGACTTAAGATGTTTTATGGATTTCTTATAATCTATCGAACTATTGTCAATATTGTCAATGTTTTGCCAAACTATTTTGGTATGATTTCAAAGACAGACTAATATGCATAAATAAATGTTTTGTCGTCAAACGACAGGTACGTGAGGTTGCCAAACCTTAAATGTACATACGTTTAAAGAAAGTAGTGTTGTACAACATTGAGTACTATAGGCTGATCACCTAGACGTGCTCGTAAGATATGTCGGACTTACGGACTTGGTGTCGGGTTGTCCTTTTCAAAGAAAGAATGAAATGCTTAAGGTGTTGGACCGAAATTGATGTTTTACTAAATGTTGTTCATTGTGAATCGTTTTAAGAAAAGAGAAGTGCTATTTTGAATTTTTGATAGTACTTCATAACTATTGTTTCAGTTATTGAAGATATACGATTTATATGATTCAAACCTGTTGTTTAAATGAAATTTTCATACTTGCTGAGCTAGTTATGCTCATTCTTGCTTGAACCATATGAATGCAGCTAAGACCGAGTGGACTGAAGGTTCCAGTAAAGATAAAGGAAAGGCCAAGGCAAACCAATAGGTTGCCTTTGTAATAGTATAACAGTAATATTGTAATTATTTGATATTATGACAAGCAAACATGTAATGGTTATAAAGAACCTGGGAATGGTAATATTAATTTGGAATATATAAGACATATTCATTCTTTTGAGGTATTTCAATTGAATGTATGTGTGAACTGTTGTGACGACCCCAAAATAGGTATACAACACCCAACCCATTCTGAGTCGCCAAATACATGGTACAGAAAACAACTACAACTTTATTACAACAATTGTCGTGCAAAATACAACAACACATATGCTGTGAGTTTGGATACAAATATATACCAACTGTAACTCTGGACACCAACTTTGGATAACACGTCACAATGACACCTTACATAAAGGTATAGTCAAAAACTGTTTTAGAAATTAGAATCTTTGGGAAGTGCTCAAGAAAACCTTCGTACATGGGAGGCCATGCTTCTAGGTTATTATAGATATCATATGGTCACAGAATTATCCTTAGTTGACCCAATAGACCCCAAAGAAAAACGAGAAGATTACTATCATATTCTTCCCAATGGTGAGTCTTTTCTTGTCATATTATTATCTCCACTGTCTCTAATTGGGAATTAAACTCCAAACAAACACCGAGATTATATAGGTAGTGCTTGTAAATATACTCAGCAAGTGGATGAGCACAACCCTGTCTTATGATGACACGAGGTTGTATGTCATTAGACATCTTGTATGATAGTGGCAAAACACATTTCCAAGTTAAATTCACCTTACCCTCAACCTCTATAGACCACCGTTCTATTCCCTTGTTATTCCCCGCTCGACCCAGCTACACTTTTCAACCATAGTTGCAGCGGAACGAGCAATCCATTAGAATAGTCAAATAGACTATAAAGTCTATTATCTTCTCCATGTTAAAAATCCACCAACATTGTTTTATCCCTGTAACATCAATCAACAACTCTGGTCCACAATCATATGAATAACTCATAATCATAATTGTAGTTCTAAATTCCTCTTCTCATCCAGGACGAAGATAATTTTCATCACCTATCTTTACCTGAAACATCAAAGATCATGGTTACACCAAATCACATTTCTTGTTCATAATCATACTAATAACTTCATCTTTGCACTATGGCCAAAGATATTCATTTAGATATCACCAGGTTGGTCATGTTCATCATCTCAACACTGCTTCATCTTTGTACTATCGCCAAAGATATTCAACAACATGTCATCTTTGCACTATGGCCAAAGATATTCATCAACAATTCATCTTTGCACTACAGGCCAAAGATATTCCTCAACAGTTCATATTTGCACTACAGGCCAAATATATTCATCAACAGTTCATATTTGCACTACAGGCCAAATATATTATTATCTCAAAGAAATATATAATCATTTCAGAATTTATATAAACAATAATTATAACCATGATGATCAATTCACCTTTGCACTTAAGCTAAAGATATTCAATTATAAATTCAATGGTCATGATCATACCAAATACACAATTCAACTTTTCACTTTCGCCAAAGAGAACCCTAGTCATGATCATACCAATAATCTACCCATCTTTACACTCCAGTTAAAGAGAATTTCAACATCAGGGTTATAAAAATGTTATATATGATAATAAAATCAATATAATCAATATATAGTTTTAATCTCCAGAGTAATATTCATAAATCAACTATAATTTGGTTATAAAAAGAAATCAATTTTGTAGTGAATAGTACCCATGAATAATAACTCATGAATAGTAACTCGTGAATAGTAACTCATGAATAGTAACTCATGAATAGTAACCCCGACATGAAAAAGTTCCAAATTTGATAAAAAGTTCCAACCAATATTTCGGCATAATGATATTGAAGAAATAATATCATTTGAGAAGAAAATAACATCCCTTACAATCCCTTACCTCGAAAGAGCAGTACTTCTGACTGGAATAACGCTGAACGAACTTGCACCGTATAGCAACACTCAATATATCAAAATAGTCATAAGAATACACTCGATAATATAGAGAGAGAAATAGAGAGAAAACTTCAGTTTAAATTGTGATTTTCAATTCTAACCTAAGCACCCTATTTATAGGAAATTGCTTAAAACACCAAAGCGTAAAATTTATTAAAATATTAATATATATATATATATATATATATATATATAATAATTTGTCTACACCCACCTAGAATCATCTCGAATTCAAATACCCTCGAGGCCCATAATAATGACAAAAACAAAAAACATTTTTGTTATTAAAATAATTAAAACTTTCAAAAATCAATTATTCGGAACCTCTAACTTCAATCATTCATAATAAATAGCCTTTTATATCAGAAAATTCAATCACGCGATTTTTTATAGGAAATTCAATTCTCTACAACTTTGCGAAGAAAGTTTTTCCAAATTCCAAATGTAAATTGATCAAATCCATAAACCAAGCGATTTTACGTGCTATAATCAAATTTCACCAAGAAATGGGTCCCCAACATGTTTAACATGTTTTAAACAACTTTACAACAAAAATACTCTTCCTCCTCATACTCATATATCCCACATTCATTGTAAAATATCATCATTATTATATTATAATAATATAATAAAATATTATTTTATCGTAAAAAGATAAAATATCGATTTTCAACAATTGTCACTTTAAAAATTTTCTCATCTATATCCACATAAAATGAATATTTTCCTCATCATATAAATCAATAATTTAATTATTCACAAATAATATGAACTATTAATCTGCTAATGGAAAATATCATAGTGTGACAATTATCAAACAACAATAATATAAAATATCAACGCAACAATTATTGAATCAATAAAATAAAATACCGAACAGTAATTACTGTAACAATTATTAAGTAGTTCCTTCTTACGTAAGAATCAATAATTCAAAAATACTGTGCAATACCGTGGTAATCGCGGTGAACGACGCCAGATAATGTATTTTAACCATCGGCATTCCAACAAGATAATTCAGTAATAACTATGCCGTTATTTATAAACAACTTATACTTGTCGTTTTCTTCATCCAATCGCTTTCCGTTATGGGGCCCACAAAAGGCTAAGCCGTTGTATGAATATTCTCCGACAGGAAGAATATTCCACGACCAAACGAATATTCCCCGACAACAATGAATATTTTATAACCACTTGCTTATTTTAAAAAAATTTCATATATCACCCTTAACTTTAAACTTTTATCAATTTAACCATTTACTGAATAGTAATTATAAGAAAAAAATTGAATACTTTTATTTCATAAAATTTGGGGTCTTACAACTGTAGCACCGTGTAGCACCATATGTCAGGTTGGAATATATCCGAATTTGGGGGCGTCACATATGATGATAATAAAAATAATGATATATTAAATAAATATATATAAAAAGAGTGCATTTTTAATGGAACTATGAACTGAGAAATTGTAATGAAAAATCAAATAATATATATGAATGATATCAGATATACATATGTGTGAGGGCATAAGAAGGGGGAATTTTACTTGATAACTCTAAATCATAAGAAGTGGTGCCTGCTTTAGACCAATATACATTTGAGAAAACAAGACTTCTATTAAGAAGCAATGTGAATCAAGAATCTAGCAATACATCGACATGATATTTCTCATATTCGAAATAGTAAAATTTCAATTCAACATGTAAGGCATCTTGTGTTGCATGAACTCGTTCAGTCCGATAAATATTATCATATCCTTGAAAGTATTTTTGTTCAAATCTTATAGCATTAGCAGTCTCAAGTACTTAAGCTTCGATCGATGTCATTATGTACTATTAGTGGATTCATCTTCTTGTTCAAAAGAGAATTCTTCATTAGTAGTCTCATTACTTGATTAATCATTCTGGATTTTACCTAGTAATTTATCCTGGCTAGGATCCTCAAATTGTATAGCATCTTCTAATTCTTAATTTATTTGTTTTTTTCCTATTCGAGGGTGGATCAAGAAATTTATTCATTATACTTTCATATGTGCATATTTTCATATAGTTTATGAAGCTTAGAAATCCGTTTGAGATTCTCTTAGTATTAGTGAATCTCAAATAGTCCCCATTTTGGGACGGTTCCTGTATGTTTCAGTCTCACTTAGATCGGTGTTAGCGACTTGAGCGCGTCTTTATAATTTTTGAATTTTTGGTCAGTATATATCTCTTGATGTTCTTCGGGTATATATTTAGACTACAATATGTTAGTCTATTTCGTGTACTTGAAGACCATAGGGAGGTGGTGATGAAATTTTTGAAAAATTAAAAGATGTGTTCAAGTTGTTGGCATCAGTGAGGTGACACATCAGGGAATGGGATAGAAGCCTGACCCGTTAGAATGGGAGATGAAGTTAGGAAACTCATAAGCTTGCATATACATTAACTTGGAGACTTGATTGTGTTTGTCTAACTTGTCATATATATAGCAGATCGTTGTCTAAGATGTCTGTTGATCGAAGTTGGATGGAACATATGGTAACCATTGATAAGAGTTGGCTTAGCACTAAGTACCGTAGTAGGGTTGAACAGTTTCTTAATTTCATGTTTTAGCAAGTCTGCGACAATGAGATCAGGTGTCCTTGTAAGAGGTGTGAGAATGTAGTGTGTAAGGAAAGGATTGATATCATGTGCGACATTTTTGCGTATCAGTTCAAGCAAGATTATACGACATGGATCTATCATGGGGAAACCTGGTTGGATGAACATGAATCAGAACCAGAATCTAGAGGTGATGAAACCTTTGATTGTACTAATATGATAGTTAAAGTTGTTGGTTCATTCTTCCAATGGAATACAAATCGGGAAGATGGTAGCATTGAGCAAAATCCAAATGACGGGGCTAAGGGTTTCCATAAGTTATTGCATGAATTAGCGATGTCATTGTATAATGTGCACGAAAAACACATTGTCTTATTCGCGGTGACTAAGCTTTTACACTTCAAGAATGAGCATGATTGTAGCGTGAGAGGTTTTAATGAACTGCTAAATATTATGAACGAGTTCTTACCGGCATGCAATAAGTTATCGGAGTCATACTATGATGTGAAGAAAATGGTCAAAGGCTCAATCTAGGGTATGAGAAGATTGATGCTTGTGAGAATGATTGTATGTTGTATTACGGTGATGTCAATAAAGATAAGAGGTCATGTGATATTTGCGCTACAAGTAGATACTGTGAACAGCGCAAGAAAAAGGGAAAAGACGTGCCAAGAAAGATCTTACGTTATTTTCCCATTGCACCGAGGCTTCGGCGGTTGTTCATGTCAACACATACTCTCGAGTATATGAGGTGGCACTCAACACGAGACATAGTCAAAGGTCAACTGACGCACCTGGCAGATGGGCTTGAGTGTAAATATTTTGACAGAAAACACCCTTCGTTTGCTGAAGAGGTTCGCAATGTTAGGCTTGGACTTGCTACGGATGGCTTTAATACGTTTAATGGGCCTTACACCAAGCCCTACTCAACTTGGTCGGTGATTATTATTGTGTATAACCTCCCAACTTTGATGTGCATGAAAGATCCCTACATGTTAATGCCTTTACTGATTTCGGGTGATAAGAGTCCAAGTAAAGACATCAATATATACCTCAGGCGGTTAGTTGATGAGTTGAAGATGTTATGGGATAAAGGGGTTCAAACTTAATATGTATCTCTTAAACAGAATTTTGACATGAGGGCAGCTTTACTGTGGACCATAAATGACTTCCCAGCGTTAGGAATGATCAGTGGATGGTCGACTCATAGGGGCTTGTCATGTCCTGTGTGCATGGGGTCATTTAAAGCTATTTGACTCAAACATAGGGGGAAAATGAGTTTCTTTGCAACTTCCACACAGTTTTACCGATTAAACATCGTTATCGACGGATGAGTAAACAATTCAATCAAAAAATAGGGAAACATTAACTACCTGACCGTCTTTCTAGGACAAAAGTGTTGAGTTGGATTAGTCACTTAAATTTTCCACCTCCAAAGAAGAATCACATATTAGAGCGAGCTTATAGTTAAAAAAAGATTCACAATTGGACACACTGTTCCATGTTCTTTGACCTGCCTCATTGCGATACACTCTGCATCCGTAATTGTTTAGATCCGATGCATACTAAGAAGAACGTATTTGATAATATTTTTATACAATCCTAGATGTCAGTGGTAGAACAAAGGAAAATAATAGATTGAGGATTGATTAGTAGAAATGAACATTAGGGAACATATGTGGTTGTATCAAGAGGGTTTTAAGACGATAAAACCTAAAGCTGATTATACTTTGACCAGGGAACATTTGATATTGATATGTAATTGGATCAGTGGACTGAAGCTCCCAAATGGATATTCTTCGAATATAGCAAGGTGTTGTAAAGTATAAGAGTTGAAGTATCGGGGTCTCAAAAGTCATGATTGCCATGTATTCATGCAGAAGTTGATCCATGTGGAATTTATCGACTTGTTACCGAAATGTGTGGTTGAAGCACTGACAGAGCTTTCTAATTTCGTTAGAGATCTATGCTTGACGGAGCTCCAGCTCAAAGACATAGATAAAATGGATATGTAGATAGTGTAAATAATGTGCAAGTTAGAAATGATCTTCTCTCCGTCGTTTTTTGATTGAATGGAGCATTTTCCTATTCACCTGCCATACGTAGTTAAGTTTGGTGGTCTCGTGCAATATAGATGGATGTATCTATTCGAGAGGTAATTAATGTGACGAATGAATTAATTGAGTTGTGATTCTGGGGTCGATAATTTTGTATTTAATTTAAAATATTTATTGGATTAAATAAATATTAGTTGATTTATTTATTAAGTCAAATAAATAATTGATGGAATTTGTTGTGGAGTAATTTAATTAATTGTGATATATTAATGTTGTTCTAATTTAATTTAATAATTAAATTAGAGATTTATTAATTTGTTAAATAAAATTATAATTTATAATGGAAATTATAATTATATCACAAATGATTAATTTGATTTAAGAGTTATATTAATTAATTTGTAAATACTGTGATAAATGAACCATATTATATAAGGAATATAAAAATAAACTGAAAGGGGTTTATGAAGAGCTGGCCAAACATGGCCTTATGGCTCTTTGTGTATTTCAATTGATGAAACTTTTCACTTGTGTAACTGATGGACTAAATGATACGGATTATTTTTCTGGCAGTTTAGTGTTGCGTAGTATTTCATTTGGCTTAGCCTATTTTGCGAAGAACATAGAAAAGAGAGAACTAAGGAGAGCTATTGGGTTTCAGTGATTTCAAGAAGCTAAATTGGGGGATTAAGGAGGAGTTCTCTATCGTCTAACAAGGTTTAAACAAGAATCAAAGATAAGAATTCAAGTTATAAACCTTATTTTTCATGTTCTTGAGTTTTCATGGAAAAGTTAAATTTCTAGGGCTAATTTGTGAGAAATTGGATTTTATATGTTAATTAGTATATATAATCTATTATTTATCATCCAGAAACAATTTTCAGTAAATAAATTCATGAAATCATGTTTTAGAAGAAGAAATTATGTTCTTCACTGCAAGTTGGATTTTCACTCATCTGTAATTGGATTTGGTTGTATAATTTGATGAGATATGGTTTATATATGTTAGTTGATGGTTATAATATGTTATATGTTGTTTAGAAATGATTTTAGTTTCATAAATTCATGTAAGCATGTTTTTAAAATGGTTTGGGTTTATATGGTTATATGTACAATATGACCTATTTTGAGTCGAAAATTGATGATTTAATCATGTAATAATTTGTTAATGGATACTTGTTTATGATTATACGTTAAGAAACAAAAAAGAATACAAGTTATATTAATTAATTTGGTTGAGAAACGGATTCATGTTGTTCAATTTCGCTAAATATGTAATGATACAAAATATGGACCATAAACTTGGAATTTGAAGTTTTTAAATTTCGTTGTTCTAGAAGTTTATGTTGTTGAAATGATTCTAAGCATGCTTGGTGTTGTTGTTAATAAGTTTATAGTTTCTGGGTTTGTTAAATCTACTATTTGTGTGGCAAATTCGTGGGTTTTGGGTTGAAAAGTAGTGCAAAGAAGCAGATCGATCGTTCTGTCTCACAGATCTTGAATGCAAATTGCGCAGTATCAAATGCAAGAACGGTGCGATTACTTTCACCGAAGTTTTCTCGGTCCGAGCAATTGCGTTGTTGTGCTTGCGTTGTCGAGGCTCATGACAATCTTGATAATACTTAGCCTGAATATAGACTGTTTTTTTTTCTTATTCTATAGCATGATATTCTAACGTAGTCTAATGTTTATGGTAATGTGTTATAAATTTAACAAGATGCTATAACATATTGTTAACATGCTTTCAGGTTGTAAAATTAATAAGTTGCAAAAGACTTTAACCTATTATTTGTGATGTTTGATGATTTTGATTAGGTGTTGAGTTATTTGCTAAGCAAGGATTTCAGATTAGTTAAATGGGATTGGCATAAGTAATCATAATTTAAATTAGGTTAACAAGTTTATCTAAAGTGGGAACTAAACCTATAAGGTTAATGTTTATGTGGCTAAAGTTGTGTTGCGATGTTAATGGAATGTGTGGGATATTCGGGGAACATAAGTTGTGATTATATAGCTAACGCACGAGGCAAGTTTCCTATCCCTAATTAATTATCATTGAGCAAGTTCTTAAAACCTATTATTCTTATGTTGAGCAAGTTTTATTCCTCAACTTATTTTTAATTACGCAAGTTCATTGACTCAATTCTTTTATTGAGCAAGATCATAGCCTTAGTTTATTGTTAATCAAGCAAGGTTTGATATAATACTTAATGACTATGCTTTCTAGTTCATTTCTAAAGCATGACTTTGATGTATAATGTTGATTCACTTATGATTCATGACTATTCCATATCATGTTGCCATCAAACCCTTGAAACAATATTAAACTTTACTTATTCAATTAATCCTTAGTTGATGGACGTTGAACTCTAAATTACCCTTGAAGCAAATCCAAACCAAACTTCCTTTGGTGCGGAATTATATGCTAAAGCTGAGATGAACGATTATATTACGCGATAGCGTTAAGATATTTGTGCACAATACATGGTACGAAAGGTTGATCCCCCTAAGTACGAGACAGAAGGTCCATTAGTCTAACGACTATTAAAGGTTTAAGTAGAAATACTTGATAACCTAGGACATAGTTCATGGTCTTGTGACCCTCAGATTACTTTTGTTCTTGTTTTAAATTCTTGATTCAAAAGTCGAATTTCCTTTTTAAGTTTTAAGTTCCTGGTTATTTTTGACAGAAAATATTTTATTATTAAGTTGAGTTAGTTCATTATGATTCATATATTATTGTTATTCATTGTTATCCCGGTGAGCATTTGTTTTGTTCACTCTCGCATATAACATTACAGCTAAAGTTGAGAAAGTTGGCGTGCCATCCACTAGTAAGGGCAAAGGCAAGATGGACAAGTGATGAAGACTTGTTTAGTTTTATTTGAAAATGTTTATGTAACAAGATTTATTTAATTATGTTATGTTTTTCGCAAATGATTATAATAAAGGTTAGATAACGTGGGATTATGTATCATTGATGTAACCCTTTAATTGGAGGTTTATTTACTAAGTTTACATCTTGTCATTATCCTTTATTGTGGGTAGTTAGATATGATTGTTTGGAAAGTGAACACCAAATCCTTTGGGAATGAAGTACCCGAATTTGAGGGTGTCACAATTAATGATATTAATGTTTTTAATATGCTAAAATGTTCTTTCTTATTTGCTAATCTATACATGCATATATAACACATAGGTATATACAACGTCTAAAGAAAAAGGTGAAGAATAAAGCCCGTGTAGAGGGGTCAATTACTGAAAGTTATGTTATGGAGGAACTTGTTAATTTCTGCTTGTTGTACTTTGAGTCAAATGTTCAGACAAGGCACAATCGCTTACGTTAGAATAAGGCTGTTGCGTACGAGGAAAATGGAGAATTAACGGCCTTTAGTCATCCTGTACAACCATTCGGCGGGAAAAAAGGCGATTCATGACCGATAGTGAGTATGAATCTGCCACATTGTATGGACTTGTCAACATGAATGAAGTAGCGACATACATTAAGTAACTAGCCATAACTATATATGTCTTGTGTAACTGTTATAAGTTCCTTGCATACACATTAAGTATATAATTGTACTGCAGTCAATATGATGCTGAAGTACGTGAAGCGAATCCGATTATATCGGACGTGGATTTGCAAAATTTAAGAAATAGAGAATTTGTGCAATGATTTAAAGGTCATGTAAGTCTAAATAATTAGCAACTAAATGCAAATACCATCATGAATGAATCTTATGGCGTAATTAACTTTAGAATATGTTGTGTTACTATACATTAGGTCTTAACAGATGATAAAACTGACATTCAGCTAAAGCTTATAGCCGATAGCCCTGAAAGATCTATAGATACTTATACATGATGCATTGTCAACGTTTGCAGATCTAAGTATTGCGATATTGGAGAAGTCGCTTCATCTGATTCTTGAGTTGTGGTTAAAGATAGCTGCTACAATAATCTTTGGGATGACTAGTATGGACGATTGCTAGAAGTTGTCATTCTCAAATATTGGGGTCATAAAGAGTTAGTTTGCTTCAATTTTCATTGTTTTGATGTTGAAAATTGAGTTAGAGTAGATAAAAATTCAGGAGTGGTGACAGTTAATGTTAAGTCAAAACTAAACTCAAACGAGCCTTTTTATTTTAACAAGTCAAGCAACGCATGTGTACTACGCCCGGAGTGTTAAGTCTCCTGCAAGCTCATGGTATGTTGTTATAACCACCAAAGTGCGTGGTTTTCAAGGCATAGCTCCTCGTCCAGATGATGAACCTTTACAAGTTGAGTCTACTAGTGTCACACCTGCTGATGTGAAAATTATTAGTGAGTTTAGTGAAGACAAGGATGATGTAGTTGTTGTCGAAAGTGAAGATGATGTTGTTGAGGGTGACGAAGATGGTGATGAAAACGATATTGAAGATCTATTACTCGAAGATCTACTGTGCTTTTCATATATTTATGAGTTTTTTTCAGTGACGGTTCGAGGAGCTTGTTGTGGCCCAGAGCAGCCAGAGAGGTGACACTTCAGTAGATGATTCAATGCGCGTGGATGAGGAGATGGAGGACTGGTTGTAGGCTATAGGGGGACCAAGGAAGTGTAGAGTTGTGGGCATTCCCTAGGTCATAACCTACACTTTAGTCCCTGTTGCAAGATCTCGTCGTCGCCTACCCTTCGAAGCTAGTGGTGCGAGTGGATCGGGTGCCGACCCTTCATTATCTGACGATTTCTTCTGGTGGATCATAGAGGGGTGCATGGAGAACAGTGTTATGCATTCAGACGCACCATCACACAAACGGATCTACCAGCTTGCTTAGAAGGTTGTCCACTACACCATAGATTCTACAACATCTGTTGACGAGTTCATGAATATAGTTCGGGAGGAGACCATCTGTGTATGTGCGGTTGTCTTGGCCAACATCTTTCCGCCGCATATTCGATAGGTAAAAACAATTATTGAATTATGTCTTTATTTAATACATGTAATTTTTACTTACATTGCTTATATAAACTGTCAAACAAATAGTTATTTGACTTATTGTCTAACTTGTTAAAATTAAAGAAAGCTTAGAAAAAAGGGCTGAGTTATCAGCCCGTTTACCTAACTTGTAAAAACTTAGAAAAATAGTTGAAAAAGAGATCAAAACCCGCCTCGGGCGTCAAAATGACACGCAAACATATACATAACACCTTGTAGATATTAGGCATGCGTATAAACTTACGGGCGTCAATTCCGATATACGGAGGCCGAGTTATCAACCAATTTGCCTAACTTGTTAAAACTTAAAAAAAAGTCAAAAAAGAGACCAAAACTCTCCTCGAGCGTCGAAATGACATACAAACATAAACATAGCACCTCATAGATATTGGGCACACGTTACAACTTATGGGACTCGATTCCAATATACAGAGGCTGAGTTATCAGCATGTTTGCTTAACTTAAGAAAACTTAGAACAATAGTCAAAAAAGAGACCAAAACCTACCTCGGGCGTCAAAACGACTCACAAACATATAGAAATATTATCTCATAGATATTAGGCAAGCGTTACAACTTACGGGACATGATTCCGAAATATGGATGTAGAGTTATAAGCCCGTTTGCCTAACTTGTAAAAACCTAGAGCAATTGTCGAAAAAGATACCAAAACATGCCTCGGGCATCCAAAAGACACACAAACATAGACATAGCACCTCATAGATATTTAGCACGCGTTATAACTTACGGGACTAGAATCTGATATACGAAGGCTGAGTTATCAGCCCGTTTGTCTAACTTGTAAAAAGTTAGAAAAATAGTCAAAAAAGAGACCAAAACCCACCTCGAGAGCACGCAAACATAGGCATAGTACCTCATAGATATTAGGCATGCGTTACACTTACGGGACTCGATTCCGATATACGGAGGCCGAGTTATAAGCATGTTTGCCTAATTTGTTAAAACTTAGAACAATAGTCAAAAAAGAGACCAAAACCCATCTCGGGCGTCGAAACAACACACAAACATAGATATAGAAACTCATAGATATTAGGCACGTGTTACAACTTATGGGACTCGATTATGATATACGGAGGCCAAGTTATCAACCCGTTTGCCTAACTTGTTAAAACTTAGAAAAATAGTCGAAAAAGAGACCAAAACTCGCCTCGGACGTCGAAACAACACGCAAACATAGACATATCACCTCATAGTAATTAGGCACGGAACTCAATTTCGATATAAAGAAGCTGAGTTATTAGCCCATTTGCCTAACTTAAGAAAACTTAGAACAATAGTCAAAAAAGAGACTAAAACCCACATTGGGCGTCAAAACGACACACAAGCATAGACATAACACCTCATAGATATTAGGCACACATTACAATTTATGGGACTCGATTCCGATATACATAGGCCGAGTTGTTAGCCCGTTTGCCTAAATTGTTAAAACTTAGAGCAATAGTCGAAAAAAAGATCAAAACTCGTCTCAGGATCCGAAATGACACGCACAACACCTCATAGATATTTGGCACGCGTTACAACTTACAGAACTCTATTTAGATAAACGGAGGCCGAGTTATCAGCCCATTTGCCAAACTTATTAATTAAAACTTAGAATAATAGTTGAAAAAGAGACCAAAACTCGCTTCGGGAGTCGAAATGACACGCAAACATAGAGATAGTGCCTCATAGATTTTAGGCACGCGTTAGAACTTACGGGACTCAATTCTGATATTTGGAGGCCGAGTTATCACCTCGCTTACCTAACTTAAGAAAACTTAGAAAAATAGTCGAAAAAGAGACCAAAACTCGTCTCGAGCGTTGAAACAACACAAAACCATAAACATAGAACCTCACAGATATTAGGCACGCGTTACAAATTACAGGACTCGATTTCGATATCTGGAGGCTGAGTTATCAGTCCGTTTGCCTACTTTGTTAAAATTTGAAGAACACAAACTAAAATAATTTAAATATGCTCTCTTTTTGACTTCGTTATTAATATTTTAATTTTTTAGTGTCTTGTTGATGAGACTCGTGGGGGCAGAGGCAGTGGAACATGTGATGACCATGAAGGAGATAGTGATGACTGTCGAGCTGATGCTGAGGAGACTATGGAGGGTGGGACCAGCTGTGGACTGGTGATTGGACCGGAGGTGGGATCGGCGGTCGTGCGATAGATGGCGGTGATGATGGTACTGACACTCTTGATTTGGGTTTGTAGTTAGTTTATGTTTATATTTTGATTTGCATGTATGTACTTATATAGTTTTTGTTTACTACAGACTAAAGTTTTGTATCTAGTTAGGTTGATGGTTTATGTATCTAATTAAAACGATGGTTTATGATTACATCGTACGACCTTTATCTATATGTGATTACGTTTTGTCTACATATTTGATGGTTGATAGCAAAAGATTTGATTTTTATTGATACGCGTTTGTGAAGAATTGTTTATTTTTCTTTAGTTTATAACAAGTATAATTATGTATATGTAAATGAAAAGGAGAATTTTACAATATTCAATTATTTTTTAAAAAATTAGGTCATTGGCGACGGGGGAATTGGCGACGGCTAGCCCGTCGCTAATGACCTGCTATGATGGTTTTAGTGACGGTCAATTGATTCTTTAAATAATATAAATAAAGACCATCAAGTAATCGACAAGAGTCATCATCGCATTTAATCGGCCCGTCATCGCTAATGCCCAGATTAATAAATAATTTTAAATAGTTAATGGCGACGAATTGATCGTCATTGTCAGTCGTGTCGTCAACAATTAGTCATCACGACGACGACGATACGCCAATGATATCATTTCCTGAGGCGCATTTATGTGACAACCCGTGAATTTGGATATTTATAAAATATTTAAATATTGAATTAAGGTTAAATAATAAACCTACACAGAAAATAAGTGAATGGATTTGAGATTTTCAAAAAGGAATTTTTGTGAAATTTAAAATTTTTGTGGTGAATTATTCAGGATTAAGGGTATAAGTGAATATGTTCTGTGTATATGGTATTATATATGTACAGTATGTGGTTAAGGGTCAAGGGTTAACCAGCTAAGCTATATCAGTGGCAAACCCTAATATTATATTAAGAACATCGTCGTTGGGTTATAAAATTCTTACAATTTATAAGAAACCCTAAAACCGGTTCTAGAAACCCTAATTTCAGTTTCTAGGAATCTGAAACCCTAATTCGGAATATGAAACCCTAATTTGAGAATTTAAAGGCTAAATTTAATGATTTAAGTATTTGTGATTATAAATATAATTAAGGATAACCCTAATTAACTATTTAGAAAAAAACTCTAATTCTTGGGTTATAAACCATAATGCATGATCATGAAACCTAATTGCTAAATTAGTAATTTTAATTAGAAAATATTAATCCTAATTAGCAAGCTTGAATAGTGATTAGTAAATCTTTAATATAATTAAAAAATCCTAATTATAATTTAGAAATCTTAATTTTCTAATTAAAAAAACATTAGGTTTTAACCTTAAGGGTCAAACCCTAAGGGTTTGCACAAGTTACTAAAATACCCTTAATAATGGAAGCTAAAAGTCTAAATTTACCCTTTGTGCATTATTGGAGGGAAGTGAGTGAATCTTGCCATATATTGGTGAGTCACAAAGTCTAGATTTTCCCATGTGCTCAAATCTCAGCCATCTAGATTGCTATATACATTGTATCATATCATTTATATAGATTTAGAGAGAGAAAAGACTTACTTTATTTTTCCAAACTTGTCCAAGCCTATTGTCTCTCTATATTTCGGGACTTTGAGTGAGAGAGAGAGTGAAAAGTTAATACAATACCACCTATTAGCTTTCTCATAACAGATTCAAGGTTCAGGTTTAATGGTCAAAGCTCAAAGAAGGTATAAAACCCTAAACTTAGAAATCACTACTACAAAACAATAACTAGATAACGCAGAAAAAACGTTGTGGTTTTAGTCAGAAAAACGTCGTGGTTAAAGGTGTCATATATTTGACACCCTTACACAACATTTTTAAAACGTTGTAGTTAAGCACAATACACAACGTTTTTTAGGAAAAAAACGTTGTAGATTTGTTTTCCAAAAATTAGCAGATGCTTAAAAACGTTGTAGAAGGTATGATTCCACAACGTTTTTTGGATAAATATGTTGTTTATACAAATATACAACATTTTTAAAATGTTGTAGATAAAAAAAAAGAAAAAAAAAAGTTGTGATTCACCTATATTACCAATGCACATGCAATATGCTAATGCCATGATATATAGCTAAAATTACAAAGAATATTAATACCATACAATACACTTACATCCCAATAATTCTTTGTAATGTCAATTATAAAGAAGTACACAAGTACATCATTTTGGTAAAGCACGTCATAACAGGAAAGATAGAAAATAATTGACTCTGTATCATCAAAAGAAAATAATGCGACCAAGAACCAATACCCGAATTGCAGGCATCCTTTATCCAACAGTTGTTCGCCGGTAGTGATTTCTGTAAGCATGCATTCTTCATGGGATTGCTGAGCATTTGACTCAACTGCGTCATTGCAATCATTTACTTGGGGTATTTCTCGGACACTTTTGGGATCAATGTGCAGTCTCGGAATGATTAATTTATATATCTGGCATTGTGCTCTTTTGATGTAATATATATGTAGCAGCTGAAAAAGATCCTAAAGCACCTGCATTTGGAAGGAAAAAAAAAGTTCAGTAACAACTCTAGCATTTACAAAGACATATCCAATCTCCCATCTAATCACGCAAAAACTCCATGACAATTGTTGCTTTTTTCGTCTGCAGCAGCAGACCAATTGAAATCACCCACAACATATCCAACTAAAGCTGAACAGCTCCAATCAGCAAAACTAAAACAAGATGATCTATGTGAACACCATATAATACTACTATGCAGCACTAAGGAACTCCAAAGCCTCCAGCTGAGATTGTAATGTTTGCATCACTTGATTCTTGAAGAAGTCCAACTCAAATTAGATTGGACACCACCAGTGAACTTCCCAACCTATTGTAAAAGCAATATGAAATCAAATGCGCTCTAAAAGACAAAATGAAGAAAGGGGAAAGGTTGGGATAGAATGCAGAGATAGACCTCAATCTGCGTTCTCCGACAAGTCTCCTTAAATATCAGAAACTTACCAAAAGAGACGTGATTATTGTCCAGACACGATGTGCTTGTCTTCGATCAAAAGATGCAAAGTACCTACCATCTGTCTAACTAGTTTGGTAATATAGTAGAAGTCATGTTTCCTATCTACTTGGCAGAAGGAATAGATATTCCCAAGAGTCTCCTTGGGAGAGATAACTGATGGGCTGCAGGCTCTAAAAGATGTGGTCACCCATTAACTTCACAAGATGGAGTATTCCACCATTTAACATGATTTTTTTACCAGTGGAATGTATTTTGATTTACAGTATGAGAGATAAATTAGGGTATTGAAGGTAATAGAGTTGCAACAAGAGGGGACCATAAGTAGGCACACAGAACCTCCTATTTTGTGTTCCCTTCTTCCATATCATGAATTAGTGTGGCAAACCATACATTAGTAAGTTCCTGCTGGAATTGCATACCAAACTTAATGCATGAACTCAAAAAAAGCTCGGTTAAGTAGAGAAAAAGTTGCACCCAACATAAAAAATAATTGAAAAGATATACAAATAACTGGTTATATCAGAAACGTCAAGTCACAAAATAACTAATGATTAAAAAAGATCCTTAAATATACCCTATCTTGATTGCAGTTTCCATCTTATCACCTGTAAGGACCCATATCGTGAGACCAGCTTGTGCTAGTTTATCTATACACTGAGGCACCTGGAGTTGAGATAGAGTAACTAAGAAAGGAACCCAGAAAAGAAAGGTGAAAATAGATTTGACCAGCTTCCTCAAACGTTCTTCCATTCTTCCAGCTTCCCCATAATCATTCTCTGATTACCTAAAAGAAGCCCGAGATCTGCTTCTTATTTTCTCTTCTTATCCTTATCGAATCTGTACAGTCCAAAGTGAAAAAACCCTCAATCGTAGAAATAGGGTAAGAGAGGAAGACCGTGAACAAATCAGGTTTTTCAAAAAGGAATTAAGGCTGATTGGAGATAGAACTTAGAAGTAGAAGATACATAATTAGTGATACATAATTTCAAAATTAGTGAAATTAGAAAATGCAAAATTACCAGAGAGGAGAAAGAACAGATCAGGTCGTCCAGAAAGGAAATTTGTTTGCAGAGCGGGGGGAAATAAAAAGGTCCGGAGGGAAGCTAAATTTGTTTTAGGTGAAATCAGATAAATTAAAAAACCGTATATTTTTTGCTCCGTGTTTTTGCTTAGATAACGTTTTTTTTTTAAAAAACGTTATCTATTTAAAATCAAAAATTACCCTTATTAATACACAATATTTTTTTACATGTATCTATAACGTTTTGTTAAAAAACATTGTAAAAAAATATCACAACGTTTTTTATAAAAACGTCATCTTTTAAGTGTTGCCTTTTTATGGTTTTGTATAGTGAATCCTTATGATCCATATTAAACTTTGTGTTTAGATGTTTTATGTAGTGTATTAAGATGTTATTGAGTGATCTGGGTTGTTATATCTTAGATCCATAACATCAAGATACACGAAAATGAAGTTTTGAAAAATCTAGAAAAAAACTTTGAAAAGTTGTCTAACAGTCAAATGTCAGAGCTTCTAGATCTATGTGTGTTTGATGATATATGTGTTTAGAGTTATAGATTTGTTCTTTGCCATGTAGGCTTCAATCTGGGACTGGAATCATGGTCATACCATGTCTAGATCTCCAGATATGAGCAGTCAAATGGTGTTGACCAGCCACGAAATCTGGTTTCTGGGTAACCTAGAAACCCATAAATTACTGACAGCGTTTTTGCAGGCTCTTTATCTTCTCGATCTTTGTTAGTTAAGTCATGTTGTTTGTTAAATCTTGTAGATTGACATGTAGGCTATACTTCTAAGCTTTTATCTTAGCAAAATCATAAAAATGATAGAAGTTATCTGTGGTCAAACCAGCGTTGACCATCATGCTGGCTGAAGATTCTGAGCAACCCAGAATCTTCAAAGGAAGTTTTTGGCATGGACTTTGACCGGATCAGATCTTACGTTGGTGATGTTTTTAAGTTGATGTTATGTTATATTATTGTTCCTTGACATCAATACTACAAGGATGAACCCTTAAATCACACTTACTAAGCCTGGAACGCGATGATTAAATGTGACGCCCCCAAAATTAGGTATACATCACCCATCTTGGGTCGACACTTACATGGTACAGAATTTAAATACAACTTATTAACATAACTGTCGTGGTAGTACAATACGACATAAACTCGTGAGTTTAAATACAAATATCGCTACACTAGATATTATACAAACTCAAACAAAAAGTCCTCATTACAGCTTATTTATCACACTATTTTACGAATAGTGAGGACTACTAATGCTATCTTCAGGACCATCACTGCCTCCCCGACTCGTCCCCAAATTTATATTATCATTTCTGAAGAGAATAAAGAAAAAGAAAGGGTGAGCTCAACTAGCCCAAGAAGAAATATTATGACTAAGATAATGCGAATAAATTATCAATAGTCTTCAATAATGTTAAACCGATAAAATACAATGAGACAACCGCTTAAACTCATAGCGGAATATGCAATCCATTAAAAGAGTCAAGTAGAAAATAAAGTCTACTATCTTTTAGGTTTTAAAAGGTTTTTCATCACCGCTTATAGCTCGACTCACTTTTAATAAATATTTCACATCATCGAATCACCCCCGCACTACTACCAAGGATATTCTTTAAGATATCACGACCACAATTATTCATGCACTACGGGCCAAGAATATTTGTGTATTCATTAATGGTCATGATCATGCCAACAATCGTCCATCAATGCACTACTACTAATCGAGGATTTTTATCACATCATTTGTAACATTACTGGCCATGATTACAATCAATAGTCTCTCGGTCATAATCATACCAAGTCCATCTACGCACGCACTAAAGCCACGTATGACTTTCAAAAAAATATAAACATGAGGATGATGACAATGATATAAGAATTCAATAAAACAAGTTCAAGAATTATTAACGTCCAAATTATCAACATGATCATCGCTTTTGTAGAGTAAAATTCAAGAATGATCGTAAGAATATTTCCATGAAAAGATATCGGATGAAACGCAAATATCAAGGATATTCTACTAATTTCATGGAGTATAAAGTCAAAGTTTTAACCAACCGGGTATAATAAAGAATGGAATAACAAAAGAAATCACCATGCATGCGATAGACCGCATGCATAAAAGTTATTCCAATGTAATAATAAATAACGAAACCAGTCGTGAAATTCACACCAAGCGTGATGTTCCAACAGAATAATAAAGATGGAACCGATCCTGTAAAAACACATGACATAGATATTCCAATGAATAATAAAGATTTTACCAGTCCTGGTGTAAAACACATGCATGTGATGTTCCAATGTAATAATAAAGATTTTAACCAGTCCTGTAAAACACACGCATGTGATGTTCCAATGTAATAATAATAAAGATTTTAACCAGTCCTGTAAAACACACGCATGTGATGTTCCAATGTAATAATAGAAGAATGTCACCAAGTATAGGGTAAACCACTTATACAAAAGTTATTCCAATGAATAATAAGCAATGGAATAACAACAGCTTCTCTTCATGAATAATAAGAAAGAATAACACCCCTTACATTTGGTAGGAGATTGAATATCGCAGCGAGCAGTAGTAACAAAATACTCTTCTTCTTTCTCTTATTCTCTCTATACTTTCTCTCTATAGCTTGAATGAATTAAGTGAAAATAATGAAGCCCTAGGCCTCTATTTATAGAAGATTTCTAGCTTAGCACCGCCTTAGCGGTGAAAAGGCAAGTGGCTCGACGAATCGGTTTGGCCTTTAATAATGTGAAACGACAAGTGGTTCGACGCCTCAGAATGTGAAACGACAAGTGGTTCGGCGCTTCAGATGTGAAACGACAAGTGGTTCGACGTCTGGTAAAGGTAATTACTATTAACGAAGGTAAATACTATTGACGAAGGTAAATACTATTCACAAGGGTAATTACTATTGACGAAGGTAATTACTATTGACGAAGGTAAATACTATTCACAAGGGTAATTACTATTGACGAAGGTAATTACTATTGACGAAGGTAAATACTATTCACAAGGGTAATTACTATCGACGAAGGTAATTACTATCGACGAAGGTAAATACTATCGACGAAGAGACTCTTAGATGATGACATATGAGCCCCCCATAAAATAATCAAACTTACCACAAATCATTTTTTTTTTTTTTCATCAACACATATTTAATCTTTCAACAATTATTAATCATTTATAACTTGTCGTCTCAATTATTGATTTAATACTATAACATATTATACGTATGATAATCGTGACAATAATTGAATCAATAATATAAGAGATATGATGCAAAGAATTATCGTAGTAATAATTGAGCATAGCTGAGTGACTTCTCACGTAAGCATCAATAATCAATACCGTGTGCTACTATGCAACTACGCGTATTACTGTACTTTTACCACCGGGTAGTTCAACAGTTTTAACGGTAACACCTCCGCCGTTATTTTTATAAAATATTTTTGTCGTTTTCTCAATCCGACAATAATTCTGTTGTGGGGTCCACCAATGATTGAGCCATTGTACGAATATTCCCTAACAAAAAGAATATTTCCCGACCAAACGAATATTTTATAACAACTTGCATACTTTGCAAAATTTATAAATATTACCCACAACTATAACATTATATCAAATTTATTCCATAATATTCAAAAATAATATTTATAGAAAAAATTCATCTTTATTAAAAAGCTGGGGTCTTACAACCTCCCCTTCTTATGAAATTTCGCCCTCGAAATTAGGGTACGTACCTGGTATGTCGAAGAGGTAAGGATACCTTGATTTCATTTCAGATTCTAACTCCCAAGTCATTTCCTCAACATCGTGGTTCCTCCACAAAACTTTGACTTGAGGTATAACCTTGGAGCGTAGAATATGTTCCTTCTTATCCAAAATTTGAACAGGAACCTCTTCATACGTCAAATCTTCCGCTATTTCGTTCTGGTTCTAACTCAATAATATGGTTCGGGTCTTTCACATATTTACGTAACATAGATATGTGAAAAAACGCTATGAACACGAGACATATTTCACAGCAAAGCGAGTCTATAGGCCACGCTTCCTACTCGATCGAGGATTAAAATGGACCAGATGAATCGAGGGTTAAGTTTTCCTCTCTTTCCAAATCTTGTAACTCCTTTCCATGGAGCAACTCTTAACAACACATGATCTCCTATATCGAATTCCACGTCCTTTCGATGAAGATCAGCATAACTCTTTTGTCGATTTTGTGAGGTTTTTATA
Source organism: Panax quinquefolius (assembly GCA_020205615.1). Lineage (NCBI taxonomy): Eukaryota > Viridiplantae > Streptophyta > Magnoliopsida > Apiales > Araliaceae > Panax > Panax quinquefolius. The sequence continues at coordinate 51,601,000 of CM035165.1, forward strand.
CGTTGTCGGATCGTTTGAATCTTTTCCGTAGTCATACGTACCAACTCCGGTCCCAACAACGTTGCTTCACCCACCTCATCCCAAAGATACCGAGAACGACACTTTCTTCCATACAACGCTTGAATGGAGCCATGCCAATACTTGCTTGATAACCGCTTGTTGTAGGAAAACTCCACCAATGGTAAGAACTTGTCCCAACTCCCCTTGAAATCAAGGACACGGAGTCTTAATAGATCTTCAAGAGTTTGAATAGTCCTCTCCGATTGTCCGTCCGTCTGAGGATGATATGTCGAGCTAAATCGTAAGTCTGTGCCCATAGCTTTTTGCAAACTAACCCAAAATCGTGAAGTGAATTTTGGGTCTCGATCAGAAACTATGGATACCGGCATACCATGCAGTCTTACAATCTCGTTTATGTACATACGAGCAAGACGTTCAAGTGTATAAGTTTCTCGTATCGGTAAGAAATGAGCAGACTTGGTCAACCTATCAACAATGACCCAAATCGCATCAATGCCTTGAGAAACCTTAGGAAGACCGTGAATTGAAATCCATGGTAATGTGCTCCCACTTCCATTCTGGAATTTCAAGTGGTTGCAATGGACCTTTTGGTACTTGATGCTCCGCTTTAACTCGTTGACAAGTTAGACACCTTGAGATAAATAGTGCTATCTCTCTCTTCATATTGCTCCACCAAAATGTATGACGAATATCATGATACATTTTGGTACTCCTGGGATGGATTGCAAATGGTGTGTTGTGTGCCTCCATCATGATATTATACTTTAAATTAGGGTCGTTAGGAACACAAAGTCTGGAGTTGACTCGAAGTATTCCTTCTTCATCGATTCTTGCTTCCGGCATAGCACCTTCTTGCACTTTCTTCCTCATACGCATCGCCTCCAGTGTCCGTAGCTTGAGCGCGCTTTTAACTTTATCAATTAAAGTCGGTTCTACTACTCAGATACTCGCTATCATCACATGCGTCCCCCGAGTCTTTAATTCTATCTCCATCCTTTGCAAGTCACACAAAAAATGGGCCTTTACGTTGACAATATCGCACTCGTGATTGCATATGATTTTCTACTCAATGCGCCACCTACCACGTTCGCTTTTCCAGATGGTATTGGATGGTATGATCATAATCTTTCAACAGCTTCAAGCCAACGCGTCATTGTCGCATGTTGAGTTCCTTTTGAGTGAAGAAATATTTGAGGCTTTTATGATCCGTAAAGATCTCCACTTTCTCCCATACAAGTAATGCCTCCAAATTTTAAGTGTAAGATAATAACCGCCAACTCTAGATCATGAGTAGGATAATTCCTCTCATATTCTTTGAGTTGTCGCGAGGCATAAAGCTATTACTTTTCCATGTTGCATGAGAACACATCCCAACCCTTTGCCCGAAGCATCACTCAGAGATGACAAATCCTCCGAGCCGTATGGTATTGTCGTAACAGTCTTTGAAATAAGTCTCCTCTTGAGTTCTTGAAAACTTTTCTCACATTCTTCGCTCCAACCGAACTTTGTATCTTTCCGAGTCAGCTGAGTCAATGGAATAGCGATTCGAGAAAATCCTTCCACGAATCTCCGATAATAACCAGCTAAAACCGAGAAAGCTACGTACTTCGGTCACTGATTTAGGTTGTTCCCACTTTGAATAGCTTCAATCTTTCTTTGGGTCAACAGATATTCCATGACTTGATACCACGTGCCCAAGGAATGCTACTTCTTCAAGCCAGAACTCGCATTTCTTCAACTTGGCATAAAGCTTATATTCACGAAGCTTTTGGAGTGTCAGCCTCAAGTGTTGCTCATGATCTTCACGGCTTTTGGAATAAATAAGGATGTCATCAATAAAGACGACCACAAAGTGATCTAAATATTCCTTGAATACTTTCGGTTCATCATATCCATGAAGGCGGCGGGAGCATTAGTCAATCCAAAGGACATGACTAGGAATTCATAATGCCCGCATCGAGTTCTCGAAAGCCGTCTTTGGAATGTCGGCCGTTCTAATCTTCAATTGGTGATATCCTAACGAAGATCAATCTTTGAAAAGAATTTGGCTCCTTGCAATCGGGTCAAACAGTCATCAATACGTGGCAATGGATACCTATTTTTGATGGTGACGTGATTCAACTCCCGATAATCAATACAAAGTCGCATACTCCCATCTTTCTTCTTCACGAATAGAACAGAGCACCCCAAGGAGAAGTACTAGGACGAATAAAGCCAATGTCTAACAATTCCTGCAGATTGGGTCTTTAACTCCGAAGTTCAATAGAGCCATTCGATATGGGGCTTTGGAAATAGGTTTTGTCTGCGGGTTCAAGGTCGATACAAAATTCAATTTCACGCCTGGGGTAGGCCAGAAGTTCTTGAGAATACGTCGTGAAATTTATTAACAATAGGAATATCGCTTAAAACGGCGTATTTTATTTAAATCATGATATGAGCTAAGAAAGCTTGACATCCGCTTTTCAATAAACGAATAGCTTTATGGCTTGAGATGACCGTGATTGATTTTAATGGTTTGGTCGTTTGAATTAGCATAATAGGTTGATTAGGAATATGAAAGCTAACAACCTTTACGAAAACAATCAATTTTTGCATGATAAGTAGTTAACCAATCAATCCCTAGAATCACGCCAAATGCAAGTATTTTTAATGAAATAAGATCGACAGTAATGTGAGGGTACCGATTTGAACCAAACAAGACTTATAAACAAAGGGATGTAATGAAGGTTTCTCCCAACGGAGTTTCCACAGATAAGTCAAAGTCTAATTTCTCTGAGTCAAATTTAATCGATGAGCGCAAGTAGGAGAAATAAAAGAATGGGTAGAACCCAGGTATCAAATAAAGTATAGACTTCATTAGAGTTTATGATAAGCTTACCCGTGATGACCTCATTCGGTTTTCTTGCTCTTTGGGAGGTCACAACAAATGCTCTCCTTGCACACTACTGGGTTTTAAATTTTCTCGGGATGGCCTTTGGTGCCTCCATCCTAGTTTGATTTGTCTCAGAAACGCAATAAAATCGAGCTAAGTGACCTTCTCTTCCACAATTATAATATGCTTTGACTGGCATGACGCAGCTTTGGGTGATGTGTCCTCTCCTCCGCATTTGAAGCATATGATAGGTGGTCTTTCTCCTTCCTTAACAATGGGTCTTTGGTCTTGACGTCTTTCCATCATTGTTGAATCTCCTTTTCTTGAAATGTCCATTCTTATTGTTTTGGCCTCGATTACCACCGGAAGTGGTTACCATATCTCGCCCGTTGATTCCCTCCATGCTTGTTGTCACCACCTCGATGACTATTCTCGCCGGTATTATAATTTTGCTTGCACCGCTTCTTTTTAGTTGCGTTGACTCATTATCGCGCTCCACTAACTGAGCCCTATTTACAACATCTGAATACAAACACAGTTTATGAGAAATAAGATGTTGACGTATCTCTGGCTTCAAACCTCTTAAAAACATTCGCGCCATTCTCTCTTCATTATCCACCAAGTGGGACGCAAACCGTGATAACTCCGCAAATTTTGCCTCGTATTGCGACACGGTCATATTGTTTTGTTCCAACTTGATAAACTCCACCTCCTTCATGTGGCGAATACTTTCGTGAAAAGTATTTGTCGTTGAATGCCTCCCGGAACTTCTCCCAAGATATCTTCAAGACAAATTTGGTTGAGTACGTTTTTACCGATTCCCACCAAGAATCCGCCTCTCGCCAGCAAACATAAAGGCGGCAAGGGAACCTTTTGCTCCTCGGAGCATCCCAAGACATCAAATATCTTGTAATCTGCTTTATCCATGCTTCCGCCGAAGTGGTTTTGGCTCTCCTTAAACTCCGGTGGTCCCAGGCTCCTTAAATTGTTTAGTGGTGACCGCCTGAGAGTTTTCCGTGTTTCCACCTACGTTTTGGACAGAGAGTCGCTCTACTCATCTGCCAGATAAATTGCATAAAGCCTCCGAACATTTGATCATTCGTCATTTGGTCGGTTGTTGTTGTTTGCATGAGGATTGTCGCCTTCGATGCACATTATCCTCGATTATTGATATGTGGTGAATCAACAATCGCTGCGCTCCATTGCTATTCTCAACATTCTCGGATGTCATTTTCAGACATCGCCACAAAAAAAAAAGGTTAATTGACATGTAACAAATTATCCCTATCTTCCGACCAACCAATAAAATATCACATAAACTTAGGTAGGTCATACTAGCGAAGGTATTCCCCCTCTCTCCCTCCTAGTACTATTCTCACATCTTAGCCAGGATCATATCCCTAAGCTCGATACCAACCGTGACGCCCCCAAAATTAGGTATACATCACCCATCTTGGGTCGATACACTACATGGTACGTAATTTAAATACAACTTATTAACATAAGCGTCGTATACAATACGACATAAACCGTGAGTTTAAATACAAATATCGCCTCTACTAGATATTATACAAACTCATACAAAAAGTCCTCATTACAGTTATTATCACACTATTTTTACGAATAGTGAGGACTACTAATGCTATCTTCAGGGACCATCACTGCTTCCCCACTTCGTCCAAATTTATATTATCATTTCCTGAAGAGAACAAAGAAAAGAAAGGGTGAGCTCAACTAGCCCAAAGAAGAAATATTATGACTAAGATAATGCGTAATAAATTATCAATAGTCTTCAATAATGTTAAACCGATAAAATACAATAGACAACCAGTTTAATCTGCAATGAAATATCGCAATCCATTAAAAGAGTCAAGTAGAAAATAAAGTCTACTATCTTTTAGGTTTTAAAAGGTTTTTCATCACTCGCTTATAGCTCGGACTCGAATTTTAATAAATATTTCACATCATCGAATCACCCCGCACTACTGCCAAGGATATTCTTTAGTATCACGACCACAATTATTCATGCACTACGGGCAAGAATATTTGTGTATTCATTAATGGTCATGATCATGCCAACAATCGTCCATCAATGCACTACTACCAATCGAGGATTTTTATCACATCATTTATAACATTACGGTCATGATTACAATCGAATAGTCTCTCGGTCATAATCATACCAAGTCCATCTATGCACTACAGAATACGCGATGACTTTCAAAAAAATATAAACATGAGGATGATGACAATGATATAAGAATTGATAAAACAAGTTCAAGAATTATTAACGTCCAAATTATCAACATGATCTTTGTTTTGTAGAGTAAAATTCAAGAATGATCGTAAGAATATTTCCATGAAAAGATCTTTGGATGAAACGCAAATATCAAGGATATTCTACTAATTTCATGGAGTATAGAAGTCAAAGTTTTAACTAACCGGGTATAATAAAGAATGGAATAACAAAAGAAATCACCATGCATGCGATAGACCGCATGCATGACGTTATTCAACAAGAATAATAAATAACGGAACCAGTCGTGAAATTCACACCGACAGGATGTTCCAACAGAATAATAAAGATGGAACCGGATCCGTGTAAAACACACAGTATAGGATATTCCAGCGAGAATAATAAAGATTTTAACCAGTCCTGTAAAACACATGATGTGATGTTCCAATAGAATAATAAAGATTTAAACCAGTCCGGTGTAAAACACACGAGATGTGATGTTCCAATGTAATAATAATAAAGATTTTAACCAGTCCTAAAAACACACGAGCGTGATGTTCCAATGTAATAATAGAAGAATGTCACCAAGTATAGGGTAAACCACTTATACAGTTATTCCAATGTAATAATAAGCAATGGAATAACAACAGCTTCTCTTCATGAATAAGAAAGAATAACACCCTTTACATTTGGTAGGAGATTGAATACTTTAAAGAAGGTGTAGTAACAAAATACTCTTCTTCTTTCTCTCTTATTCTCTCTATACTTTCTCTCTATAGCTTGAATGAATTAAGTGAAAAAATAATGAAGCCCTAGGCCTCTATTTATAGAAGATTTCTAGCTTAGCACTGCCGTGTGAAAAGGCAAGTGGCTTGACGACCGGTTTGACACCGTAATAATATGAAACGACAAGTGGTTCGGCGCTTTTGTAATGTGAAACGACAAGTGGTTCGACGTCTGGTAAAGGTAATTACTATTAACGAAGGTAAATACTATTGATGAAGGTAAATACTATTCACAAGGGTAATTACTATCGACGAAGGTAATTACTATCGATTTAAGGTAAATACTATTCACAAGGGTAATTACTATTGTGAAGGTAATTACTATTGATGAAGGTAAATACTATTCACAAGGATAATTACTATTGACGAAGGTAATTACTATTAATGAAGGTAAATACTATCGACGAAGAGACTCTTAGATGATGACATATGAGCCCCCATAAAATAATCAAACTTACCACAAATCATTTTTTTTTATCAACACATATTTAATCTTTCAACAATTATTAATCATTTATAACTTGTCGTCTCAATTATTGATTTAATACTATAACATATTATACGATGATCTTGTGACAATAATTGAATCAATAATATAAGAGATATGATGCAAAGAAATTATCGTAGCAATAATTGAGCATAGTTTGAGTGACTTCTCACGTAAGCATCAATAATCAATACCGTGTGCTACTATCGCAACTACGCCATTCATCGTACTTTTTTACCACCGGGTAGTTCAATGCTTTTTAACGGTAACACCTCCGCCGTTATTTTTATAAAATATTTTTGTGTCGCTTTCTCAATCCGACAATAATTACATTGTTGTGGGGTCCACCAATGATTGAGCCATTATGCGAATATTCCCTATCAAAAGAATATTTCCACCAAACGAATATTTTATAACAACTTGCATACTTTGCAAAATTTATAAATATTACCCACAACTATAACATTATATCAAATTTATTCCATAATATTCAAAAATAATATTTATAGAAAAAATTCATCTTTATTAAAAAGCTGGGGTCTTACATTAAAGGCCCGGAAAGTAAACCCTCGAACTGTTCTTCATTTCTGGGTAACTCAGAAATGAAGAACAGCTCTGTCATGATTTTTGGAGGCTTCGATCTCTATGTTATGTTGTTGTTTGGCCATGATATGAGTTAGTATATGTAGTATTACAGAAACACCATAATCTTGATACCATTACAAGTCCAGAAACCAATTGGAACATGAAATTAATCATGGTCAAACCTTATACCTTGTAAACTAGCTATGCATTTCTAGACATGCTCAAGAACACAATCAGCGACGGTTTTGCTGCTTAATGCCCCTTTAGTGACAGTTTATTTCAGAAATTAATTATTTTAATTAATAAATAGATAAAAATGGGTTTTAATTATTAAAAATACTAAATAAATTTCTAAAAATTATTTTAAAGCCTGAAAATTAGTTTTTAATTATTCTGACTTTATTTCATAAATATTCAATATTTTTGGAATAATAAGGGTATTTAATTTATTTAATTATAATATTAAATAAATTATTTAGAAATGATTTTAATACATGAAAAATCATGAAAAATTATATTATGGTATAAGAAAATATTTTCAGTTATTTTAATGACTTTTAATTTTTTGTGATGAATTTCATTAATTAATTAATATTAATGATAATTAATTTATTTAATAAATATATTAACTAAATTGTGGAAAAATAGAATTTATGCTTTAAAATCATATAAAAATGATTTAAGGGTTAGAAAATATAACTTTTAAATATTTTTGCCATGAAAATGTTAATATTCTAATATTAATAGCAATTATCGGATAATGAATTTAATTGTTTAAAAATCATATAAATGTGATTTTAAGGTATTAAAATACTTAGATATATTATAAATATATTATAATATTATGACATATATTTCATTAATATTTGGTATTAAATAAATATTAATGATAAAAGAATTATGTGGTATTTTATTCATATAAATACGATTTTAATGATTGAAAAATCATTTATAAATGATAATAATTATCTGAAAATTATTACGAGCTTATGAAAAATATTTTGACTGATAATATAATTATCTAAGATAATTGATAAGTGTTAGGTAGAGTTTAATTGAACTTAAACTCGATATTTGTCCGACTAAGCCGTCGGGATGTCAGAATTGTGCCGAACTCGATTCAGACTGTAAAAGTTTGACTTGAGGTTAAGTTTTATGTGTTTTATAGACTGATAGGATTATGTGATACTGTGTTTAGGTTATTTTAAATATTGTGATGATATTATTCTAATTTGTAGTTCGATATTATTTATATTAGGTTTTCAGACAAAGCTAAATAGAATATGTAACGGTAAACATCGGATCAGGCAAGTTTTTCTTAACTCGACTTCGAGTTGTTTCATTTAAATATACTTGTGGTTAATTATTATTGATTGACATGTCTAAGAATTATTAAATCGCACTATGTGCATACTACATGTATTCATCAAGTGTGAAAGGCTGATCACCTTCATTACCATTCGGTCCAGATATATATATATATATATATATATATATATATATATATATATATTCATGTTTAATGTTCAATGTTCGTTCAGCTATGTAAAATTTGTTTATGCTAGTTCACAATTATATTGTAGAACTTTAGCCAGCTTATTGTTCAATTCTTTCTATCATGATATATATTTAAATTATTGTACTTAAACTTGATGGGCAAACCTATTGCTCACCCTTGCTATAGCATGATTTAACATTGCAGATTAAGACGAATACGTCGATTACAAGAAAGGACCAGACCAAGTTCAGCTTGGGATTATATGTGCAGCTAAATTGTAATAGTATAGTATGATAATAATGTTGTATGTTAGATAGGATAATGAATTGTGTTTATTTGAAGGTTACTCGACCTTGGGGAAATAATGGGTAAAGTTTATTGTATAAACAATTTATGTTTATATCTTTCACAAATAGTAATAGTTATAGAATTAGTATACCAAGATCCGTGGTGATTTGGGACCCAGATTTGGGGGTGTTACAGTTGGTATCAAAGCTGTTGGTTATGAACCTTAGGTAGGGTTACCTGAGACTAACAACCGCAGTGATTAGGATTAGTACTAACTCAAATAGTGTGACGCCCCCAAAATAGGTATACATCACCCATCTTGAGTCGCCAAATACATGGTACAAAATTCAAATACAACTTAAGTATACAACAGTTGTGTAAAATACGACTAAACATATGCTGTGAGTTTTAATACAAATAGTGTCATCTAGACAATATACAAACTCAATGGGGTCCTCATTATATTTATTGTCACACTATTTAACAGAATACTGAGGACTACTAATACTATCATATGGTCCATCACTCCGTTCCCAGACTCGTCCCCAAATTATATTCTCATTTCTGAATAATACAAAGGTGAAAAAAGGGTGAGCTCAACTAGCCCAAAGAAGAAATATTATGACTAAGATAACGCAGAATAAATTATCATTAGCCTTAAACAAAGGTTAAACCGATACAATATAACAAACATCAAGTTTAATCTGCAATGAAACAAGCAATCCATTAAAAGAGTCAAGTAGAAAATAAAAGTCTACTATCTTTTAGGTTTTAAAAGGTTTTTCATCATTTTATATATTTGAGACTCGACTTTAATAAATATTTCACATCATCGAATCACCCCGCACTTTACTGACCAAGGATATTCTTTAGTATCACGACCACAATTATTCATGCACTACGGGCCAAGAATATTTGTGTATTCATTAATGGTCATGATCATGCCAACAATCATCCATCAATGCACTACTTTCGGTCAATGAGGATTTTATCACATCATTTGTAACATTACTACTCATGATTACAAGAATAGTCTCTCGGTCATAATCATACCAAGTCCATCTATGCACTACAGGCCACAGATGACTTTCAAAAAATATAAACATGAGGATGATGACAACGATATAAGAATTCAATAAAACAAGTTCAAGAATTAAGTTATTCAAGAACTAATAACGTCCAAATTGTCAACATGATACTTCTTTGTAGAGTAAAATTCAAGAATGCTCAGAAGAATATTTACATGAAAAGATACTAGATGAAGCACAAATATCAAGGATATTCCACTAATTTCATGGAGTATAGAAGTCAAAACTTTAACCAACTGAGTATAATAAAGAATGGAATAACAAAAGAAATCACCATGCATGCGGTACTTCAGCATAAGCAGTTATTCAACAGAATAATAATAACGGAACAGTGTCGAATTGAAATTACTTGCAAGCGGGATGTTCCAACAAAATAATAAAGAATAGAATAACAACAGAAATCACCATGCATGCAGTACTTCACATAGACAGGTTATTCCAACAGAATACTAAATAACGGAACTAGGTCAGGCGTAATACGCACCAACAGGATGTTCCAACAGAATAGTAAAGACGGAACTAGGTCCGGCGTAAAACGATCAGACAGGATATTCCAACAGAATAATAAAGAATAGAATAACAGGAGAATTTCACCAAGTATAGGGAAGTCCACAGTATCAAAGTTATTCCAATGAAATAATAAAGAATGGAATAACGAAATTCTCTTCATGAATACAAAAAGAAATAATGCCCCTACCTTAAGAAGAAGAGTACTAGATATATAAGTAGTGAAGTAGCGAATACTTTTCTTCTTTCTCTCTATAGTTTATCTCTACAGAGTTTCAAAGAATTAAGTAAGAAATAATGAAGGAATGAGCTTCTATTTATAAAAAAAATGAATCGCATAGTAACTAACTCATGAACTAGTCCAGATTGATTTACTTTAATCGACGGTCCATATTTAAAGCAAAATCTTTTTAAAAAATATAATATATTCTATTTATAATCTAATAAAACGAATAACTTTATAAAAGATTTTACTATGCAAAACACTATCTGGTATTATGCAAACACTATGCATAATAAAATATAATATATTCTAATTATTGTCTAATAAAATGTATAACTTTATAAAAGTATTATGTTTTATATAAAAAGATTTTACTATTAGCCTAATAAAACGAATAACTTTATAAAAGTATTCTGTTTTAAATAAAAAGCTTTTCTGTTTTATTACATTAATAATACCAATAAAAAAACTGAGTAACTTATCACATAAGCATCAAAATCAATACCGTGTGCTACTATGCAACTACACGCCAGACATTCGTTTTTTTTACTACTCTAGTAGTTCAACAAGATTAATGGTAAAACTTCCGTCGTTATTTTTAATAAAATATTTTTGTCGTTTTCTCAATCCGATAATAATTTTGTTGTGGGGTCCACCAATGATTGTGACGTTGTACGAATATTCCCTATTAAAATGAATATTCCCCGACCAATCGAATATTATATACAACTTGCGTACTTTGCAAAATTTATAAATATTACCCACAACTATAACATTATATCAAATTTACTCCATAATATTCAAAAATGATATTTATAGAAAATTCATCTTTATTCAAAAAGTTGGGGTCTTACAAATAGAGTTAGTGAGTCGGTAAGATTCAAAGACGAATATCGGCAAGTTATAAGATACAGAGTTCCTAACTCTGATAATAAAGGTGAACAGTATTAATGAATAGATTGAATCTAAAAGACTAAAAGTACAGGGATAGGAGATCGTAAAATAAAACGATCAAGACATAGAAATGAATCATAATATATACGATGAGATCACCCCGTGATCTGATAAGGTTATAGTATGGAGAGGAATCAAGCCAATGATTGAAAAGTTTATGACAAGAATGTTGTGTGTCAGTTGTATTATAAATTAGTACGAATTCAGGAAAAGATTATGAATACGGATTAAATGAAATTTATATTGAGAAGGGAGTTAAGATTAGGTGAGGATTTCAATTGAAGACTCATGTCAGCAGCTGAGTTGTATGATTCCTTGTTATGGGAGGGGAATTGTACTTGGTGTAACAACCACTTAGTTTCTTACACTGATAATCATTGAAATGTATGTGTCGCGCTATTTGTTATATGCATGTTGAGAAGGTGATTCTTTTCTCATGTGTATAACAGATAGAAAGGTTATAGGTAGAGAATATCAGGTTAAGTACGAGTTCTTAAAACTCATACTTATGGTACGTTCGTGACTCATAATTATATGAAATGTTTATGAACCCCTTAGCGAATGGACGCCAAAGGTTTGTCTAGGACAAGTTCTTAAACTCATATAATTGTGGCAAGTTCCTGAACTAATAAATGTGGTAAGTTTGATGAACTGGGTATAGTTTTGCGTGAATAGAGTATTGAGGATAATAAGAACAGATAGATTGATTAGGTAATGGATTATTAGTGGAGACATAGGTTTTCCAAATCTCCTAGCTTTGCTAGACTCAAATTTTTTGACATCAAGATAAAAACGCATTATGTCTTTTTGAAATGAATTTTTATTCTCAACTCCGAGTGACCATTGTGTATGAGTGGACTTCGGGCCACCGACATATCGTTACCTGTTGAGGTAATAAAACAGATTTGTAATGATTTTGAACGGTTTAAAGAATAGTCCATGCTACTTGTTTCAATTAGACGATAATGATTTGAAATATCAAAACATATTTTAATTATCATTTATGTACCATGTAACCTGGTGCAGAGATGATAAAAAGTTGATGGATTTGTAAATGCAGGAATACTTAGTGTTGAATTTGATCAAAAATAGTTGTTCCACTATTGTATGATGTGTTATGACAAAGTCAATCGATGAAGGCATCTTCAAACGGGCTGTTAAGACAGAACGACATCATGACGTCATTTTCAAACTAATTTTAAAATTTTAATTTGCCAACGAGGTTTGGCTATACCTAAATATTTCGATTGAATTGAATTACTGATATGAGTCTAAGCTATTAGATTCGGCTAGACCAAAGTTTATGAAACTCTAAGCGTTCTTTGAAAATTTTCCCAAACCAAATTGTTTTGGTGCGGAATCCGATAAGACTGAGGTACAATTTTTGTGCCCATGGCAGTGACGAGAAACAGATTCAACCAGAAGTACTTAATAAATACAGGGCATACCAGGCTAATTACCCACTATGTCCGTAAGTTATGACAGTTTGCGGATGAATTTCCATATAACCTTTACGAAAATGACAGACAATAGTCTATATAACTCATCAGCACAATTGAAAATTTTTACTCTAGTGATGAATGTATTGGGTAACATGTGATGCTATGTAAGAATGGTGTATGGTGTGTGGTGCATGGTGTAAGGTGTAAGGTCAATTTCGGGGACGAAATTTTTAGAAGAATGGGTGAATGTGACAACCCGAGAAATTGGATATTTATAAAATATTAAAATATTGAATTATGGTTAAATAATAAACCTAAACAAAAAACAAGTGAATGCATTTGAGATTTTCAAAAAGGAAGTTTTGTGAAATTAAAAATTTTTGTGGTGAATTATTTAGGATTAAGGGTATAAGTGAATATGTTCTGTGTATATGGTATTATATGTGTACAGTATGTGGTTAAGGGTCAATGGTTAACCAGCTAAGCTATATCAGTGGGAAACCCTAATATTATATTAAGAATGCCATCGTTCAGTTAGAAAATTCTTACGATTTATAAGAAACCCTAAAACCGATTTTGGAAACCCTAATTTTAGTTTTCGGGAATCCGAAACCCTAATTCGGAATATGAAACCCTAATTTGAGAATTTAAAGGCTAAATTTAATGATTTAATTAGTATTTGTGATTATAATTATAATTAGGGATAACCCTAATTAACTATTTAGAAAAAAACCCTAATTCTTGGGTTATAAACCTTAATGCATGATCATGAAACCTAATTGCTAAATTAGTAATTTTAATTAGGAAATATTAATCTTAATTAGCAAGCTTGAATAGTGATTAGTAAATCTTTAATATAATTAGGAAACCTTAATTATAATTTAGAAATCTTAATTTTCTAATTAAAAAAAACCATAGGTTTTAACCCTAAGGGTTTGCACAAGTTACTAAAATACCCTTAATAATGGAAGCTAAAAGTCTAAATTTACCCTTTGTGCATTATTGGAGGGAAGTGAGTGAATCTTGCCATATATTGGTGAGTCACGCGGTCTAGATTTTCCCGTGTGCTCAAATCTCAATCATCTAGATTGCTATATACATTGTATCATATCATTTATATAGATTTAGAGAGAGAAAATACTTACTTTATTTTCCCAAACTTGTCCAAGCCTATTCTCTCTCTATACTTCGGGACTTTGAGTGAGAGACAGTGAAAAGTTAATACAATACCACCTATTAGCTTTCCCATAACAGATTCAAGGTTCAGGTTTAATGATTAAAGCTCAAAGAAGGTATAAAATCCTAAACAAAGAAATCCTTATGATCCATGTTAAACTTTGTGTTTAGATGTTTTATGTAGTGTATTAAGATGTTATTGAGTGATCTGGGTTATTATATCTTAGATCCATAACATCAAGATACACGAAAATGAGTTTTTGAAAAATTTGGAAAAAAAACATTGAAAAGTTGTCTGACAGTCAAATGTCAGAGCTTCTAGATCTGTATGTGTTTGATGATATATGTGTTTAAAGTTATAAATTTGTTCTTTGCCATGTAGGCTTCAATATGGGACTGGAATCATGGTTATACCATGTCTAGATCTCCAAATATGAGCAGTCAAACTGCGTTGACCAGCCACGAAATCTGGTTTCTAGGTAACCCAGAAATTACTAACAGCGTTTTTGCAGGCTCTTTATCTTGTCGATCTTTGTTAGTTAAGTCATGTTGTTTGTTGAATCTTGTAGATTGACATGTAGGCTATACTTCTAAGCTTTTATCTTAGCAAAATCATAAACAGGATAGAAGTTATTTGTGGTCAAACCAGCGTTGGCCATCATGTCGGCTGAATATTCTGGGCAACCCAGAATCTTCAAAGGAAGTTTTTGGCATGGACTTTGACCGGACCAGATCTTACGTTGGTGATGTTATTAAGTTGATGTTATGTTATATTATTGTTCCTTGACATCAATACTACAAGGATGAACCCTTAAATCACATTTACTAAGCATGGAACGCGATGATTAAAGGCCCAGAAAGTAGACCCTCGAACTGTTCTTCATTTCTGGGTAACACAGAACCAGAAATGAAGAACGGCTTTGACATGATTTTTGGAGGCTTCGATCACTCTGTTATGTTGTTGTTTGGCTATGATATGAGTTAGTATATGTAGTATTACAGAAACACCATAATCTTGATACCATTATAAGTCCAGAAACCAATTGGAACATGAAATTAATCATGGTCAAACCTTTTACCTTATAAATCAAGCTATGCATTTACGAAATGGTGCTCAAGAACACAAATAGTGATTTTATTTTTTACTAAATGCCCCTTTAGCGACAGTTTATTTCAAACATTAATTATTTTAATTAATAAATAAATAAAAATGGGTTTTAATTATTAAAAATACTAAATAAATTTCTAAAAAATATTTTAAAGACTAAAAATTACTCCTCTCATTCCCAAATTAATCGCTTTCGGTTTTGACTTTTTTAAGTCAAATTGACTATTTTAGAATTAATAATTAAGCATATATAAATATATTTCTAAAATTATAAAAATTAGGATTAGTAATAAATTGTATATACTTTCTTTTGGTTATAATCTCTTCCCCTATATTTTAGCAAAAATAGTAAAAAGATTAGTTTTAAAAATGGTCAATTTGACTTTAAAAAGTCAAAAGCGAGCAATTAATTTGGAGACGAGGGAGTAGTTTTAATTATTCGACTATATTTCATAAATATTCAATATTTTTGGAATAATAAGGGTATTTAATTTATTTAATTATAATATTAAATTAATTATTTAGAAATGATTTTAATACATGAAAAATCATGAAAAATTATATTATGGTATAAGAAAATATTTTCAGTTATTTTTAATGACTTTTAATATTTTGTGATGAATTTCATTAATTAATTAATATTAATGATAATTAATTTATTTAATAAATATATTAAATAAATTGCGGAAAATAGAATTTATGCTTTAAAATCATATAAAAATGATTTAAGGGTTAGAAAATATAACTTTTAGATATTTTGCCATGAAAATGTTAATATTCTAATATTAATAGCAATTATCGAGATAATGTATTTAATTGTTTTAAAATCATATAAATGTGATTTTAAGGTATTAAAATACTTAGATATATTATAAATATATTATAATATTATGACATGTATTTCATTAATATTTGGTATTAAATAAATATTAATGATAGAGGAATTATGTGGTATTTAATTCATATAAATACGATGTTAATGATTGAAAAATCATTTATAAATGATAATAATTATCTGAAAATTATTAGGAGCTTATGAAAAATATTTTGACTGATAATATAATTATCTAAGATAACTGATAAGTGTTAGGCAGAGTTTAATTGAACTTAAACCCAATATTTGTCCGACTAAGCCGTCGGGATGTCAGAATTGTGTCGAACTCGATTCAGACTATAAAAGTTTGACTTGGGGTTAAGTTTTATGTGCTTTATAGACTGATAGGATTATGTGATACTGTGTTTAGGTTATTTTAAATATTGTGATGATATTATTCTAATTTATAGATTGATATTATTTGTATTAGATTTTCAGACAAAGCTAAATAGAATGTGTAACGGTAAACATTGGATCAGGCAAGTTTTTCTTAACTAGACTTCGAGTTGTTTCATTTAAATATACTTGTGGTTAATCATTGTTGATTGACATGTCTAAAAATTATTAAATTGCACTCTGCGCACACTACATGTATTCATCAGGTATAAAAGGCTGATCACCTTCATTACCATTCGGTCAAAATATATATATGTTCATGTTCAATGTTCGTTCAGCTATATAAAATTTGTTTATGCTAGTTCACAATTATATTGTATAACTTTAGCCAGCTAAATTATTTCTATCATGATATATCTTTAATTTATTGCACTTAAACTTTCTGGGCAAACCTACTGCTCACCCTTGCTATATCATGATTTAACATTGCAGATTAAGACGAATACGTCGATTACAGGAAAGGACCAGACCAAGTTCAGCTTGGGATTATATGTGCAGCTAAATTGTAATAGTATAGTATGATAATAATGTTGTATGTCAGATAGGATAATGAATTGTGTTTATTTGAAGGTTACTCGACCTTGGGGAAATAATGTGTAAAGTTTATTGTATAAAAAATTTATGTTTATATCTTCCACAAATAGTAATAGTTATAGAATTAGCATACCAAGATCCGTGGTGATTTGGGACCCGGATTTGGGGATGTTACAGGCAACGAGAGCTAGGGGTGACGACACAATGAACTCATTGTCGATGTGACGCCCCGAAATCCGTGTATCTTCCAACTCGACAGATGGTGTTAAACGGTACTCATAACTATACATTCACTCCATTGAAACAGCATCAAAATGAGAGTATTAACTACTTTCTTATTACAATAATAATAAATCCTTGCCCAGGTTCTTTAACCGAATACATTCTTCGTTTATCATAAGTATAATTCATACAAACATACTAGTGTGAAACCCCAGATTTTATGAATAAGGAATTAATTTTCTCGAAATAAATTTTTTTTATGGTGTGAATTTGAGATAATGTTATAGTTGTGGGTAATATTTATAAATTTTGCAAAGTATGCAAGTTGTCATAATATATTCGATTGGTCGAGGAATATTCATTTTAAAAAGAAAATATTCGTACGACGGCACAATCATTGGTGGACCCCACAATGGAATTATTGTCGGATTGAGAAAACGACAAAAATATTTTATTAAAAATAACGGCGGAAGTTTTACCGTTGATACTGTTGAACTACTCGGTAGTAAAAGTACAGTAATACGCGTTGTTGCATAGTAGCACACGGTATTGATTATTGATATTTATGTGAGAAGTCACTCAATTTTGTTCAATTATTGCTCTGATAGTTCTTTGCGTAGTATCTCACATTATTTGATTCAATTATTGTTGATTTAGAAGTTTTGTTTTTTCAGTATTATTATTAACGTAATAAAATAGAAACATCTTTTATATAAAATGCGAATACTTTATTAAAGTTATTCTATAAATTGAATATATTATATTATATTATGCATAGTGTTTTGCATAGTAAAATCTTTTTATATAAAACAGAATACTTTATTAAAGTTATTCTATAAATAGAATATATTATATTTTATTATGCATAGTATTTGCATAGTGCCCGCATAGTGTTTGTATAGTAAAAATCTTTTTATATAAATAGAATATATTATATTTTATTTAAAAGATTTTTCTTTAAATATGGACCGTCAGATTAAAGTAAATCAATCTGGACCGTTCATGGATTAGTTACTATGCATTCCATTTTCCTATAAATAGAAGCTCATTCCTTCATTATTTTCTTACGAATTCACTGAACTCTAGAGAGAGAAACTATAGAGAGAGACTATAGAGATATAGAAGAAAAGTTTTCTGCTACTTCATTACTCTTATATCAAGTATTATTTTACGGTAAGGGATATTATTCTTTTGTATTCAAGAAGAGAACTTCTGTTATTCCATTTCTTTATTGTTCTGTTGGAATAACCTGTATACGCGGGCTACCCTATACTTGGTGACATTCTTCTATTATTCTGTCTTTATTATTACGTTTAATATCCTGTGCATGCTATACACGGACACTGGTTCCATTTTTTATTATTCGCCTTTATTATTACATCCGAATATCACATGCATGCGTATATCTGTGGGACCTAGTTCCATCATTTATTATTCCGCATTTATTATTCTGTTGGAACATCCTGTCGGTGTGAATTTCACCTGACCTGGTTCCGTTATTATTATTTCGTTGAAATAACTGTCTATGCGAAGTACCACATGCATGGTGATATCTTTTGTTATTCCATTCGGTATTATACTCAGTTGATTAAAATTTTGACTTCTATACTCCATGAAATTAGTGGAATATCCTTGATATTTGTGCTTCATTCAGTATCTTTTCGTGGAAATATTCTTCTGAGCATTCTTGAATTTTACTCTACAAAGCAGTATCATGTTGACAATTTGGATGTTATTGGTTCCTGGACAAATTAATTCTTGAACTTGTTTAATTAAATTCTTATATCATTGTCATCATCCTCATGTTTATGTTATGTTGAAAGTCATCTGTGGCCTGTAGTGCATAGATGGACTTGGTATGATTATGACTAGGGATTATTCGGTATAATCATGACCGTATGTTTAAGGATATGGATTCTCTTCGGCCAAGGGAGCAAAAATGAATTATTTTATGGCATGATCAGGATCGTTGATGAAAACACGATTATCTTTGGCCCGTAGTGCATGGATAATTCGTGGTCGTGATACTAAAGAATATCCTTGGCACAGAGTGTGGGGATGATTTAATGATGTGGATTATTTATTGACTGAGTCTCAGTGATAAAAGTGATGAAAAACTTTTTAAATCATAAAAGATAGTAGATTCTATTCTCTACTTGACTCTTTTAATGGATTGCTTGTTCCGTGCAGGTTAAACTTGATGTCTATTGTATTTTATCAGTTTAACATTGTTGGAGGCTAATGATAATTTATTCTGCATTATCTTAGTCATAATATTTCTTACTGGGCTAGTTGAGCTCACCCTTTCTTCCAATTGTTCTCTTCAGAAAATGAGAATATAGTTGGGACGAGTCGGGGAACGGAGTGATGGTCCAGAGGATAACATTAGTAGTCCTCACTATTTTGTGAAATAGTGTGATAATAATTGTAATGAGGACTCCTTTTGAGTTTGTATAATCTCTAGTAGACAATAATTGTATTCAAACTCACGGTTTATGTTTTGTCGTATTGTACCACGACGATTTGTATTAGTAAGTTATATTTGAATTACATACCATGTATCTGGCGACCCAAGATGGGTGATGTATACCTAATTTTGGGGGCGTCACGATTTGGTATCAAAGCTTAGGATATGATCCACAGCTAAGATGTGAGATAAGAACTAGTAGGGAGAGGCGGGAATTCCTTCCGCTAGTATGACCTACCTAAGTTTATTTGCTATTTAATTGGTCGGTCAAAGTATAGGGATAATATGTGATATGTTAATTAACCCTTGTTTTGTGGCAGTATTTGAAAATGGCATCTGAAAATGTTGAGATAAGCAATGGAGCACAGGAGACTGTTGATTCTCCACGAGATCAATAATCGGACAATGTGCAACAGGATGGCGATAATCTTTCAGAACAACAACAACATCGATCAATTAACGAACGACGATGCGTTTAAGAGCTTTTAGAATTCATGCAACATCAAAGTGAGGCGACTCCCATCCATAATGCGGTGGAAACAATGGTAACCAGCGGTTTTGGTCACCGCTAAGCGCCTTCAGGAGGGACCACCGAAGTTTTTGGGAAAGCCATAACCACTTAAGGTGGAGACATGGATAAAGCAGATTACCAAGATATTTGATGTCTTGGAATGCTCAGAGGAGCAAAAGGTTCCATTCGCCACCTTTATGTTGCGTGAAGAAGGAGATCATTGGTGGGAATCAGTAAACGCGTACCCGACTGGCCTTTTCAAGATGTCTTGGGAGAAGTTCCAAGAATTATTCAACGACAAGTACTTTCCTGAAAGTATTCGTCACATGAAGGAGGTAGAATTCATCAAGCTGGAGCAAAACAACATGCCCGTGTCGCAGTACAAGGCTAAGTTTGCGGAGTTATCCTGGTTTGCATCCCATTTGGTCGATAATGAGGAGCGAATGACGCGAATGTTTTTGCGAGGTTTGAAACCCGATATACGTCAATATCTCATTTCTCACAAACTTTGTTTATATTCAGATGTTGTGAATATGGCTCAGTTATTGGAGCGCGATAATGAGTCAGCACAACCAAAAGGCAACGACCAACAACACGATAATAATCATACCGGTGGCAATGGTCATCAGAACAACGATAACCATCGTGGGGGATATTATCATACCAAGAATGGTAACCATTTCGGTGGTAATCATGGCCAAGATAATAAGAATGGACATTTTAAGAAAGGAAGGTTCAACAATGACGTGAAGACGTCGGCACCAGCACCCGTTTCAAAGGAAGAAGAACGCCCATCGGTCGTATGTTTCAAATACGGACAAGAGGGACACATCCGTCCAAACTGTACACAACAATCCAAAGCGTGTTTTAATTTCGGAAGAGAAGGTCACCTAGCTCGATTTTGTCGTATGGTGAAGTCGAGTCCAACGGGATAGTGATGCCAAAGGATGTCCCGAGACAAGCCAAAAGGTGTAGTTTAAGAAATAGCGTTTTTTTTCTCGTGACGAGGAACACGAATAAAATTATCACGGGTAAGTTAATCATAAGCTCTTCACGAAGTCTATACCGTGTTGAATCTGGGTTCTACTCACTCTTTTATTTCACCTAGTTGTGTTCAATGTTTGTACTTAACTCCAGAGAAGTTAAACTTTGATTTATCTATTGAAACTCCATTGGGAGAAACCTTCGTTACCTCCACTATTTATAAATCTTGTTTAATTCAAATCGACACTTTCACGTTACCTGTCGATCTTATCTCTTTGAAAATACTTGCCTTTGATGTGGTTTTTTTAAACGATTGGTTAACTACTCATCATGTTTTTCGTAAGGTTGCTAGCTTTCATATTCTTAACCAACCTATTATGCGAATTCAAGCAACCAAATCACTAAATTCAATCATTGTCATATCAAGCCATAAGTAAAGAGCCCCGATCCTTTTGTTGATGACTTCCTTGTGTGGAATGCACCGAAGCCAGACTTTCTATAGGCGACGTCGTGAATGACGATGACAAGTTGATAGGTATCATTGTGAGGTGCTATCCAGGTTAAGGGATAGAAGTCACAGTTGGTATCAATGTGACGTATTATCCAAGTCTTGGATGAGAGTCACAGTTTTGAATGGTATTTCTATTGTTAATAAATTTCCTGACGTATTCTTGAAGACTTCTTAGCCTACCCCTAGAGTGTGAAATCAAATTTTGTATTGACCCCAGTACAAAACCCATTTCTAAAAACCCTTAAATATTTCTTCAACTAAAGCGAACGTAACATGCGCCAAAGACGTTGGCTCGAGCTGTTGAAGATTACGATCGTATCATTCAATACCATTGTGGAAAAGTGAACGTGGTAGCTGACGCGTTGAGTAGAAGATCGTATGCATTTACAAGTGCGATGTTGTTAACACAAAGACTTATTTCGTATAACTTGCAAATGATGAAGATAGAGTTAAAGACTCTAGGGACCCATGTGAAGATAACGAATATACGAGTAAAATTGACTTTAATCGATAAAGTTAAAGACGCTCAAGCTACATACCCAAATTTGATGAATGTGAAGAAGAAGGTTCAAGAGGGCGTTATTCTAGAAGCAAGAGTTGCTGAAGAGAGGAAATCTCAACCCTCGATTTAATTGGCCCATTTGACATCCTCGATTGAGTAGGAACTGTGGCTTATAGACTCGTTTTACCGCCAAGTATGTCACGTGCTCATAACGTTTTGAACGTATCAATGTTACGTAAATATGTGGATGACCCGAACCACATTATTAAT
This sequence comes from Panax quinquefolius, assembly GCA_020205615.1. Classification (NCBI taxonomy): domain Eukaryota; kingdom Viridiplantae; phylum Streptophyta; class Magnoliopsida; order Apiales; family Araliaceae; genus Panax; species Panax quinquefolius. The sequence continues at coordinate 51,623,541 of CM035165.1, forward strand.
TTAGAATCGGACGAGATAGCGGATGATTTAATGTATGAGATCTTGTGTTAAAATCTTGGATAAGAAGAATCGTATCCAACACTCAAAGGTTATACCTCAAGAGTTAGAATCTAAAATGAAGTCAAGGTATCCTCACCTGTTCGGCATACCAGGTACGTACGTAAATTTCGAAGGCGAAATTCCATAAGCAGGGGAGATTGTGAAACCCAAGATTTTATGAATAAAGAATTAATTTTCTCGAAATAATTTTTTTTATGGTGTGAATTTGAGATAATGTTATAGTTGTGGGTAATATTTATAAATTTTGCAAAGTATGCAAGTTATCATATTATATTCGATTGGTCGGGGAATATTCGTTTTAAGCAGAAATATTAAATGACGGACGACAATCATTAGTGGACCCCACAATGGAATTATTGTCGGATTGAGAAAACGACAAAAATATTTTATTGAAAATAACGGCGGAAGTTTTACCGTTGATACTGTTGAACTACTCGGTAGTGAAAGTAAAGTAATACGCGTTATTGCATAGTAGCACACGATATTGATTATTGATATTTATGTGAGAAGTCACTCAGTTTTGTTCAATTATTCCTACAGTAGTTGCTGCATAGTATCTCACATTATTTGATTCAATTATTGTTGATTTAGAAGTTTTGTTTTATTTGTATTATTAACGTAATAAAATAGAAACATCTTTTATATAAAATAGAATACTTTATTAAAGTTATTCTATAAATAGAATATATTATATTCTATTATGCATAGTATTTTGCATAGTAAAATCTTTTATATAAAGCAGAAATACTTTATTAAAGTTATTCTATAAATAGAATATATTATATTTTATTATGTATAGTGTTTGCATAGTGCAGATAGTGTTTACATAGTAAAAATCTTTTTATATAAATAGAATATATTATATTTTATTTAAAAGATTTTTCTTTAAATATGGACCGTCAGTTAAAGTAAATCAATCTGGATAGTTCATGGATTAATTCTTATGCATTCTATTTTCCTATAAATAGAAGCTCATTCCTTCATTATTTTCTTACGAATTCACTTTGAACTCTAGAGAGAGAAACTATATAGAGAGATTATAGAGATAGAAGAAAAGTTTTCTCGCTACTTCACTACTCTTCTATCAAGTATTATTTTACGGTAAGGGATATTATTCTTTTGTATTCAAGAAGAGAACTTACATTATTTCATTTCTTTATTGTTACATTGGAATAACTTTTGTATCTGCTGGCTACCCTATACTTGGTGACATTCTTCTATTATTCTATCTTTATTATTACATTAGAATATCTTGTCTGTTATGTTATACACCGGACTGGTTCCATTTTATTATTCCGTCTTTATTATTATTCTCATTGAATTTCCGTGCATGCTATCTGTGGGACTGGTTCCATCATTTATTATTATTTGGAACATCCTATCGGTGTAATTTCACGACACGGTTTCACATTATTATTATTACTGTTAAAATAACCGCCTACATGCTGCAATCTGCATGCATGGTGATATCTTTTGTTATTCCATTTGGTATTATACTCGATTGATTAAAATTTTGACTTCTATACTCCATGAAATTAGTGGAATATCCTTGATATTTAAGCTTCATCCAATATCTTTTCATGGAAATATTCTTCTGAGCATTCTTGAATTTTACTCTACAAAGCAGTATCATGTTGACAATTTGGACGTTATTGGTTCCTGGATAAATTAATTCTTGAACTTATTTAATTGAATTCTTATATCATTGTCATCATCCTCATGTTTATGTTATCATCGGTGGCCTGTAGTGCATAGATGGACTTGGTATGATTATGACCAGGGATTATTCGGTATAATCATGACCGTAATGTTACAAATGATGTGAAAATTAAAAGTCCTCATTAGCCCGTAGTGCATTGATGGACAGTTTTTGGTATGATTATGGCTATGGATTCTCTTCGTCCAAGGGAGGAAAGATGAATTGTTTTATGGCATGATCAGGACCGTTAATGAAAACACGATTATCTTTGGCCCGTAGTTAATGGATAATTCATGGTCGTGATACTAAAGAATATCCTTGGCCTGTAGTGCATGGATGATTTAATGATGTGGATTATTTATTGAGCTGAGTCTCAGCGATAAAAGTGATGAAAAACTTTTTAAATCATAAAAGATAGTAGATTCTATTCTCTTCTTGACTCTTTTAATGGATTGCTTGTTCCGCTGCAGTTAAACTTGATGTCTATTGTATTTTATCAGTTTAACATTGTTGGAGGCTAATGATAATTTATCCTGCATTATCTTAGTCATAATATTTCTTACTGGGCTAGTTGAGCTCACCCTTTCTTTCACTGTTCTCTTCAGGAAATGAGAATATAGTTGGGACGAGTCGGGGAACGGAGTGATGGTCCAGAGGATAGCATTAGTAGTCCTCACTATTTTGTGAAATAGTGTGATAATAATTGTAATGAGGACTCCTTTTGAGTTTGTATAATCTCTAGTAGACAATAATTGTATTCAAACTCACAGTTTATGTTTTGTCGTATTGTACACGACAGTTGTATTAGTAAGTTGTATTTGAATTCTGTACCATGTATCTGGTGACCCAAGATGGGTGATGTATACCTAATTTTGGGTGCGTCACAACTAGTCTATTAAATGATAACTAATTATCCATCTTAGCCTTTCCTTTATCTTTTTTAGAACTCTCAGTTTGTCCGGCCTTAGCTGCAATCATATAATTCAAGCAAGAAGTGAGCATAACTAGCTCAATAAGTCTATCAATGTATAATATAAATACCATAGCGAGTGTGACACCCCTAAATCCCGGTACTTCATTACCTCAAGATTTGGCGTTCACTTAATCAAAACATTCATATCTAACTACCCAATTATAATAAAAATTGAATAATAAACCTTCCCTTAAGGAATTACATTAATAAAATCTCCCAGGTTATCTAACCTTTACATATAATCATTCAAATGCGGAAAATAAATAAACTTCATTACAGTCATTCAAACTAAATTCTGATAATAAAATATTAAATTGATTATAAGTCTTCAGTACTTGTTCATCTTTTCTTTTCCCTTACTGGTGCTAGGTATGTCGACCTTCTCAACTTTAGTTGTAATATTTATATAAGCAAGACTTAAACTTTAGTCCACAGTTATAAGTACTCTTTCAACTTAAACTTTAACAGTCATAAGACTATAAGGACTCCACGTACTTAGGGGGATCAACCCTTCGTACAATGTATTGTGCACAAACATTTCAATGCTAAGCGTAAATTATCCCTTAATATTAGGGTTGTTCATCTCAGTATTTAGCATACAAGTCTACACCAAATTACGTTTGGTTTGGATACATTTCAAGGTAATTTAGGTTTCATGAACATCAACTAAGAATTAGTTGAATAAAAATTTCATAACTGAATACGAAGGTCATGCTTTAGGAATAAGCTAAAAGTATAAACATTGAATAATTATAATGTACCTTGCTTGAACAATATTAAGCCAAGGTTATTTACATTTGAGTACTAAGCATGCATAACAAATAGTAAATTGAACGATGAAATTGGTTCAATATTGGTATATTAGAATATATAAACTTGCATGCTAAATAACAAGTTAAAGACAAGAATAAGTTGTTCAATATAAAAATAAGATTTAGACAACTTGCATCATTATAAAAAAACTAGATACAAGAGCTTGTGAAATTATAACTAAAATAGGATAAGTAAGCTTGCACAATAATAAACAAACTAGCTCAACGAAAGTCTAGAGTTAGAAAACTTTTTCAAAGAGAGCTTAGATACTTGCACAATTATTATAAAAGTAGAGTTAGAGAACTTGCCTCGAGTGTAAGCTATAATATTAAAACTCACGTTCACCTACACATAGTATTATAACCACAATATTTATTAGATATACTAACATTCACTTTTCAACATAACACACATTTCTAGTTAAACTTGTTATTTCGGTACAAGTCTTACATTACCATTTACATTTTAGAAATTCCAAGTGTTGACTTCACAACACTTGTCTAACTTTCATTGTGTACACTAAGTTATTACATAACGCGTTTGTAACTTACTAATCATTCTCATAACTTTTAATTTATCAATTAAATATCATGGTTCTGTTTTAACCTTCTTACTACATGTTTGACACATTAACATAACCTTAGACCAAGTGGTAATGGTACTCAAAATCTGCAGCAGAGCGATGAGAAGTGTACTGCCTCGATTCGGTTATGTATGGCAATTGCGCCATACACAAGCTTGAACTGGCCTTGTTGTCAGTTTTTAGCCTTGGCACCAGCGCAGACAGAACCAAAAAAAGCCATGAACAATAGCCGTTTTTAGCCTAACTAACACGAATTTCACCCACAAAATAGTGAAATTAACACATACAATTGGTATAAAACTATTACAAACATGTTTGCTAACATATTCAACCAATTAGAATAATTTAACAACAATTTAAACTAGTTTAATTCCTCAAATTCTATGTTTTCATATGAAAACTCCATTTTTGAGTTTCTTCACAAAAATCATCACAATAATCTCAGGTATATACCAAATCACTTCATTCAAACTACGTTCTCTTTGTTTTTTAACGAACTAGCATAAACAAGACTCAATTTATAGTTTCACATACAAATTGACCACTAAAATTGGTACTTTTACAAGCCATATGAAAAATATAAATACTGTCATTATTTTTCTACTTTTAAGTGTAATTAGCATACAAATTCCTTGTTTGAGCATAACCTCTAGCATCATAAAGATATACAATCACCATAACTCAGTTGTATAGCAACAATTTGACAAATTGAATTCACAGAATTTGAAAACTTAACAATTTTGTCGTAAAACCTATATATATATATATATATATATATATATATATATATATATATATATACACACACACACACACACACTATCAAAGTTATAGAGAAATACCTTGTTATGCTTAAACAATCCTTGCTAATTGCAGCCAAATCTCACAAGTCCCTCTCAAATTCTCTCAAGCTCTCAAATTTCCCTGAATTCTCCTCTTAGGCTTAAGCCAACAACCACAATTGATAACCAGTATACGTAAAAAGAAACTGATATGGCCATAATAAGCCTAATCAGTTACAAAATATAACGTATAAGTTATAAATATGTTTTATTTATTTATTTTTTATTTTATTTTATTTTATTTATATTATTATAATTCAAAATTTAAAAATCCTAAAGCCATAAGGCTCCGTTTGGAAAAGCTCTTTAAAAATTAAAGACTTAATATATTCAAGCCTTGTTTGGGTTAAATCAATTTAAAACTACTTTAATTATTTTAAGAAACCATTTAGTTTATAATTTATAATCAAATAGTATTTATTTGGATTTCAATATCAAACATTAACCAAATAAATTAATTACACATACTATATTTTAAATAAATATTCCACTTAAACAATTATCACAAAATTAATAATTTCCTTATAATTTTATTTAATAACTTAACACACCAATTTAAAATATTAAATTCAACAAAAATATAACCCTTCATGTTATATTACAACTCTTTAAATTAAAAATTATTTTAATTTAGAATATTATCTAATAAATTTAATTCATAAATATTTACTAATAATAACCACATTAATAAAATATTTATTTAATCACTTTCAACAATAAACAAATCAAATAAATATTTATATAATTCAATAAATATTTAATATTACAATTTGAAATTCCAGATTGTTATATCATTCCCTCCTTACAAGGATTCTGTCCCCAGAATCACAACTCAAACAATCAAATCGTCACATTCTTCCCTTCTTACAAAGATTTTGTCCCCAGAATCGAAGACACAGATTAAACAAATAACTCAGGGTAATTTTTTATCATTTCAGCTTCGAGTTCCCACGTTGCTTCTTCGACATTGTGGTTTCTCCATATCACATTCATAGAAGGTATCACTTTATTTCTGAGCACTTGTTCTTTCATGTCGACTATCTGAATAGGAATCTCTTCATAAGACAAATCTTTATTGAACTGCAACGGTTCATACTCAATCACATGCTTGTAATCGGGTTTATACGGTCGTAACACCAAAATGTGAAAAACATTATGAACATTTTCCAACTCTGGAGGTTGAGCTACCTCATAAGCCACTTCTCCAATTCTTCGCAGCACTTCGAAGGGTACAATAAACCTCGGGCTTAGCTTTCCATTTTTACCAAAAAGAATTTTCCCCTTCCAAGGAGAAACTTTTAGGAATACATAATTTCCTACGTCGAATGCACGATCTTGTTTGTGTTGATCATTATACTTTTTCTGTCTGTCTTGGGATGCTACCAATCTTGTTCTGATGAGTTTAAGAACCTCAGTAGTTTTTGTACCGATTCTGGTCCCTAACGATTTAGCGTTCACCGACTTTCATCCCAAAGACAAAGGTGGAGTTCTGCACTTTCTACCGTATAATGCCTCGTAGGGCGACATGCCGATGCTCGCGTTGTAACTGTTGTTGTAGGAAAATTCCACCAACGGTAAATGTTCTTCCCAGCTCCCTTTGAAATCCATGATGTATGCTCTCAGCATATCTTCCAACGTTTGGATTGTTCGTTCGCTTTGGCCATCTGTTTGTGGATTGTATGTCGTGCTCATTCGCAACTGTGTTCCTATACACTCTTGTAGTCTCTTCCAGAAATTTGACATGAATTGCGGATCTCTATCTAACACAATTGACACTGGCACTCCATGTCTCGAAATGATCTCTTTCATGTACAACCTTGCCAACTGATCAAGATTGAACCTAATCTTTATTGGCAAAAAGTGTGTTGATTTCGTTAATCTATCCACTACCACCCAAATCGCATCGTACCATTTCTGAGTTGTTGGAAGACCTACCACAAAGTCCATTGTGATATGTTCCCACTTCCATTCTGGTATTTCCAATGGTTGAAGTAATTCGCTTGGTCTTTGATGCTCAGCCTTCACTCTCTGACATGTCAAGCACCTTGAACGCATTCTGCAACGTCTCTTTTCATATTTGGCCACCAAAAATGTCGTCGGAAATCTTAATACATTTTCGTACTTCCCGGATTAATCGAATATCTTGAGCTATGAGCTTCTGTTAAGATTTCGTCTTTAATCTCCTGTACTGCTGGAACCCAAATTCTTCCCTCGAACCTCAGTAACCCTTCAGTATCGATCTTGTATTTTACATCACTACCCTCAACGACTTTCTCTTTGATCGTTTCGCATTCTTCATCTTGTAGTTGAGCATTCTTCACTTTGTCCACCAAAGTTAGACTAGCTTCTATCTGGTATAATTTTTCGTCGGTTTCTTTTGGAAATTTGATTTCTAACTCTAGCCTTGCCATCACTGAAATAAGCTCTTCCTGGTTACTTAACAACATCAACTTTTCCCTGCCTTTCCTACTCAAGGCATCTGCAACCACATTAGCTTTGCCTGGATGATAAAAGATCTCGCAATCATAATCTTTTATTAATTCCATCCATCTCATTTAACGACGTTTCAAGTCCTACGTGTGAAAATATACTTGGACTTTTATTATAATACCCCAAAGATTTTCAAAATAATTAAATAATAAATTTTGCATTTAATTTTTTTATATAAAGGTGGGATTATGTGCAAAGAAAAGTATATGTATTTATGTGACAAATAAAACTTATTTATTATATGAATAATTATAAATAAATTCTTTTAAGAATTATTAATCATTATAGGTTATATTCTTATTATAAATTAATTTTGTAATAAAAATATTTATTATTTATTTTCCATGAAAATATGATTATTATATATATGTGATATGATTATAAGGATTATTATGATTTGTATTTTATTATATTAGTTAAGTTAATTATTTTAACTTAATTAATAATGGTATATATGAAGGTTATATGGGATATGGATTCAAAACCCTAATTCTTGATTTTGAATAAGGAATGAGAATATTAATATAATATTAATTATATTTCAGTAATATAAGCATGCTTGATATGTTTGTAATGTTAATATGTGGAACAGGTTTTAGTAAAGCGGTGCAAACCCTAGCATTAATGATAAACTTTAGTACATAAGTCAATTACGACTATAAAAATTATTAAGTTATGTATTATGTAATTAATAACAGTTATTATTATATTTAATTAGGTAAACCCTAATTAATACTTAGAAACCCTAATTGCTAAATTATAAACCCTAATTATTAATTTAGCAAGGTTAATGGTAATTAGTATATTATAAAGTCTAATTTATAAATTCTAGGTAATTACTAAACCTAATTTAATTAGGGAACCCTAATTCACCTTTTTAGAAACTAAGATTCCCATTTTAGCCCTAATCTCAAAATCCTAGAACTTGGACTTTTGGAGCTCTAAGGTTAAACCCTAATGGGTGAGAGGAAATGTCAACATTGCCATTAAAAGTAAAAACCAAATGACCAAACTACCCTTTTTATTATTTTAATAAGGTGGAGTGTAGATCTAGACCTAGTAGGTGGTTGGTGACCAACTCTAGTTAGTCATGTGTTCTAGTAATAGCCTTTAATCAATCAAAGGACTGATCACATGCTCAGCCATAAGCATCACACCATGCTATATATAGATTGAGAGAGAAAAATGCTACTAACTTGCTCAAATTTTCACCAACACTCAACTCACTTCTCTCTCAACTCAAACCTCCGAATTTTAGTGCTAGACCAGTCCCTAAGACCAGCCCCACTAACAACCACAACAAACTCAATAGCCAAGAATCAAATTTGATCATAGAAAGGTAAAACCCTAAACCTAAATTTCGATTTTTGATTTCATGTTAGATGTTATGTTTAAATGTTTAAAGTTATGTCAGAAGGTGCCATTTAGTGATATAGGTTGTTATAACTCAGATCCATAACACTTAGATGCTCGAAATTGATGATTTTAGAAATCTGGAAATTTTAATTTTTGTTGTCTGACAGTGAATGTCAGGCCTTGTAGATCCGTGTTTGCTTATTATTTTGGTGCTTTAAAGGTTTGAAGTTGTAGTCTGTAATGTTGTTAGTAATCTGCAAGTCGGTTCATGATCATTACATGTGTAGATCAAAAGTTATTCACGGTCAAAGTTCGTTGACCGAACACGAACTAAGTTTTCTGGGTAACCTAGAAAACTGAAGAACGTGTTTTGGCCGTGACTTTGACTGGCCTTGATTTGGTTTCTAGAACGTTGTTAGGATGAATATTGGTATCTAGATTATAGTATGTCATGAGTACTACAAGTTTAAAGCATGTTCGAACCTTATAAAGCCTCAGATCGATCGTAGTAATTGGTCAAACCTCGTTGACCGTTAAGCTTAACTTTCTGGGTAACCTAGAAAGTTTAAGCAGTGGTCTGACAACTCTTTCAATTGTTTAGATCTGTCAGTAGGTTGTCATTTTGATTCTGTTGTTGTAACTAGCTTGTAGTATGTTATATGAACTTCAACATTATGCTTTTAGATCACTAAAACATCAAACAGATTTAACACAGTGGCCGGTCAAAATAGACCAAATGATCACGACTTGTGTTTTCTGGGTAACCCAGAAAACAAAAGTCTGTGATCTCGGACATGGGTTGACCGACATGAATCTTGATCGTGTATTGTTGTTATATTTATATTATGTAATAGATCTGTATACCTACATGTTGTCTACACACTGGGATCTTAATATCACAAAAATAGTACACGTATAATAAGTAGTGGAGGCCCAAAGTAAGACCCTCGAGCTATTCTTCATTCTGGGTAACCCAGAAATGAAGAACAGTCTCTGACAGCCACTTTGATGGCTTATATTTCTCGGTTGTGTTATTGTTTGACCTTGTTAGTTTGTTGTTAAATGTAGTGTTACACTAGTACTACGAGATCTAATCAATGGCTAGCCCAGAAACACTATACACACTGAATTAAACTTGGTTAAACGTGCCCCCACGTTAACTGCCTTGACAGTGTTCTTGAGCTCAAGAACACCTAAGGCGACAGATTTTGTCGCTATAGCCTATAGCGACGGTTCCTATTATTTTTATTTTCTAATTTCTGGAAAATGATTTAAAAATAGAAATAAATTCTAAAAATCATTTAAAAATAGTAAATAAACTCCGAAAATTATAAAATCAGTTTTAAAAATTATTTTAAGTCATAAACATTAACTTTTAATAATTTGGCATATTTTCCATAAATATTAGTAATTATTTGAATATTATTTATTTAGTAAATACACTAAATAAATTAACTAAAAATGATTTTATTATGTTAAAATCATTTTAAATGATAATAAGGTATTTAATAATATTTTAAGTTATAAAATGTAACTTTCAATAGTTTAAAGTAAATTTCATTAATTACTTAATATTAATGATATTAGATAATAAATTAGTTTAAAATGATTTTAATATTATAAAAATCATTTTAAATAAAAATAAAGAGTTTAAAGATATTCTAAGTTATAAAATGTAACTTTTAATATTTTAAGATAAATTTCATTAATTATTTAATATTAATGATATTAGATTTATTTAATAATTATATTAAATAAATAGATTAAAAATGATTTTATTGATTTAAAAATAATTTAAAAAGGATATAAATGATTTAAAAATATTTTAAGTAATTATAAGTGACTTTTAATATTTTAGTGAATAATACCTTAATATTTTAGTATTAATGGTAATGGTTTAAAATGATATTAAATGTTTTAAAAATCATTTAAGGGTAATATTAATACTTTAAAAATATTTTGAGTTATTAAAAATAACTTTGATATTTTAGGCAATGGTTGCATTAATATTTTAATATTAATGATAATAGAATGATCTAATATTTAAATCATTTGATAATGATTATAGAGTTTGAAAAATCAAGATAAATTATAATAATCATTTATAAATTATTATAAGTCATTTAAAAATAAGATGCCTGGTATTTAAAATATCCAGGATAATATTGAACTTCGTGATAGAGTTTTAAACTTGATAATTACCCGATAAGGTCATCGGTACACCAAAATGCTACCGAAATTGATCTGAAACTCTATAGTTTGACTGTATAAGTATTTATTTATGTCTTAATGATTAATATAACTATAAGACAATGTGATTAGGATATGTGTTGACTGTAAATAACAGTACTATATGTTATTATGTTATTATATTATTCTAATCAATAGAATAATCTTATAAATGATAGGTCGTTGAATTAAGGATATAACTAAGTTGTGTAAGCAGCAGACCCGACAAGTATCCTAAACTCTTGTTTTACTTTATTCAACGGATATCGTAAGCAAGTATCTTTACATTTGCATTTTTTTTATGCAATGGACATGAGTAAGAAAGTTTCAGATTTATATTATTATTGTACTAGATTATTAACCATATTGTCGTATATATTATATCCGATCATTGTTTATCAACATGATATTATATTATATAACTCATATATATATTACATTTTGTTAATTTGAAATATGATTATACAAGTGTCCTCACTTGGATAATCATTGTAGTTAAACACATGTTGATATATATATATATATATATATATATATATATATATATATATATATATAGTCGTCTAAGTTATTTGATCAGCTAGACACAGATTTAGAAATATCGTTGAATATGATAAAACCTTCTTGTATCCAATTAAATTGTTTTGGTTCGGAATCCCGACTAAGTATGAACATCCCTAATGGGGAAAAAACTTTTTGTGCTTGGGTAGGCGAATATGATGAACGAGAATATCGTTCTGTTATGTAGTATTGATCAATACAGGGCATAACGGGTTGATCACCCCCCGTGCCTGTAAGTTATGACGGTTTGCAGATGAAGTTCTGTTTGACCTTTTTGAAAACTGAAAACTATGTTCATAGTCTATCGAATGCTTTCCATTTATAGTAAATACGTAGTTTCAAAATTGAAATAAGAATTGTTATGTTGTTTAGTGTTGATTCAGTACTTCATAACTATTGTTTCGTTGTTGAAGAGTTGTTCAAAGAAAATATTTAATCCTTTCAGCTAATATTTATAATTGTTATTACTTGTTGGGCACTTAAATGCTCATTCTTGCTTAATTTAAATGTTTTCAGCTATGTATGATCGACCTGAAGGTTCAGGCAAGAACAAAGGGAAAGAAAAGCTATCAGATTAAGTTTGTGTTATCTTCTGTAATAGCTAGACTTCAATAAATTGACGATATTTATTATTTATCATGTAATGAAATATTTTAAAGGTCGCGTACCTGGGATTTAGACAACTCTGATATGTAAATTAAGTTTGATATTTATGAAACTATTATTATTATTCCGCTCAAAAAAATGGTATCGTGAAGCACTGAGTTCAGGTTTCAAGTACCTGAATTTGGGGGCGTCACATTTATGGTCTGTGTAGATCTCACATTTTTCTCCATAGAGATAGTGTCTCAATATCTTCAGAGCAAATACTAAGGCAGCCAACTCTAAATCATGAGTCGGATACCCTTTCTCATAGTCCTTCAGTTGTCTTGCTGCATATGCAATAACCTTGACGTTCTGCATAAGAACACAACCCAATCCTTTATGTGAGGCATAACTATACACCACAAAGTTTCCCGTATTATCTGGTAATGACAACACTGGTGCCACACTTAATTTTTTTCTTTAAATCTTGAAAACTCTCTTCACATTTCTTCGTCCAAACAAATTTTACCGCTTTTCTTGTCAAATTTGTTAGCGGAGTGGCTATCTTGGAAAAATCTTGAATAAATCTTCTTTAATAATCGGCCAGTCCCAAGAAACTCCTCACCTCTGACAGTTTTCTTGGTTATTCCCAATTGATTACAACTTCCACTTTTGATGGATCCACTAAAATCTCATCTTTGTCAATCACGTGCCCAAGAAATTATACACGATCTAACCAAAATTTGCACTTAGAGAATTTTGCGTACAACTTTTCTTTTCTTAGTGTTTCCAATATCAAACGTAAGTGTTCCACGTGTTCTTCTTGAGTTTTGGAATACACCAAAATGTCGTCGATAAATACCAGTACAAACTTGTCTAAGAATAGTTTAAAAAACATGTTCATCAAATCCATGAATGTAGTAGGGGCATTGGTCAAACCAAAAGACATCACCAGAAACTCTTAATGTCCATACCGAGTTCTGAATGTCGTTCTAGGTATATCCTCCTTTTTTACCTTCATATCCACTTCTCAAATCTATTTTCGAGAAGTATTTAGCACCCTTCAATTGATCAAACAAGTCATCTATCCTTGGCAATAGATATTTGTTTTTAATAATGACTTTGTTAAATTCCCTATAATCAATACAAAGACGCATCGACCCATCCTTCTTCTTCATAAATAACACCGGCTAAAAAAACCCGGTCAAATCCCAAGTTCGAATCGAATCAAATCCATCAAAATAAGGAATCAAACTAATGGCCCAATAGTATCTTCTTGGGTCATCTTAGCACACCATAGGCTCCTAAAAGGTTATGACTTGAAGGTACTATATGTAATAACTTATTTCCTTATATGCAGACAAATTTTTCCTCTATCTTTCGATGTGGGACTGGGGTGTTACAAACCCCCCACTTAAATTTTTGACATCCCCGTCAGAACCGATCACACACACGGGCCCAAAGATCTTTGCCTCTCGAGCCATTGTGGGATAATACCGGTTGGCTTCGTGTCCCCACCTCTGGACCTCCATCTCTTCATTGTGAGATAATACCACCAGCTTTCGTGTCCCCACCTCCAGAAACCCGATCAGATGACCCGACCAGAGCTTTTGAGAGTCGGCTCTGATACTATATGTAACAACCTGGGTCAAATCCTGAGTCTGAAATAAATCTCGGGTCAAATCCCAAGTCCGAATTGAATCAAATCCATCAAAATAAGGCCTCAAACTACTGGCCCAATAGTATCTTCTTGGGTCATCTTAGCCCACCACAGGCTTCCAAAAAGCCATGACTTGAAGGTATTATTGGTAGTAACTTATTTCCTTATATGCAAATAAATGTTTCCCCTATCTTTCGATGTGGGACTGGGGTGTTACACTGGCACTCCCCACGGTGATACACTTGGTTGAATATACTTCTTATCTAACAGTTCTTATAATTGTACCATCAGTTCCTTCATCTCTACCGAAGCCATTCTGTACGGGGCCTTCGATATCGGTTATGTTCCTGGCGCTAAGTTGATCACGAACTCAATCTCTCTGTCAGGCGGAAGTCCTGGCAAATCCTCCGAAAACACATCTACAAATTCCCTAACCACTGGTATCTCTTCCAATTTCACACCCTTCTTTTGAGTATCGACTATGTAAGTTAAATAACCCACACAACCTTGACTCAACAACTTTCTGTCCTGCATAATCGTCAGACATCTCATTTGTCTAGACGATTTGCTACCATAGAAAACTACCTTTGATGGAGCCATAAGGTTTACACATTTCTTTTGGCAATCAATTACCGCTACATAATTGAACAACCAATCCATTCCCAAAATAACATCAAACTCTCCAAGTCTAATCGGAATTAAATCTACCATCATGATATCACCTTAATATTCACCCTACAGTACTTATATACGAACCTAACATGAATTACTTCCTTATTCGCAATGTCTATGTTTAAAAGGAAATTCAATTCTTCACTAGGTATTTCTAACTTCTTAGCAAATTCATCAAATATAAATGAGCAAGTAGCACCTGAATCAAATAATACATAAGCATCAATATCATTGATTGGGATAATACCTGACACCACATCCTTTGACTGTACAGCATCCTGTACAGTCATGTTGAAGGTTCTGGCTGTGGGTTTGTTTAATGACGTTGGTCCAGCAATGGCCCATGTAACTCCACTGCTACCTCCATTGTTTCTTGTTGTCTCTCCAGCCTTCTTCTTAGGGCACTCACGAGAAAAGTGATCCTTGGACCAGCACGTGAATCAAACGTTCTTCTTAGGTTGAGTGCAATTTGGGGTGATGTGACTCTCCTGGCCACATTTGAAGCATACTCGTTTCCCCATTAAGCATACACCCTTATGAAACTTCCTGCATGTAGCACACGCTTCGAATTTCTTATTCTGCTGGTTACCCTGCTGACTTCCAGCATCCCCATTTCTGTTCCATTTCCTCTTCAGATTTTTGTTGTCATTTCCACTACCACAACCTCCATTCTTAATTTCCACTTCATTCTTCTTCTTTTTTTGCTCTTAATTAAACTTCATTACTACCTCGCCTCCACCTTCAGCGAGAATTGCCTTCTCCATCACTGCTGCAAATGTCTTCAGTTGGAACATGGAGACCCTACTGTACAACCAGGGTTTCAGTCCCTATTCAAACCTCTACGCCTTGCGTTCGTCTGTGCTGTCTTGATATGGCGCAAACCTCGCCAACTCATTGAATGCTGACTCTTCAAACTCTCTAGGAAATAGGTCTCGTAGAATATTTCCTTAAACCTATCCCAGGTCATAATGCCTTGACCTCCTCGAGTTTTATTGGCCTGCCACCAATAACTAGCCTCTGCTTTCAACATGGATGTTGCAAAATTAGTCTTTTGATCTTCCCCTACTCTCGCAACATCGAATGCATTCTCTATTTCCATGATCGATGTCTTTGCCTCCACGAGATTCATGGACCCACGGAATTCAGGTGGTCCAACTGCCTTGAAATCCTTAAATATTGTACCTTAATTTTGAGGTTGATTCTGCAACGCTCCTGTTAGTAACGTCACTAGCTGTTGAACGGGGTTAGCATCAACATTGTCGTTATTGGTTCCTTCAGTGGTTCTCTGTCATGGTGGTTGACGTCTTGGAGGCATTTTCTATTAAAAATACACTCATTAGATTATTACTCAACTCTTTTAAGAAATTTCTACTTAACTTGTCCCCAGAAAAGGAATAATCACATATCATATAACACTCTGGAATAAAATAAAATAATAACTTTTATTCATTCATAATCTTTTTGAAAAACATAACAATAGCATCCCTACTACTTACATTACTTTCTTGAACTACTAAAGTTTCAGGACAACATCATCATCATATCTCATAGGTTAAATGTCAATCGGGATTTACAAATTATTTATCATTTTATTAATCGCATAACAACTAAGATGTTCTACTAAGATACTGCTTAGCCTTACTACATTCTTCCTCCATAATCCGGAACATTGTTCTATGATCTAATATGTATAATGGCAGCGTCTCGAACTAAATCGGATAACCCATGACCCGATCTTGAGCTCGATTAATCACGGTGTTGAATACATTATTCATCTCTTCCATCTTCATTCTCTTTACTTGTGCATCTTTCACTGCTATCCCGACTCATTGAAAAGCTTCCTCATATGCGTCTTCAGCTTATGCCTTCTTAATAGCTTCTTCCTTCAGCTTGTTCTTCAGTTCTGCGATCTCCTCGATCAGTTGTTCTTTCTCTCCTTCAGTATGAACCATCTTCTCTTTGACATTGTTCAAACGTTCATCTCGATCCTAGATCGCATCGTCCTTTTGTGCCATCGAGGTCTGTTGCTCAGCTATTATCTCTTGTAACTCCTCGACGTTATCCTGAAGTTCCACATTGCGATCGTAGACTTCATCGTACATACGAGCAGCTATCGAGTTCAGTGGAATCTCTTCCTCCTCATCCTCTTCATCCTCATTTGATTGTGGAAGCTCAACGAGATCCTCCTCATCCGTTTCTACATCATCATCCTCATCTTCAACCACTGTGACCAACGGGGCTGACTCCCGTGGAAGTAGTTATTCCCAAATCACCTGAATGTCATGAGACTCCTCCTCTCTAGGCATCTAAGGTCCTTCCTCCCTAGACTGACTGGATTCTCCGACATTAGTCATCCTGACAACAGGAATTTTATGTTTTAATTATTAATCATTAGTACTCGACACTCACGAGCACATAAGTTATAATCACATAAGCACATAAATATTTTATTACTTCTTCCTTAAAACTCGATAAGAGTTTATCACCATTATCTTTTCAAAGGTTACTTCCTAAGGCTTTTCCCCCACCTAAGGTTCACAACCTAAAGCTCTGGTACCAACTTGGGACACCCCCAAATCCCGGTACTTCATTACCTCAAATTTGGCGTTCACTTAATTAAAACATTCATATCTAACTACTCAATCATAATAAAAATTGAATAATAAACCTTCCCTTAAGGGATTACATTAATAAAATCTCCCAGGTTATCTAACCTTTACATACAATCATTCAAATACGGAAAATAAATAAACTTCATTACAATCATTCAAACTAAAGTCTGATAATAAAATATCAAAATGATTACAAGTCTTCAGTACATATTCATCTTTCCCTTTCCCTTACTGGTGCTAGGTACGTCGACCTTTTCAACTTTAGCTGTAATATTTATATAAGCAAGAGTGAGCAAACAAGGCTCACTTGAAATAAAATTGAATAAAACTTTACATTAACTGGCAAATAATAGGCTCAATAGAACTGAACAATATGTTCTATTAACATTCTGAATTATACAACTGAGGGTCTAATGACCACGAACCATGTCCAAGTTATAAGTACTCTTTCAACTTAAACTTTAACAGTCATAAGACTATAAGGACTCCACGTACTTAGGGGGATCGGCCCTTCGTACAATGTATTATGCACAAACATTTCAATGCTAAGCGTAAATTATCCCCTAATATTAGGGTTGTTCATCTCAGTATTTAGAGTATAAGTCTGCACCAAAGTAAGTTTGGTTTGGATACATTTCAAGGTAATTTAGGTTTCACGAACATCAACTAAGGATTAATTGAATAAAAATTTCATAACTGAATAATAAGGTCATGCTTTAGGAATAAGCTAAAAGCATAACATTGAATAATTATAATGTACCTTGCTTGAACAATATTAAGCCAAGGTTATTTACATTTGAGTACTGAACATGCATAACAAATAGTAAATTGAACGATGAAATTGGTTCAATATTGGTATATTAGAATATATAAACTTGCATTCTAAATAACAAGTTAAAGACAAGAATAACTTGTTCAATATAAAAATAAGATTTAGACAACTTGCATCATTATAAACAGACTAGATACAAGAGCTTGCGAAATTATAACTAAAATAGGATAAGTAAGCTTGCACAATTATAAAAAAACTATCTCAACGAAAGTCTAGAGTTAGAAAACTTTTTCAAAGAGAGCTTAGATACTTGCACAATTATTATAAAAGTAGAGTTAGAGAACTTGCCTCGAGTGTAAGCTATAATATTAAAACTCACGTTCACCTACACATAGTATTATAACCACAATATTTATTAGATATACTAACATTCACTTTTCAACATAACACACATTTCTAGTTAAACTTGTTATTTCGGTACAAGTCTTACATTACCATTTACATTTTAGAAATTCCAAGTGTTGACTTCACAACACTTGTCTAACTTTCATTGTGTACACTAAGTTATTACATAACGCGTTTGTAACTTACTAATCATTCTCATAACTTTGAATTTATCAATTACATATCACGGTTTTGTTTTAACCTTCTTACTACATGTTTGACACATTAACATAACCTTAGACCAAGTGGTAATGGTACTCAAAATCTGC
Source organism: Panax quinquefolius (assembly GCA_020205615.1). Lineage (NCBI taxonomy): Eukaryota > Viridiplantae > Streptophyta > Magnoliopsida > Apiales > Araliaceae > Panax > Panax quinquefolius. Next base: position 51,642,161 of record CM035165.1, read on the forward strand.
AGCAGCAACAAAAGTCTTTGCCTCGGGGTTCATTAGTGTATGGCATGCTATTCATGCATATACACAAAGTTGAATCAGTCAAGCAATTTGTAGCTTTTTAGCCTTAAGCATTTGTAAGCAATTTAACGCTCACAAGCAGACAGAACCAGAAATAGCCATGAACAGTAGACGTTTTTAGCCCAACTAACACGAATTTCACCCACAAAATAGTGAAATTAACACATACAATATAAAACTATTACAAACATGTTTGCTAACATATTCAACCAATTAGAACAATTTAACAACTTCTTAAACTAGTTTAATTCCTCAAATTCCATGTTTTCATATGAAAACTCCATTTTTGAGTTTCTTCACAAAAATCATCACTGTAATCTAAGTTCTATCCCAAATCACTTCGTTCAAACTACTTTCTCTTCGTTTTTTAACGAACTAGCATAAACAAAACTCAATTTACAGTTTCACATACAAATTGACCACTAAAATTGGTACTTTTACAAGCCATATGAAAAATATAAACACTGTCATTATTTTTCTACTTTTAACTGTAATTAGAATACAAATTCCTTGTTTAAACATAACCTCTATCATCATAAACACATACAATCACCATAACTCAGTTGTATAGCAACAATTTGACAAATTGAATTCACAGAATTTGAAAACTTAACAATTTTGCCGTAAAACCTATATATAGATATATACACACACACAATATCAAAGTTATAGAGAAATACCTTGTTATGCTTAAACAATCCTTGCTCATTGCAGCCAAATCTCACAAGTCCCTCTCAAATTCTCTCAAACTCTCAAGTTTCTCTGAATTCTCCTCTTAGGCTTAAGCCAACAACCACAACTGATAACTAGTATACGTAAAAAGAAACTGCTTTGGCCATAATAAGCCTAATCAGTTACAAAATATAACGTATAAGTTATAATTATGTTTTATTTATTATTTATTTATTTTATTTATATTATTATAATTCAAAATTTGAAAATCCAAAAGCCATAAGGTTCCGTTTGGAAAAACTCTTTAAAAATTAAAGACTTAATATATTCAAGCCTTGTTTGGGTTAAATCAATTTAAAACTACTTTAATTATTTTAAGAAACCATTTTGTTTATAATTTATAATCAAATAGTATTTATTTGGATTTCAATATCAAACATTAACCAAATAAATTAATTACAAATACTATATTTTAAACAAATATTCCACTTAAACAATTATCACAAAATTATAATTTTATTTAATAACTTAACACACCAATTTAAAATATTAAATTAAACAACAATATAACTTCTCATGTTATATTACAACTCTCTAAATTGCAAATTAATTTAATTTAGAATATTATGTAATAAATTTAATTCATAAATATTTACTAATAATAATCACATCAATAAAATATTCATTTCATCACTTTCAATAATAAACACATCAAATAAATATTTATATAATTCAATAAAAATTTAATATTACAATTTGAACTTCCGGATTGTTCAATCGAGAATCAAATGATTATTCTTCAATAACTGAACAAATAGCTATGAAGTACTATGAAACATTGGATAACACTTTTCATTCTCATAAAACAATTCTGAAGTACATACAATAACTTAGGAATTTTGAGTAGGTCCAAAGACCATGAACATTCTTTTTAGTTTTCATTCATGAAAAAGGACAACCCGACACTAAGTCCGTAAGTCCAATATATCTTACGAGCACTTCTAGGTGATCAGCCTATAGTACTTTATGTTGATCAACACTCATCCGTTAAACGTATTTACGTTTAAGTTTTGGAAACCTCAAGTGCCCATCGAATAATCGATATAAAATACATTTGTTTATTCATACTCAGGCTTACCTTGAATCTGTATCAAACAATTGGCGTAGGATATCGTTTTCAATTCTATATTGAAAGACTTGTAAATAAATTAATCAACTCTTAAGATTAGTCTAGCCGAGTTAAATATGGCATCGACCCTTTCGTAAAATAATTCATGCATCTCATATCATGAATCACAGAAAACTTGGCTAACACGAAGGTTAGACAAGCGTTAAGAAAACTTGCCTTCAAGCGTCTTCAAATAAATAATCAACAGTTCTCAGCCTTTACAGTATCGACATGATATATTCATATAGCACACTATAATTAGCTACCAAACAATCTAATCACATTGTTTTTACCAACTTCTTTCTCTTCTATAACTTAACCGTATTTATTTCATTAATAAAACTCGTTTCAGGTACTTATCCGCCCTTACGGCTTATTATAGTTCATCGTTTTATTACTAATAAATCACGTTCAATTCCTAAAGTCATCACTATAAATGTGACATAGGAATAGTCTTAACATGCATATTAAGTATATATAATTTCCCCATAATTGTTCTTCCACAATTGGGTTCAAAAATAACTAAGTATCTCTTTTCCCCTGTCTCAGCACTGCGGTGCCATCCTTAGTGTGACGCCCCCAAAATAGGTATACATCACCCATCTTGAGTCGCCAAATACATGGTACAAAATTCAAATACAACTTAATAGTACACATTGGGCTTAATTCAAGTCCAATTGGATTCTACGAAGTCCATAAATTCAAAGTCCAATAAGACTAAATCGTATTCTACTCGTACAATTCTCGTATTCTCTTCATATATAGCTCATACAATATTCGTAGTATATGTCGTAATAATCTTCATATTATACTCGTATAATAACTAGTATCATACTCATATGTCTCACGTATAATAACCCTAATCATTATACGTAGCCAGTTAATTCTCGGAACTCACTTTTCCTAACCCTTAGGTTTTAAGTCCGCAAGCGAAAACTTTTTTTACCATAACTGAAATATTATTGGATATTCCATTATATCTTAGAATTCTATCGTTACGCGTTTTTCAGAAATTTTTACTTAATCTTCGAGCAGAAACGGATGAATAGTATTTTACGAAAATTTCTCAAAAAACCATTATTTTCGTCTTGGAAATTCAAAATAATTAATCCTAGCACATAGCCAGATAACTAACCACATCCGCACATTCTAGGTCATAAACGATCTTCAAATAGCTTACTCACATAAATAATCAATTAAATTCATTTAATTCAAATAATCAAATAAAATTTAATTCCCATAAAGATCTAATTTTCTCGGGCGTTACATTCTCCCCCCCTATAAGGATTTTGTGCCCAAAATCTCGCTACAATTACAAAAACAAATGAGGAAAATTATTCCTTTATTTTACTCTCAAGTTCCCACGTTGCTTCTTCGGCATTGTGGTTCCTCCAAATGACCTTTACCGAAGGTATTATCTTATTTCTCAAGACTTGTTCCTTCTTATCAACAATCTGAATTGGAAGTTCTTCATAAGTTAAGTCTTTTTCTACTTGAATAGACTCATACACTATTACGTGCTTGTAGTCGAGTTTATAAGGATGCAACACTAACACATGAAAAATGTTGTGTATTCTTTCCATCTCTAGAGGTAAGGCTACTTCATAAGCTACCTCTCCTACCCTTCTTAAAATTTCAAAAGGTCCTACAAACCTTGGACTTAACTTCCCTTTCTTTCCAAAACGTATCTTCCCTTTCCAAGGCGATACTTTCATAAAGACATACGAACCTACTTCGAACTCCCTCTTCACACGATAAGAATCTGCATACTTCTTTTATCTATCTTTAGCCGCTACCAATCGAGTTCATATTAGCTTAACCATGTCTGTCGTTTGTTGTACCATCTCAGGTCCCAACATTCGATGTTCACCTACTTCATCCTAGCACAATGGAGTTCTGCACTTCCTCCCATATAACGCTTCGTAAAGCGTCATGCCTATACTAGCGTGAAAACTATTATTGTAAGCAAATTCCACCAAAGGCAGATGTTCATTGCAACTCCCCTTAAAATTCATAACGCAAGATCTTAACATATCTTCTAGTGTTTGAATTATCCGCTCACTTTGTCCATCCGTCTAAGGATGATACGTTGTACTTAACCTCAACTGCGTTCCTAGTTGCTCTTGCAAACTCCTCCAAAAGTTCGATGTGAATCGTGGATCACGATCTGACACAATCAAAACAGGTACTCCATGTCTCGAAATAATTTCTTTGACATAAAGATTAGTCAATTACTCTAGGTTATACCTAACTCCTATTGGTAGAAAGTGAGCTGATTTTGTCAACCGGTCTACTATTACCCAAATAGCGTCGTAGCCCTTCCTCGTCGTTAGAAGTCCCACCACAAAATCCATCGTGATATGCTCCCATTTCCACTCTGGAATCTTTAGTGATTATAACAATTGACTCGGTCGTTGGTGTTCAACCTTAACTCTCTAACAAGTTAAGCACTTACTAACATATTATGTTATCTCTCTCTCTTCATGTTTGGCCACCAAAATTTCTGACGAAGGTCTTGATACATCTTAGTGCAACCTGGATGTATTAAGTACCTCAAACTATGGGCCTTACTCATAATCTCTTCTTTTAACTCGGAATTATTTGGAACCCAAATTCATCCTTCAAAACGAAGTAAACCTTCTTTATCCAGGTTATACTTAGTCTTCACTTCATCCTCCATCATCTTTTTCATTCGCTTGCACTCCTCGTTACTTAGTTGTACTTCCTTAACTTTTTCTATTATCGTTGGTCGAGTCTCCATTATGAATAACACTTCTACCACTTCACTTGGTAATTTAACTTCTAACTCCATTCTCCCCATCTTAGTTACTAACTCATTCTGAGTCATTAACATTGATAGCTTTTCTCTGCCCTTCCTACTTAGCGTGTCGGCTAATGTGACAACCCGAGAATTTTGATTTTTTTAAAAAAATTTAAGTAATTGATTTAAGGTTAAAAATTAGAACCTAGATAGAAAATTAGTGTATGCGTTTAATATTTTTAAGATAGAATTTTGAGGATTTCAAAATTCTGTGAAAGATTTAAGTGAATTATTCAAGATTAAGTGTTTATATGAATATGTTCTGCGTATATGTGTACAGTATGTGGTTAAGGGTCAAGGGTTGACCAGATAAACGATATCTGTAACAAACCCTAATTATATAATAAGAACTTTAACGTTCGGTTAGAAAACCCTAACAATTAACAAGAAACCCTTGAAACTGGTTCTGGAAACCCTAATTTCAGTTCCAGGAATTCGAAACCCTAATTCGGTGCATGAAATCCTAAATCGGGAACTTAATGGCGTAAGTGTAAATAATTATAGGATTAATTAGGGTTAATCTTAACAAATTGATTACAAAACCCTAATTCCAAATTTGAAACCCTAATTACGGATTTGTAACCCTAATTTATAATTGGGGAAAATCTAATTATTAATTTAATATTTGTAATGTTAATTAGGAAATCCTAATCCTAATTTTCAAGTTAAGTAATTAGAAACCCTAATCTAATTACTAAAATTTAATATCTAAATTAGAAAATTTATTTTTCTATTAGAAACCCTAATTAGTGGTTTATAAACCCTAATGACCATTTTGACCCTAATTGCTTAATTAGCAATTGTAATTAGGAAATACTAATCCTAATTAGTAAGATTTAAAGTATGATTAAGAAATTTTAATATAATTAGAAAATTCTAATTATAATTTAAAAATATTAATTTTTCTATTTTTGAAAATCTAAATTTGGAAATTCTAGAAAATTAAATTGCAAACCTTAAATGGCTCAAACCCTAAACCCTAAATTTTCTAAACCCTAAACCCTAATCAAACCCTAAACCCTAAGGGTTTGAGACAATGTCCAAATTGCCATTAAAATTAAATGGAAAAAGAATTAAATGCCCTTTAGTGCATAATTGTAGGTTACTTGCAAGACTTGCCCTAGTATGAGTTGTTGACCAACTAAGGCTATTGCATGTGCCTATAATCCAGCAACTGGCTCAGCCATTACACACAACCAAGTGTATTGTATCATTTTATATATATAGATTAAAGTAAGAGAAAGGCTAACTTTACTTTTCATTTTTCACCAAGCCACTCTCTCTCTCTAATTTCGGGTTTAAGAGTGAGAGGGGGATGAGAAACAAAGTGAGAATCAGTCCATAACTATCCAATACCAGATCAACAAGGATCAGAATCAGAATCAAAGTCTCAAAGGTATAAGAACCCTAAAATTTCGAAATCCTTAAATCATGTGATTTTGTGTTAATGATTTGTTAGATATGTGTTAGAAGGTGCCTTTTAGAGATCTGGGTTGTTGGATCATGGATCCATAACATCTAGATGCTCGAATCTAGCATTTTTTGAGAATCTGGAAATGATGAAAAAAATGGCCTGACAGTCGAATGTCAGGCCCTCTCAATCTGTGTGTTATCTGTTTAGTGTGTTTTATGTTTTGGATCCATTCTATGTCATGTGGTCTTTGATCTGAAACTGGATACAGGGTCGGTTTAAGCCTAGATCTCCTGATATGACAGGTCAAAGACCGTTGACCGATCACGAAGACTGCTTTCTAGGCAGCCCAGAAATTCCTAGAAAGTCTGACAAGCTTTTTAAGGACCTAGATCTTGCAGTGTGTTATGGTTTTGGCCACGTTAATATTTTTATCTTATATACTGGTATCAGTACTACATATGCATGCCTTTAGAGTACCCTAATTTGTAACGGAATCCAAATTATGAGTGGTCAAAACCACGTTGACCAACTGGCAGGATGAAGATTCTGGAAAACCCAGAATCTTCAAGAACAGTTCGTGACCCGTAGTTTGACCGGTCCAGATCTTGCGTTTGAGATGTTGTGGTAATGATCTGAAGTTAGGAAATTGTACTTTTGCATCTTTACTACACTTTGTAACCACTAGATCACACTAAACGACCCCAGAAGGCAATGATTGAAAGGCTCAAAGTAGGAACCTGCACTATTCTTCATTTTCTGGGTAACTCAGAAAATGAAGAACAGACCTGACACGATATTGTGGGACATAGATCTCTCGGATCTGATGTTTGTTTGACCTATCTAGTTGTTGGAACATGTAGTATTACATTCGTACTACAATTGTAACCATTTATCGTCCCAGAAATCATTACGAACACTGTGATAATCATGGTCAAAGTAAAGAACCTTAGTTTCGGCATAAAAGGTCCGAAGAACATCAAGAATGTACTCAAGAACACTATTTATAGCAGATTACGTCTCTGCTATAGGGCCCTTTAGCGACAATTTATTAATATTATTTTCCTCGAAATTAATTAATAAATTGAAATAAATAGATTTTAATTATTAAAATACTTAGAAAATTCAAAAATTTATTTTAAATTACGAAAAATAGTTTTTAATTATTTAGAGTATATTTCATAAATATTTAATATTTTTGGAATATAAATGGTATTTAATTTATTTAAGTATAATATTAAATAAATTATTTAAAAATGATTTTAATTCATGAAAAATCATGAAAAAAATAATATTATGCTATAATAAAATATTTTAAGTTATTTTAGTGACTTTTAATATTTTGTGATGAAATTCATTAATTAATTAATATTAATGGTAATTAGTTTATTTAATAAATATATTAAATAAATTAAGGAAAAATAGAATAAATGTTTTATAAATCATATAAAAATGATTTAAGTGATATAAAAATATTTTAAGTTATAAAATATAACTTTTGATATTTTGTCATATTAATATTTTAATATTAATAACAATTATCGGATAATGAATTTAATTGTTTAAAAATCATATAAAGGTGATTTTAAAGTATTAAAAATACTTTATGATATTATAAATATATTATAATATTATGATATGTATTTCATTAATATTTGATAATAAATAAATATTAATGATAAAAGAATTATGTGGTATTTAATTCATTTAAATACGATTATAATGATTGAAAATGCATGATAAATAGTAATAATTACTTAAAAATTATTACAAACTTATGAAAATTATTTTGACTAATATTAAAATTATTTAAGTTAATTGTTAAGCGTTTATACAAAGTTTAATTGAACTTAGACTCGATAAAATTCCGACTAAACCTTCGGGATGATAGAATTGTGTCGGTTTCAACTCGGACTTAAATAGTCTGACTTGATGCTAAGTTTCATGTGCTGAATAGACTGATAGGGTTATGTGCTATGTGTTTAGGTTATTCTATGTGTATATATATAATAATATTATACTGTGATGATAATATTCTAATATTGGAGATCTATATTACTAATATTAGGTCTTCGGATAAGGCGATATAAATTGCGTAGCGGTAATCAACAGTTCAGACAAGTTTGTTTTACTTAACTCTATTAAGAGTGTTTCATTCGGATAAGCTTATGGTTAATTATTGCTGGTTGCCATAAATTGTACTCTGTACATATTGCATGTATAAGTCAGGTATGAAAGGCTGATCACCTTCATTACCAGTTGGTTTAGATATATTTGTTCATGTATAATACTTTGTTTAGTCATAAATTTGTTCCTGCTAGTTCACAATTATATTGTTGAATTATAGCCAGCCAATTATTCAAATCATTTCAATCATGATATATCGTTATATTGTTGAATTTAAACTTGCTGGGCAACTTTCATGCTCACCCTTGCTATATCATGATAAAACATTGCAGATTAAGACGAACGCGTTGGATACAAGGAAAGGTCCAAGACAGTTCCAGCTTTAGTTTATGTTTGTAGTTAGAATTGTAATAGTAATGTATATAATGTTATTTAAGTCAAGTAAGTTATGAAATGTGTATTAAGTTAAGGTTACTCGACCTTGGGGAAAAGTATGTAAGTTTAATGTATAAACAATTTATGTTTATATCTTCTGCAAATATAGTAATAGTGTTAGAATGATCGAACCGGATCCGCGATGATTCGGGACCTCGGATTCGGGGTCCTCACAGCTAATAAATTTTCTTTCCCTAGATAATATAAGATATCAAATTCGTAATCTTTTATCATCTAACCACCTTCTCTGTCTCATATTCAACTCCTTCTGTGTAAAGATATATTTCAAACTTTTATAGTCCGTGTATATCTCACACTTCTCCTCGTATAATAATGTCTCCATATTTTTAAGGCAAAAACTACTGCTGCCAATTCTAGGTCATGAGTAGGATAGACCTTCTCATAATCTTTTAATTGGCGTGATGTGTACGCAATGACCTTGCTATGCCGCCTGAGCACGTAACCTAGTCCTCTATGCGAAGCATCGCTATAAACTACAAAATTTCTCGTATCATCTGGTAGAGATAATGTAGGTGCCTCACTTAATCTCCTCTTTAGTTCTTGAAAACTAACTTCACACTTCTCAGTCCACACATATTTTACTGACTTATTAGTCAAATTTGTCAACGAAGTAGCTATTTTAGAAAAGTCCTGAATGAACCTTCTATAGTATCTCGCTAAACCCAGAAAACTCCGAACCTCAGTTGGCATTTTCAATTGTTACCAATCATTAACTGCTTCTACCTTCGTTGGATCCACAGAAATGCCATCTTTATCAATAACATGTCCTAGAAACTGCACTTTTTCAAGCCAAAATTCACACTTAGTGAGCTTTGCATACAATTTCTCCCTCTGTAGTGTCTCCAACACTATCCTTAAATGTTCAGCATGATCTTCTGGCGTCCTATAATAGACTAGAATATCATCAATGAACACTACAAAGAACTTGTCCAAATATTATTTGAACGTTCTGTTCATCATATCCATAAATGCGGCTGGTGCATTAGTCAACCCAAATGACATAACCAGAAACTCGTAATGACCATAACGAGTTTTAAACGTCGTCTTAGGTACATCCTCCTTCCTTACTTTCAACTGATGGTACCCCGTACGCAAATCTATCTTAGAAAAATACTTTTCCCCTTTCAACTGATCAAATGGATCATCGATCCTGGGCAATGGGTATTTATTCTTAATCGTTCATTTATTCAACTCTCGGTAGTCAATACAAAGTCGTAACGACCCATCCTTCTTCTTTACAAACAATATCGGTGCTCCCCACGGAGACACACTTGGTTGAATGTACTTCCTGTCAAATAGTTCTTGTAATTGAACCATTAACTCCTTCATATCTACCGGTGTCGTTCTATACGGTGCCTTAGAAACTGGTGTCATACCCGATATCAGATCAATCACAAATTCGACTTCCCTATCCGGCGGAATACCTAGTAACTCCTCCGGAAATACATCCTTGAACTCTTGTACTATAGGTATCTGTTCCAATGATGCTTCCACTCTTTGGGTATCCACAACATGGCACAGGTATCCTATACACCCCTTCCTCAACATCTTTCTAGCTTGTGTCATGGTTAGAAAACAAGATCATCCCGATGATTTATTATAGTAAAACACTACATAAGTTTTCTTAGAAAGCCGAAGGTTCACTCTCTTTCTATGACAATCTATTATCTCTCTATGGTTAATTAACCAATCCATACCGAGAATTACATCAAATTCTCTCAATCTTATTGGTAAAAGATCTACTAATAATATGTTACCTCTAATATCTATGAAATAATTCCTATGAATGTGGTCAACGGGAATTATCTCTTCATTCGCTACCTTAACGTCTAAAGGTATTTCTAATCTTTCCGGAAATAAACTTAATCGCTTAGCAAATTCACATGTTATAAAAGAACAAGTAGCACCCGAATCAAACAGCACATAAGCATTTATTTAATTGACTGGAATGATACTTGCTACTACATCCGCTGATGCAACCGCATCTTGGACAGTTATATTAAAAGTACGGGGTCTACCCGATGGTGTTGGTCCAGTAATGGCTAACTTACGACTACTAGTACCCTTGATACCCTCCGTTCCCTTCTTTGGGTAATTTCTTTCCATGTGGTCCATCGACCCACAAATAAAGCAGCCCTGGTTCTTCTTAGGATTAGGACAATTGGGTAATATATGCCGCTCCTGCCCATAATTATAACAAACCGGCTTCCCTTTCAAACAAACTCCTAGATGAGTCTTTCCGCATGTCTTGCATGCTTTAATCCTACGCTTAGGATCCCTTGTTTCACCCCAGTATTCCCAGAGTTAAAACTCTTCCTCTTTGGCATACTTTCACTACCACTGGCTCCCTCCACCTTGGATCCTCCCTCTTCTTTGCTGTTATTCTTTCTCTTTTTGTGGTATTGGCTCAAAGCCTCACTACCACCCTCCGCAATAATTTCTTTCTCCAGAATGGTCCAGTAGGAAGCACTCTGGAACACAAAAATCTGACTATAGAGCCAAGGTTTCAATCCCTGCTCAAACCTACGAGCCTTCCTCTATCCAGTGTCTACTTGATGTGGAGCGAATCTTGCCAATTCATTGAATTTGGCCGCATACTGGGGAACCGTCATGTCCCCTTGTTAAATTTCTAAGAACTTAATCTCCCTTCTCCCCTGCATGATAGTAGGAAAGTATTTCTCGAAGAAAACCTTCTTAAATTGTTCCGACATGACATCATCAGTTTTAGCCCCACCCTGGTGAGCCTCCCACCAAATTTGGCTTCCCCTTTCATCATGTAGGTCACAAAAGAAGTCTTTCGCGCCTCTCCTACGTTTGTAATAACAAACTCCTTCTCTATTTCCTTTACCCATGTTTGGGCCTCTATTGGGTCTGTAGTTCTCTTGAACTCTGGCGGACCTACACTTTTAAATTCTTTAAAGGTAGTCGTTCTGGCTACCCTAGGTACTGCGGGTGCTCTACCCCCAGTTTGGTTAAATGATGTCGTTAATAAATTAACGAACTCTTGCATAGGGTTGCTCTGACCCCCTTGATTATCGTTATGGGATTCAGCCTCCTGATTATGTTGTCTTCTTCTTGGAGGCATTTTTTTAATTAAATAAATAAAGTTTCATTATTATCTATTTGCTTACTTAGTATTTATTCTTCAAACAACAACTCATACACAACAAAACACATTTAATAAAAACTGCATTATATTCATATGTTTCTTCATAGTTTGAAACTATTTACAATTTGTTTCCATAGCCAAAGACATCACATTCCTATCCCGCGATTGACTTCACAAAAATTGGAATTTACAAAAAGACTACCCTTTAATTATACAAAAGAGGATTTTACGTCTCTACACAAAAATATTTACCACTCTAGACTCCTAATACTGCATAACAGCATTCTTGTGTTTCTCATTTTCTAGAATCAATAAAATATCCCGACTAATGGTGTGTCGAGTCTGTCCCGACTCAATGGAATAACAAGCAATTTGCAGCTTGAAATCCTCATGAGCACTATCATGGATATAAGACATCCGTGATATCTTCTGGTTCTTCTCCCCAAGTTATCTACGAAGCTCAACGGCCTCATTCTTATAATTCGTCACCTTATCCTTCATGAGAACCTTCTCGTCATGCTCAATCTCAAAATCTGCTTCTGCAGACTCCTTAGCCTCATTGAGATCACTAATATCCTCTTTCTGGTTCTGCACAATAGTACGCAGTTTCACGTTACGGTCAAGCACCACTAGATATAATGCCCTCATTGTATCTGGGGGTGTTGGTGTTGGTCAATTTCGCTATCGCTAAATCGCGCACAAGCATACGCGGTCCACAAGTAATATAAGATAAGTTGAGTGTCGTACCCACAAGGACGAAGTTTTAAGTGATAATCAACTACTACGGTAAAGTCTATATTGTCTTATCTAAATAGGTGAAAAGAGATGGTGTGTTAATCTATTGGATTAAAAATTCAGAAATAAGAGAAGTGGTTGTGCTAGGAAGTCAAGTTAGGATTATAATACCCCTAATGCATCGCCTAATCTCCTAACTCTCCACATTACAAACGAATCGAGGAATGGTCAACCGAGAACAGTAACTACACATAAGCTTTTATCGAAGGTCAAATGCAAATCCCTAGCCAGATGAATCACAATATGTCTATTGATGAAAATAACTAGGCTAGGGTCATTAAGCTTAGTCTCAAGACAACACCAGTCAAATAGAGATATGTCTATCTTATTAGCAGTTTATGCACACATTCCATAGGTATGGTCATAACATATGTTGTTGTATTTGAAGGTTAGATAAAATTATCCATTTTTTAATATCCATCAATATCTATACCAACTACCCTGTCAAGCAATCAGTCAATAAGCAAGAAATACAACAACTCATTCCAAAATGATTCATTATATAAATAGGAGAGAAAGTTAATTAAGATAAACAAAAGATTACATTACAATCCTAAAAATGGAATTAGTTCATATCCATGGTGCTAATACACATTTTCAATACATTCAACATTATCTATAATACACAAATAAATGGAAGATTTGGAATAAGAAAACCCCTAATGTGAAGTGTTCTGTCTCCAAATCTTCTCTTCTCCGTGTAACTTCTGAGCTCTGTCGGATGCAATAAACTCTTTCTCCTTGAAGCACACCTTCTTTCTCTTCTAACTAATTAATACTGTAATAATAACCTATTATAAGCTCTATGTAATAACTATGAAGGCGGCTTCTGAATAATCCTTCTCTCCCTTCATTTAGGTCATTAAAAGCACTTTACTGCCTGGACATCGGAGCTCACGTTGCCACGCGAGCAATGAACTGGTGGGTGGCGTTGCGGCGCCATGTAGGCTTAAAAACACTAGAGGTCAGACTGCAGCCATGAAGTTCATGTAGAACTCTAGCGCCGCAACGCCGGTGACGCCAAGATCGATCATAAAACCACCTCGCTACTGCGATGCCAAGTTAAGGCTTGATGATGGCGTTGCGGCGCCAGAGGGTGGAAAATGACTATTTTGTCCCTTAAAGCTGGAAATGACCTAATTAGCCCTGCATCATAGAGATTAAACATAATAACAACAAAATATATATAAAAGCTAACTAAACAACAGAAAACAGGCAACATCTTAAGCCACAAAAGACCTGATTCGCGGGTATAAATCCCACTCATCAGTTGGCTCTAGGGCAGGTACCACTGTATTAACCAATGTTACCTCCATATCTTCCTCCACATCTATTATCATATCAAGATATGACGTTAATCCCATATCCCCCTCTGAATAGTCCTCCTCTGAAAATTCCTCCTCAGGCTCGGACTCGTGTATAACCACCACTGGTACCGTCGCTACTGGCACTGGTATTGGCTCTATTCTGTTCACTGACTCTTCACTCACTACGTGTATATCCCTATACATGTAGCTATCGATGGACATCTACAATAACACATAACATGTTGATTAGTACATAATACACAATAGTATAAGCACAAATCACATTTTTTTAAAAAATAGAACTATAGATTCCAAAATGTAAAAGCGTCTGCATCTTTTATTACCTTGGAAACAAAGGAGTTTAAACAGCGCACAAAAATTTTCAACACAATAAACAAATAATCTACATCTGAAAACATAACTAGTTAAAACAATTGGTCAGTGCTTACTAAAAAGGATGGATCCAAAACAGTATCGACTTAACGAACTAATACACCTCTAGCTCACATATGTTTGACATGACTCTAAGAGAAAAATATAATCACTTGGTGCTTGTCATTAGCCACAATTAAAAACTAAACGTTATAACACCCTCACCCAGCATATGAACAGTTACAGAACGGGGATAGGGTTAATCAAAATATAACAGGCAAGAAGAAATAAAAGATAAAGTACCCTTGCCTAAATAGGGTAAAGCCATAACACATGGCATCAAGTATACCAATAACTATGTAAAACCCAAAATATGTCTATCAACAAAACAATACCAGAATTATAAAGATATCCCAAAATTCACATGATATTTATATAATCAAGAGCATCCATATATAATAAACAAAAGCATGCATCCATATATACTAAACATAACTACTATGCATCATATTATGCATCCCAAAATAAACCATAAATTGCAGCAATATTAAAACATAGATAAAACATAAACATAATTAAAACATAGTTTTAAGGCTATAGAGCCCAAAAGTAGTCTGAGGCTATATAGCCCAAATGAAACTCTCAGTCTTCACAAATAAATTAAACAAAGCAGCAATTCATATATAATTAAAATTAACAGAGATCCCCGCCCCCCCCCCCAAAATCGGAAATTTGGCCAATGTCTTCAATGGCATTCTTGCAACATCAAGCATCCGTATCCTCACCCTCATCAGCATCATCCACATCAAATGGTTCATCCTTGTGGGCCTCCTCCCGAGGTGGAAATTGAGGTGGATAAGGTGTAAAAGTCAGAGGCTCAGGAAATTGAAAGGGCATGGACTCTGCATCATCTCCTCCCTGGGCATAATAGATACATGAAATTGTATTGACCAACTCTGCGTGGTAGTGATTGAACTGGCTCTACCATTAAGCCACAGTATCTATCTTGCAGTGCAGATAATTTAGACTGCCCAATATCTCCGCTAAGGCCCCTGGTGGAATAGCCTCAAATGATAGGGGCCCATGCACTTGAGTGGAGGTGCCGGCTTCAGCGGATGGCGGCGGCTGTGGCGCCAGCAAAAAGCCCTTGCCTCTAGGATGCGACGGTGCTCCTTCCCAAATTCTATAACGGATAATGATGTTATGATCAATTATAGCCATGGGTTGCTGAGTGACATCTTCTTTCTCCCACATTACACCCGCTCTTTTGCACAGCCGTGTAATTAGAGATGTGTGTGGGAGTCCCGACATGACATTTCTCCTTATGGCCTTCTTAATCAACTCCTGAATAAGAACCCCTACATCAACTTTTAAGCCTGTGACAATTTCATAGAGCAGAACCGTCCTTTCTCTTGTTACATCGCTTAGGTGGCGTGTTGGCATGATTTTTGAGCAAATAAAAGAGCATCAAGCCTTACTGTAACGACTTAAGGCCTTCTGGGGGAAGGATGTCTTTTCACCGTGGAATTCATTGGTCTTCCATACGGTCCCAGGCTTGCAGAGTTTAGTAATCATCTCATCCATATTGTAACTCTACAGCCTAACCTCCAAGTAGTCGTGACCCTCATAGTTGGGAGTCCTATAAACATTATTGATAGCACGACTGTCATATTGAATCAACTTACCTCTAACTGGCACCACCGCGGGGCCATCAGCATTGGCATTTGCATAGAATTCCTTCACCATAGAAATAACTGCAGACTCAGGCGGCTTAGTGAAGTGAATCCATTTCATAGCTGAGATCATGGCCATCATATCGCCATTTGTCTTATCATTAGGCCTTAGCCCTCTTTTAGGCACCAAACTCCGCGCTGAAAATTTTTTGGTATAGCACTTCCAGGCTTCCTCGCTTGGGAATTTCACAGCATCCCAACAGGAAGGAGGGATTCTGGATGACGGTGAAGGAGGGGGAACTATACTAGTACAGGGACGCTTTGAACCCATGAGTAGTTGAGATTGAAAATACTAAGGCACAAATCCTTACTCTCTCTAAAATAAATCAGACCCAAAATATGATAACACATAAATCTCTTACCTCCCTTTGCTTTTAAAGAGATAAAACATCAAAAAGGAAAGGAGGAGAGGCAGCAACGGTCAGGAGAGTAACTATACGCCGGTTGAATGGCCGAACGGTCAGAAACTGAAGAGGCACGACGGTTGATTTGCTGGAACGGTCACAAGACGGTTGATTTATAATAAGGCAATTGAAAAGAGAAGGAGATGCATCTGAGAGGAAATGAAGAGTACTGTTAAACTGAAATGAAACGCCTCTTTTAGTAACTAAAACACGCTTGTGGTCTTTGCATGACCTTAGATCCAACATGCCATCATGGCGCGAGTATTCAAATATTGTAGCATGGAAGATAGTACATGGGTTGGTATTTGCGGCATGAAGTTTCTAGTAGTGTGGCAAATTCAACTCGGTGATGTGGCGTGGTAGCCAGTATAAAGAATGGCGTTGCGGTTCGGATCACGGCGCTGCGGCGCGGATATATGGCGTTGCGGCGTGCTTTTCCAATAGCTTATGACTACTTCTGACGTTGCTGTGTGAAAGCTTGTATAGGGGCTGGCGCCGCGGCATGAAATTCTAGAGTCTTCTCTCACTTTCAAGGCCAAGAAAGACGAAGGTCGACGTACATGCGTGGCTCAAAGACATCGACATCGAGATCTTGGTTGCAATCCTGCATAGGCCAAGATCCAGATCAGTAAAACAACACTAAAATAGACTGCAAAAACTGTACTAACACATTCTAACTATTAAAAACCTTTTAACACATACTACTAACATACTAACATGCACCTTATAGAAGCTAGAAATTATACTAAGCATTAAAAGGTGCAACTAATGATATATAAAAAAAATAATGACAAAACAAAAAGTAAATTTTTGATACTAAGATGGGATTGCCTCCCCATCTAGCGCTTGATTTAGAGTTGTCGGCTTGACTTTTACCCCGCCTTACACTTGGTCTCCCAAGGTGATGGAGGTATTTTGTTGGTCGACCTCGCCGCCCCAATAGTGCTTCAACTATTGCTCATTTACCTTGAAGGTTTTGTCTGAGTGAGGATCTTCAACCTCAATAGCCCCATAAGGATACACCTTAGCAACCGTGAACGCCCCCGACCAACGGGACTTTAACTTCCCGGGGAATAATTACAGTCGGGAGTTGAAAAGAAGCACCTTATGGCCCTACTCAAAATTCCTTTTGATAATTTTCTTGTCATGTCATCGCTTCGTCTTCTCCTTATACAACTTAACATTTTCATACGCTTGCAGATGAAACTCATCTGATTCATTGATTGTAATAGTCTCTGTTCACTAGATGCATCTAGATCAAAGTTGAGCTTTTGGATAACCCAATATGCGTTGTGCTCCATATCCATAGGAAGATGACATGCCTTGCCATACACAAGCCTATACAAAGACATTCCGATAGGAATTTTATAAGCGATGTGGTATGCCCACAAGGCATCGTCAAGCTTCGTTGACCAGTCCTTCCGATTAGGGTTAACACTCTTCTCCAACATACGCTTGACCTCTCGATTTAAAATCTTCGCTTAGCCACTTATCTGCAGATGATAAGCAGTGGCTATTTTATGGGTTACCCCATACTTAGCCAGAAGGGCTTCGAAATATTTGTTGCAAAAATGCGACCCTTCATCACTGATTATATCCCGAGGAGTGCCAATATGAGTGAAAATATTTTTCTTTAAGAAATTAATCACCACCTTCGCATCATTAGTAGGCAAGGCAACTGCTTCAACCCATTTGGAGACATAATCAACCGCAACAAGAATGTAGAGATTGTTGTAGGAAGACGGAAATGGACCCATGAAGTCAATACCCCACACATCAAATAATTCAACTTCGAGGATATTCTATAGAGGCAATTCATGCCTTCTTGAAATGGTTCCCACCTTTTGGCATCTGTCACAATGAGATATAAATATGTGCACATCTTTTAACATGGTAGGCCAATAAAACCCAGATTTGAGCACTTTAGCCGTAGTTCTTTGGCCCGCGAAATGTCCTCCATAATTGAAGGAATGGCAATGATGGAGCACACCTTCGATTTCCTCCTCTGGCAAGCATCTCCGCAGAATCTGATCTGAACACTGCTTGAATAAGAAAGGCTCATCCCACAAATATTATTTTGCATCGTTCAAGAATTTCTTCCTCTGTTGATAGCTCAAGTTGGGAGGAAGCACTTGACAAGCGATATAATTAGCAAAGTCCGCATACCACAGGGCTTTGCTTTGGACAACAAAGAGCTGCTCATCTGGGAATAAATCATTTATATCTTTTTATGCATCTCCCGCATGAGGATGATTTTCCAACCTAGACAAGTGATCTTCTACCTAGTTTTCAGTACCCTTTTTATCACGAATCTCTATATTGAACTCTTGGAGAAGAAGGACCCACCTTATCAACCTCGGCTTAGCATCTTTCTTTTCTATAAGGTATTTAATGGCTGACTGATCTGTGTACATGATCACTTTCATTCCAATGAGATAGGAACAGAACTTATCAAACGCATAAACCATTGACAATAGTTATTTCTAAGTTGTGGTGTAATTCAGCTGAGCGTCAGTTATGTTTTGCTGGCATAGTAGATCGTGTGGAATACCTTATCCTTTCTTTGGCCAAACACTGCCCCAATAGCAAAATCGATGGCATCACACATAAGCTCAATGTGGAAAGTCCCGTCCGAAGCTACCACAATAGGAGCCGAAATGAGTTTTTTCTTTAATAGATCGAATGCTATGAGGCAGGCTTCATCAAACTAAAAAAGCATGTCCTTTTCCAATAATGTACAGAGCGCTTTGGTTATCTTTGTGAAGTCCTGGATAAACCGCCTATAGAACCCAGCATGCCCAAGAAAGCTCCTTACCCCTTTTACTGATGTAGACGATGGTAGATTATTAATAACATCAATCTTAGCCTTGTCAACCTCAATACCGCCAACAGATACTCGGTGGCCCAGAATAATGCCCTCCTTGAACATGAAATGGCACTTCTCCCAATTCAGTACAAGATTTATCTCAACACATCTATTGAGAACTGCAGTCAAATTCACCAGACAGTTATCAAATGAGCTCCCGAATATCAAAAAGTCATCCATAAAGACCTCTATGGTCTTTTCAACTATATCAAAGAAAATAGACATCATGCAATGCTGAAAAAGTTGTTGGAGCATTACATAGCCCGAAAGACATTTTCCGAAAGGCAAAGGTCCCATAGGGGCATTTGAAATTCGTTTTCTCCTGATCTTCGGGAGCAATTTAAATCTGATTATATCCAAAGTAAACATCCAGCATACAATAAAATTCATGCCTAGAAAGTCAATCGATCATCTGCTCAATAAAGGGAATTGGGAAGTGATCCTTACAGGTGGACTTGTTTAATTTCTTGTAATCCATACACACCCTCCATCCAGTCACCGTTCTGGTTGGAATCAGCTCATTGTTCTCATTGGGTACAACCTTCATGCAACCCTTTTTTTGGCACACACTGAATGGGACTAACCCAAGGACTATCTGAGATGGGGTAGATAATGCCCGCATTTAGCAATTTAATAATCTCCTTCCGGACCACTTCTTCTATTATGGGGTTCAACCGCCTCTGATGTTCAATGAACGGCTAAGACCCTTCCTCCAATAAGATTTTGTGCATGCATTGAGGTGGAATGATCCCTTTAATATCAACAATTGACCAAACCAGGGCCGTTTTATATTGCTTGAGCACTAGCAGTAACTTTTCTTCCTGGAACTTAATTAAAGAAGAAGAAATTATAACAGGTAGAATGGATGATTCCCCCAAATATGCATACCTCAGATGAGTGGGCAAAGGTTTTAATTCGAGTATAGGAGGTTCTATGATCGATGGATGGGCCTTGGAAGTGAATGCTTCGTTATCATTTAGAAACTCAAACTGTCTTTGGAACTGATTAGATCTCTGAGGTGCATCCAGCCACTTGGCATATTCAACATGAGTAGGCTTTTCCATAGTACTGGCACTTGTCAGTGAAGCTTCTAAAGGGTCTGTCATGCATGTTTCTAAGAATACTTCCCTGACTGTATTATCGATCACTTTAATTTGAAAGCAGTCTTCAGGGGTGTTCGGATATTTCATTGATTTGAACACATTGAAGGTAACATCCTGATCCTGCACTCTCATAGTCAGCTCCCCTTTCTGCACATCTATAAGGGTCCTCCCAGTTACTAAGAATGGTCTGCCCAGTATTATAGGAACCTTCTTATCTTCCTCAAAATCTAGGACAATAACGTCTGCTGGGAAGATGAACTTGTCCACCTTAACAAGCACATCCTCTACTATCCCCTTCAGGTATATAAGAGATCTATCCGTCAATTACAAAGTGACACTTTTGTGTTTGGCTTCATTTAGTCCCAGCTTCTTATATATAGACAGAGGCATCAAGTTGATGCTAGCCCCTAAATCACACAAAGCCTTGTCAATGAATTGGTCCCCGATAGTGCAAGGAATCGTGAAAATTCCAGGATCTTTTAGCTTCGACAAAAGCTTGTTTTGCAATATAGCATTGCATTCCTCTGTCAAAGCCATTATTTTATAGTCCCCCATTTTCCTTTTCTTTGACAATATGTCCTTCATGAATTTGATATAGCTCGACATTTGCTCCAACGCCTCTGCAAATGGGATGTTTATGTGAATCTTCTTAAACACTTCTAAAAACTTAGAAAACTGCTTATCAAGCTTTTGTTTCTACAGGCGTTGGGGGAATGGCAACTGAGGTATAGGAGGACTGGCTTTGTTCATTGTCGGGGTTGGTGTTGTAGGATTTTCTTGCACATTTTCCTCACCCCCAGACTTATCATCATTCTGCTCCACAATAGTTTCCTCTACAGTCACATCTTCTTGTACTATAAAGATCTCTCCACCATTTTCATTTATAAGTCTCCCACTCTGGAGTGTAACTGCTTTGCATTATTCCTTGCCATCCCGTTTCAGGTTGACATCAGTGTCACTCGGGAATGTGCCTTGTGGACGACTATTCAAAGCAAAGGCCAACTGTCCCATTTGGACTTCAAGGCTCCAGATGGAAGCTTCTTGTTATTCCTCCTTGTTTCGTTTTGGGCAATATATTGTGACAAGAGATCCTCAAAACTAGGTTTTCTTTCCTTCTGAGGAGGTGGATGGCGGAATTGATTCTAAGAGCTCTATGGTTGTTGGTGGTACTGATTTTGAGAACTCTGTGGATACTGGTTTTGAGCTTGGAACCCCGGAGGGTTTCAAAAGTTAGGCCTGGTGGTCGAAGGTTGTGCTTTATTGCTATTATTGTTGCCCTAGGAGAAGTTTGGATGATTTCTCAACCTGGATGGTAATGAGTGGGGAGATTTGCATTTTGTTGTCGCCCATAGTTGGAAAAAAATTGAACTGACTCAGGGCTTATGGAACATTAATCCGTTGGGTGGCTCCCTTGACAAAATTCACACGACACTTCGACACTCTGAACATTCTACATAGCTTGCACTCCCATAGTGTCGAGTCTTTTTGTTAGCGCTACAACCTGAGCCGCTAATTGTGTAAGTCAACCTCGTATACCCCTGCTGGTCTTCTAAGGGCCTGCCTATCATTTGGCCATTGATAATAATTGGCCGCCATTGTTTCCACCAATTCATACCATGTTGTGTGATGCTTAGATATGAAGGCCCCTCTAAAAGCGGCATCTATACTTGAACGAGTAAATCCGAATAACCCATTATAAAATGTCTGGATGGGAAGCCATTCTGGCAGTCCATGGTGGGGGCATTTTCTCAGCAGATCCTTGAATCGCTCCCATGAGTCATACAAAGACTCTGATTCAAACTGAATAAAGGAGGTAATTTTGTGCCTTAGCCTGGCGGTTTTGGCGAGAGGAAAGAACTTTGCCACGAACTTTTGAGCCAAGTCAGCCCATGTGGTAATGGAGCCTGACGGAAGTGAATATAGCCAGCTCTTGTCCTTGTCCCTCAAGGTGAATGGAAACAATCGGAGTCTGATGGCATTGTCAGACACTCCGTTGCACTTAAACGTATCGCAGATCTCCAAGAAGTTTATAAAGTGATGATTGGGGTCATCATTTGGTAATCCCCCAAACTGAATATTGGAGCACATTTGGATTGTGCTCGACTTGATCTCAAAATTGTTTGCTTGGATAGTGGGCCTGAGAATGCTTGTTTACAAATCTGCGATGTGAGGCATAGCATGCTCCCTTAAAGATTTCTGAAGTTCCTCAGCCATTATAACAGGAGTAGGTATGTCCTGAGATTTTTCTCTTTGCAGTCGTCTGTACGTTCTATCAACCTCAGGATCGAGAGGTATTATATTTCGACCCCTTCGAGGTGGCATAAACAGTGAAGACTACCTGAAAAGAGAGTTAAATAGATATATCAGTTTAAATTAAGATCGTATTGACTTATGTTAATATTGAAAAACAAATAATACTAAGTCCCCGGTAACGGCGCCAAAAACTTGTTGGTTGATTTCGCTATCGCTAAATCGCGCACAAGCATACGCGGTCCACAAGTAATATAAGATAAGTTGAGGGTCGTACCCACGAGGATGAAGTTTTAAGTGATAATCAACTACTACGGTAAAGTCTATACTGTCATATCTAAATAGGTGAAAAGAGATGGTGTGTTAATCTATTGGATTAAAAATTTAGAAATAAGAGAAGTGGTTGTGCTAGGAAGTCAAGTTAGTATTACAATAGCCTTAATGCATTGCCTAATCTCCTAACTTTCCACATTACAAACGAATCGAGGAATGGTCAATCGAGAATGGTAACTACACATAAGCTTCTGTCAAAGGTCAAATGAACATCCCTAGCCAGATGAATCACAATTTGTCTATTGATGAAAATAACTAGGCTAGGGTCATTAAGCTTAGTCTCAAGGCTACACCAGGAAAATAGAGATATGTCTATCCTATTAGCAGTTTATGCACACATTCCATAGGTATGGTCATAACATATGTTGTTGTATTTGAAGGTTAGACAAAAATATCCATTTTTCAATATCCATCAATATCTATACCAACTACCATGTCAAGCAATCAGTCAATAAGCAAGAAATACGAAACTGCAAATGGATTTTCGCCAACTACCATGTCAACTCCTAATCTATACATCCAAAAATCGCCATTTTTTGGACACAATCTAGAAAACTCATCAAATTATCATTTCAAATTTTTCCAGAATTTTTGAGGGTCAGAAAAATTACGAAACTGCAAATGGATTTTCGTCCGCCATGAGTTAATCCACGTAGATAGATCATTTCCATAATTTAATAAGGAATGAATACAAAGGATCATTCACCATGCATGCGGTAATCCACATACACAGGTTATTCCAGCAGAATAATAAAGAATGGAATAACAGAAGAATTCACCATGCATGCGGTAGTCCGCGTAGACAGGTTATTCCAATAGAATAATAAATAACGGAACCAGGTAATGCGTAATCTGCACAGACAAGATATTCCATCATAATAATAAAGAATGGAATGAGGTCATGCGTAATCCGCACAAATAGGATATTCCAACAGAATAATAAAGAATGGAATAACAACAGAATTCACCAGGCGTGCGATAGACCACACAGATAGGTTATTCCAATAGAATAATAAAGAATGGAATAACAGAAGAATTTCACCATGTATGCGATACTTCGCATAGACAGGTTATTCCAACATAATAATAAAGAATGGAATAACAACTCTTATGAGTATTGAAAGAAAATAACTCTCTTCATGAATACGAAGGAATAATACCCCTTACCTTAAAAGAAAACTGGAATAGAAGGGTAACAGACTTCTCTTCTCCTTTCTCTCTATAATAATTGCTCTATAACTTTAGTGAATTGGTGAGAATGAAGGAAGAATTAGCTTCTATTTATATGAAAATATAGTTTCGATAATTGCACGTTTTGGGGCTCAAAATATTACAGTATAATACCTTCCTCTTTTTCTTTATTTTTAATTTAGTCCTGCAAGTATTATCAAACTTGCACCACCTCTCCTAATAATAAATAATGTGAATTAATAGTTCAATCATGTGAATCAATGGTTATAATCATGTGAAAATACGAATTACAGTATAGTACCTCCATCTATACCTCCATTTTTAACTTAGTCATGCAACTATTATCAATCTTGCACCAACTCTCCTAATAGTACAAGAATGTGAATCAATAGTACACACATGTGAACAAATAGTTATAATCATGTGAATTAATAACAATTAATTGCTCATTTATTCTGTTAATTACCCGATTGGTCAATATAACCTCCAAACATCAATTATTATCAAAATAAATGTTGATTTCCGCTAACACTAATAATTCTCACACAATGGAACTATCAATTTCATCTTTAATCAACATGAACTTATTCATCATTAATATTATAACGCACAATATTTAACAACCAGGTCCATTCCCGGGAAAGAGGGGCTTTCCGATAAGGATTTCTCCTTATTGGCGCGCAATTAGGTGACCAAACCTCTCATTGACAGAACTTCTAGACATTGTCAATATTGCAAATAATAATATGAATAACTTTGTCGTCTAAATTATTGATTTAATAATATAACATATTATGCATATGATACTATGACAATAATTGAATCAATAATATGAGAGATATGATGCAGCAATTATTGTAGCAATAATTGAGTATAACTGAGTGACTTCTTATGTAAGCATCAATAATCAATACCATGTGCTACTATACAACCACGCGTATTACTGTACTTTTACTACCAGGTAGTTCAACAGTTTTAACGGTAACACTTTCGCCGTTATTTTTATAAAATGATAATTTTGTCGTTTTCTTACTACGACAATACTTCCGTTGTGGGATCCACCAATGATTGTACCGTCGTACGGATATTCCCTGACAAAAAGAATATTCCCCGACCAAACGAATATTTTATAACAACTTGCTTACTTTGCAAAAAAAATCACATATCACCCTTAACTTTAACCTTTTATCAATCTAACCATTTACGAAATAAAATAATAATTATAAGAAAATTGAATACTTTTATTTTATAAAATTCGGGGTCTTACACTTTTGATGCTATAGATCTATGATGTATCATCATAGATCATCATATAACATCCTCTAGCATGAATCTAAACACATAAACACAAATAATTTCTTAGCATTCAAGATCAAATGGTGAGTTAGGGTTTATACCTCTCTTATCAAATCCTTGATCTTTGATCTCCTTAACTGATCTAGGTGTTCTAGGAGGTTACTTAGTGACTGATTTACTTTAGAATTTCGGAGGTTTGGGAGAGAGAGTTGTTGAGAGCTTGGGTGCAAAATGAGTAAATACATGAACTTTCTCTCTCTTTAATCTATATAATATGATACAATGTATCTATAAATGGCTAGGTGGCACTTATGGATCAAGATTGCTGAGATTTTAAGAGCACATGGTTAAATTAGTTGGTCACCAACCCCAAATATGGCAAGATTGACAAGTTACCAATTAAAGAAATGCATAAGGGCATTTTGGTCATTGAGCATGAAATTTTAATGGCAATCTAGACATTGTCGAAACCCTTAGGGTTTAACCCTATGGTTTTAACCCTTAGGTTTTACAACCTTAACTTCTAGGATTTTCTAAATTAAGGTTTTAAAATAGAAAATTAAGATTTCTAAAATATAATTAGGGTTTCCTAATTATATTAAAGGTTACTAATCACATTAAGGTTTACTAATCACGTAAGGCTTGCTAATTAAGATTAGGATTTCCTAATTAGGGTTTAGGATTCTCAAATTTAAAATTAGGGTTTCCCAACTTTCGATTAGGGTTCCTAACTGTGTATTAGGGTTTCTAGATCTGAGATTAGGGTTTCTAAATCTGTTAAGCACAACTCTACTCTTATTTTCTCAGTCAATACATAAATTGACCACTTCTCGAGACTCGTATCACAAATACATCGCACAATATTAATAATCAATATCAATATTAATAATAAAATAAAAGTATTCGTAAAATTCAGATTATTCAAAATCCTGGGTTATCACATTTCTCTTCTATAACTTAACCGTATTTATTTCATTAATAAAACTCGTTTTAGGTACTTATCCACCCTTACGGCTTATTATAGTTCATCGTTTCATTACTAATAAATCACGTTCAATTCCTAAAGTCATCACTATAAATGTGACATAGGAATAGTCTTAACATGCATATTAAGTATATATAATTTCCCCATAATTGTTCTTCCACAATTGGGTTCAAAAATAACTAAGTCTATCTCGTCCCTTGTCTCGGCGCTGCAGCGCCATCCTCAGGCTTACCATTGGCGTTGTGGCGCCAACTAGCAGTGTCTAACCCTTCGTCGCGGCACTGCGGTGTGAGACTTGCTATACATAAGTGGCGCTGTTGTACCAACTAACAGTAGCTAACATTCGAACTCGGCACAGCGCCGCCCCCGAACCCTGGAATTCTAAGTCTTTTTCTCAGTTCGATTCTTTCTAGACTCCTAACTTGGTTGTTATAAGTCGGAATTGGCTCATTCAAAAGTCGTTATCTTACATAACTCATGTACTTTGATTTCATTCGGATAAATGTAGTTTTTAAATCCGTTAACAATGAATTCACTATTTAACGTTCTATTACGCGCTCGTGAGCGTTCATAGCACGTTTCTTTGTTCTAAGTCGGACTTCGACGATTCTTGAGTCCACGACTCTCAAATACCTTATTCTACGCTATTCCATCGAAAATCAAGGTTTTCGAGTTAAACGGCAACTTTTGACTACTAATCCGAGATTTTTACGATTTCAACGTTTAACGCCTAATCTCGTAAATTTCGTCATAACTTCGTTACTCGAGTTCTATACGCCAAATCAAATGGAACAACTCCATTGATTCATAATCTACATCCTAACCAAACAAGATGCACATAATCTATGATGATTTTCAATTTGCCCATCAGCAACCAAATAAATGTTTAACAATTTTTCTTCGATTAAACTTATTTAAACGCTTATGATTTCTATATCATACATGACTTATAATGGTTTAATCCACTAATAGTCATCCTTATTACTCCGGAAGAGACATGCTCCACCAATTCATACTTCTCTACGAAAAATAAATAAAAAAGGATCGAAGACTAAGGTTTTATGTAATATTACCTTAGCGTTCTTCACGTTCTTGAATAAAGCTTGACGATTTGCTTTGATTGCTCTTGATTACTTGTTAAAGCTCTTTTTTTTCTCTCTCTCAATATAATTGTCTAGAGTTGGTGAACAACAAATAAACCAACCCCAAGCTTCCTATTTATAGAAAAATCTAATGGAGGGCATAATGGTCATCCATCCCACCTCCTTACTATTCATGGCTTAGCCACTAAGTAAACAATTTACTTGGTGACCAAGTGGTCGGCCCACATGGCCTTGTGGCCCCCCCCCCCCCATGGGTTTTACCCATCCGGTGACCCATCGGTTCGATCCGCAGTTTGTTTTCTTGGTTTGGGCCTTAGCATGAATTCATATTGGGTCTATCTTGGGCTTTATTTTCATACACATTGGGCTTCACATAATTCAAGTCCAATTGGATTCTACAAAGTCCATAAATTCAAAGCCCAATAAGATTAAATTGTATTCTACTCGTATAATTCTCGTCCTATATAGCTCATACGATATTCGTAGTATATGTCGTAATAATCTTCATACTATACTCATATAATAACTAGTATCATACTCATATTCCTCACGTATAATAACCCTAATTGTGAGACCCCAGATTTTATCAATAAAGATTTAAATTTTGTCGAAATAATTTTTAATATTATGGTGTGAATTTGAGATAAATATTATAGTTGTGGGTAGTATTTATAAATTTTGCAAAGTATGCAAGTGGTTATATTATATTCGATTGGTCGGGAATATTCTATTTAGCGAGGAATATTCGTACAACTACTCAATCATTGGTGGACCTTCATAATGTAATTATTGTCGGATTGAGAAAACGACAAAAATATTTTATTGAAATAACGGCGGAAGTTTTACCGTTGATCTTGTTGAACTACTTTCGGTAGTAAAAGTACGAATACGTGTAGTTGCATAGTAGCACACCAGATTGATTATTGATGCTTATGTGAGAAGTCACTCGGTTTGATTCCATTATTGTCACAATTAATAATATGAATTATTATAGCGATAATGACGTTTTGTTTTATTCGTATTATTAACGTAATAAAACGAAACATCTTTTATATAAAATAGAATACTTTATTAAAGTTATTCTATAAATAGAATATATTATATTTTATTATGCATAGTGTTGCATAGTGTTTTTTGCATAGTGTTTTTCATAGCATAGTATTGCATAGTGTTTGCATAGTAAAATGTTTTTATATAAATAGAATATATTATATTTAAAAGATTTTTCTTTAAATATGGACCGTCGATTAAAGTAAATCAATGGACCGCTCATGGATTAGTTACTATGCATTTCATTTTCCTATAAATAAAGCTCATTCCTTCATTATTTTCTTACGAATTCATTGAAACTCTAGAGAGAGAAATTATAGAGAGAAGCTATAGAGAAAAATTATAGAAAGAAGAAGAGTATTCGCTACTTCATTACTTCTATATTCGGTTCTTTTTACTGGTAAGTGGTGTTATTCTTTCCTCTTGAAGAGAACTTACATTATCCCATTCATTATTATTCTGCTTGAATAACTTTTGTAAAAGTGGTATACCCTATACATAACTTTGATATGCGGCATACCCTATACTTGGTGAAATCCTTATGTTATTCCATTCATATTTATTCATTGGAATAACTTGTATACGCTTGTTTACCTATACTTGGTGACATTCTTCTATTATTCTCATTGGAACATCCTGTGCATGTGTTTTACACCGACTGGGTTCCGTCTTTATTATTACTGTTGGAACATCCTGCGTGTGTTTTACACCCCACCGGTTCCGTCTTTATCATTCTCATTGGAATATCCTATCATGTGTTTTACACCGATCCGGTTCCATCTTTATTATTCTGTTGGAACATCCTCGCTGTGTGAATTTCACCGACCACGGTTCCGTTATTATTATTCTATGGAATAACTCATCATGCTGGGTACCGCATGCATGGTGATTTCTTTTGTTATTCCATTCTTTATTATACCCAAATGGTTAAAACTTTGACTTCTATACTCCATGAAATTAGTGGAATATCCTTGATATTTGCGTTTCATCCAAAGATATCTTTTCATGGAAATATTCTTCCGATCATTCTTGAATTTTACTCTACAAAAGCAAGATCATGTTGACAATTTGGACATTAATAATTCATGGATTAAATAATTCTTGAACTTGTTTTATTGAATTATTATGTCATTGTCATCATCCTCATGTTATATTAGGTTATCTTTGGCTTACGTGCATAGATGAACTCAAGATGATTATGACCGAGGATCATTCGGTATAATCACGACTTGATATAAATGATGTGACAAAAGTCCTCGATGGCTCATGTAATGCAAATGATGGGCGCTTTTTGGTATGAATATGACCGGGGTGATTCGGTATAGTCATGACCATTGATAATTTGATGAAAATCCTTGGCCGTGGTACGAGGGATGATTAGATGTGGTGGTTTATTTATTAAAATTTGAGTCTCAAATGATAAAAATTGATGAAAACCTTTTAAAACCTAAAAGATAGTAGACTTTATTCTCTACTTGACTCTTTTAATGGATTGCTTATTCACTGCAGCTTAAACCGGTTGTCTATTGTATTTTATCGGTTTAACACCTTTGTTGAAGGCTAATGATAATTTATTCTACATTATCTTAGTCATAATATTTCTTCTTTGGGCTAGTTGAGCTCACCTTTTTCTTTCACCGTTTCTCTCTTGAAATGAGAACATAGCCGAGACGAAGTCGGGGAGCGAAGTAATGGTCCGAGGATAGCATTAGTAGTCCTCACTATTCGTGAAATAGTGTGATAATAGTTGTAATGAGGACTCCTTTTGAGTTTGTATAATATCTAGTAGACAATATTTGTATTCAAACTCACGCTTTATATGTCGTATTGCATACCACGGCGCTTAGGTTAGTAAGTTGTATTTGAATTTATGTACCATGTAAGTGGCGACCCAAGATGGGTGGCGATACCTAATTTTGGGGCGCCACGGTTGGTATCGAGCTTAGGGATATGATCCCTGGCTAAGATGTGAGAATAGTACTAGGAGGGGAGAGACAGGGAATACCTTCGCTAGTATGACCTACCTAAGTTTATTTGGTATTTGATTGGTCAGTCAGAGTATAGTGATAATATGTTGCATGTCAATTAACCCTTATTTTGTGGCAGTGTTTGAAAATGGCATCCGAGAATGTTGAGAATAGCAATGGAGCACAAGAGACCTGCTGATTCTCCACGATCAATAATCGGAGACAATGTGCAACAGGGATGGCGATAATCCTCCCAGAAACAACAATATCGATCAATTGACGAAACGACGACGCGTTTAAAGGTTTTTAGATATCATGCAACATCGGTAAAGCGACTCTGTCCAAAACGTAGGTGGAAACACGGAAAACTCTCTGCGGCCACCGCTAAACAATTCAAGGAGCCGGGACCACCGGAGTTTAAGGAGAGCCAAAACCACTTCGGCGGAAGCATGGATAAAGCAGATTACCAAGATATTTGATGTCTTGGGATGCTCCGAGGAGCAAAGGTTCCTTTTGCAGCGTTTATGTTGCGCGGAGAGAGGCGATTCTTCGGTGGGAATCGGAAACGTACTCAACTGTTGTCTTGAAAGATATCTTGGGAGAAGTTCCAGGAGTCGCTCAACGACAAATACTTTCCCGAATGTATTCGCCACATGAAAGAGGTGGAGTTTATCAAGTTGGAACAAAACAATATGACCGTGTCGCAATACGAGGCAAAATTTGCGGAGTTATCACGGTTTCGTCCCACTGGTGGATAATGAAGAGAGAATGGCGCCGAATATTTTAAGAGGTTTGAAGCGAGATACGCCAACATCTTATTTCTCATAAATTGTGTTTTTATTCGAGATGTTGTAAATAGGGCTCGATTAGTGGAGCGCGATAACGAGTCAACGCAACTAAAAGAGAGCAGGTAAGCAAAATTATAATACTAGCGAGTAGTCATCAAGCGGTGACAACAAGCGTGGAGGGAATCAACAGGCGATATGGTAACCACTTTGTGGTAATCAGGCCAATATAATAAGAATGAACATTTCAAGAAAAGGAGACTCAACAATGATGGAAAGACGTCAAAGACCAAAGACTTTTGTTGTTAAGGAAGGAGAAGGAACACCTATCAGATGCTTCAAATGCGAGGGAGAGGGACACATTAGTCCGAATCTGCGCCATGCCGTCCAAAAAGCATGTTATAATTGTGGAAGAGAAGGTCACTTAGCTCGATTTGGTCGCTTCATCAAGACAGATTCAACTAGGATGGAGGCACCAAAGGTCGCCCAAGACAAACCAAAGCCAGAGTTTAAGAGAGAGCATTTTTTTCTCGTGACGAGGAACTGAATAAAATTATCACGGGTAAGTTAATCATAAGCTCTTGCGAAGTCTATACCGTGTTAGATACCGCCTCTACCCACTCTTTTATTTCACCTAGTTGTGTCAACGCTTAAATTTGACTCAAGAAGTTAAACTTTGACTTATCGGTTGAAACTTCGTTGGGAGAAACCTTCGTTACCTCCATCGCTTATTAATCTTGTTGTTTCAAATAAACACTTTCACGATCTCATCTCTTTGAAAATACTTGCCTTTGAGGTAATTTTTGAAAAAGATTGATTAACTACTTATTATTCTTTTAAATAAGGTTGTTAGCTTTTATATTCATAACCAACCCGTTATATGTAATTCAAAGTAACCAAACCCTAAAGTTAATCACTTGTTATATCAAGCCATAAGTAAAGAGTCGAAACCTTTCGTTGTTGACTTCCTTGTGGGAATGCAATCAAACCGGACTTTCTGTGAAGCGACATCGTGAATGAAGATGGCAAGTTTATAGGTATCATTGTGAGGTGCTATCTAGGTTAAGGGATAGAAGTCACAGTTGGTATCAATGTGACGTATTATCCAAGTCTTGGATAAGAATGTAATTTTTTGAATGATATTTCTATCATTAATAAATTTCTTGACGTATTCTTGAAGATTTCCTAGCCTACCCTAGAGCGTGAAATCGAATTTTGTATTCAACCCAAAGACAAAAACCCATTTCTTAAACCCTCAAATATTTCTTCAACTAAAAGGATGCATTTACGAGGATTATGATGAAAGTCATAATAAAAGCATTGGACTAATGAAAATTATGGGTATATGAAGTATTAGTAAGTGTTTTGATGAGTTATGTTGGTTATTATGTGAAAACATGAAAGTTTCTTAGAAATCACAAAGAGTTGAAAAATCGATTTTGGTGAAAATGTAACATGAAATTCAATTGAACATATCTCCTATTATATTTTGAATTTTTGAATGTGGTCAAGTCCTAGAGTTAGATCTATGAGTTACCTAACTAATCCAAGTGGAATTACTGGAAAAGGTGTTGTAGATTTTTGTGTGGACTGATTTTAGCAAAGGAGGCCAAAGCTGTAAATTTCAAAAAATGCTACTGCCTGAAAAACTTTAAGGGCTGTTTCGGCCACTTAAATTATGAGAAAAATTCTGGCCTTTTGGGACATGAAGGTATATGGTATAAAGTATTTCCTGTCCAAAAATGAGCTCATTACGACTTAAAATGAGCAAGTTATGACTATTTCAATATTTAGGTTTTTTCGATTTAAAACGCTATAACCGAGAGTTCTATAACTCCATGACCATGAAATTTAAACTAGAAGCTCACGTTAACATGTGTAAGGTCCTGCCAAGATTTGGGAATTTTGGAGTTAAACTTGAGGTAGCTAATTTCTTAAGGAATTAATTAGAAATTGATTTTTGAAAAATAGTAAATGAATTTTAAAATTCCGAGAAAATATATTTCATTATGGGACTATATTATGCTAAATCCCAGGAAAAGAAATATTTTTGGACTTTGATTTGGTATTTTTCATGAAAATAGTTTAATTACTGAACATATGAGTTAAATATGTTATGTGAAGTAACAAAGTTGAAAATAGGATATTATGGCTAGAGAATCCTATATAGAGTATATGCATATTTTTTGAGAGATTTGATAATTGGTGATGATATCTTATGAGTATGGCATTTTGAATGATTAAATGCATTATATGGTAAAACGTAAACAATTAAGATAAATTGTTTATAAATTTAAGAAATGATTAAAATATTGTTATAATATTAATGATATTAGATTATGAGATTATTAAGTGATTGATAACATGGGGATATTCTTGAATCCTGGATAAATTATAAATGTTTAATATTTATCATTTATCTCATTTGATCGATTCTTTATATCATTATCCTCATGCTTATATTATGTTGAAAGTCATCTCGTGGCTGTAGTGCGTAGATGGACTTGGTATATGATTATGACCGAGGATTGTTCTAAGATAATCATAATCAGTAATTGAAAACACAATTATCTTTGGCCGTAGTGCATGGATAATTTGTGGTCGTGATACTAATGAATACACAATTATCTTTGGCCGTAGTGCATGGATAATTTGTGGTCGTGATACTAATGAATACACAATTATCTTTGGCAGTAGTGCATGGATAATTTGTGGTCGTGATACTAATGAATACACAATTATCTTTGGCCGTAGTGCATGGATAATTTGTGGTCGTGATACTAATGAATACATAATTATCTTTGGTAGTAGTGCTTGGATAATTTGTGGTCGTGATACTTAATGAATACACAATTATCTTTGGTAGTAGTGCATGGATAATTTGTGGTCGTGATATTAATGAATACACAATTATCTTTGGTAGTAGTGCTTGGATAATTTGTGGTCGTGATACTAATGAATACACAATTATCTTTGGTAGTAGTGTACATGGATAATTTGTGGTCGTGATACTAATGAATACACAATTATCTTTGGTAGTAGTGCTTGGATAATTTGTGGTCGTGATATCTTAATGAATACACAATTATCTTTGGTCGTAGTGCATGGATAATTTGTGGTCGTGATACTAATGAATATCCTTGGCTTTTGTAGTGCGTGGATGATTCGATGATATGGATTAATTATTGAAATGAGTCTCTCAAAGAATGAAATATTAATTCATGGATGTGGTAAAAGTCATCTTTCGTAGTAGTGCATTGATAGACTTGGTATGATTATGACCAAGGATTATTCGGTATAATCATGACCAGTAATTGAAAACACGAATATCCTCGCCGATTGGTGCATGGATAATTCGTGGTCGTGATACTATTAAGTAAGGCGCGTCTCAAAGATTATTGGTTTTATGATTGTATATCTTTAGCTTTGTAGTGCAAAGATGAATTGTTAATGAATAGCTTTGGCGATTTCAAAGATGAATTTAATATTTTTAAACGATAAAGGTATTTAAGGTATCCTCATCTCTTTATCATACCAGTAATGCATACCCTAATTTCGAGGGCAAAATTCCATAAGGAGGGAGATTGTGAGACCCCGATTTTATCAATAAAGATTTAAATTTTGTCGAAATAATTTTTAATATTATGGTGTGAATTTGAGATAAATATTATAGTTGTGGGTAGTATTTATAAATTTTGCAAAAGTATGCAAGTGGTTATATTATATTCGATTGGTCGTGAATAATATTCGGTTTAGCGAGGAATATTCGCATAACTACTCAATCATTGGTGGACCCCACAAATTAATTATTGTCGGATTGAGAAAATGACAAAATATTTTATTGAAATAACGGCGGAAGTTTTACCGTTGATCTTGTTGAACTACTCATAGTAAAAGTAAAAGCGATGTCGTGTAGTTGCATAAGAAGACACTACCAGATTGATTATTGATGCTTATGTGAGAAGTCACTCGGTTTGATTCCATTATTGTCAATTAATAATATGAATTATTATAATGCGATAATGACGTTTTTTTTTTATTCGTATTATTAACGTAATAAAATGTAAACATCTTTTATATAAAATAGAATACTTTATTAAAGTTATTCTATAAATAGAATATATTATATTTTATTATGCATAGTATTGCATAGTGTTTTGCATAGTATTACATAGTGTTTGCATAGTAAAATGTTTTTATATAAATAGAATATATTATATTTAAAAGATTTTTCTTTAAATATGGACCAAATCGATTAAAAGTAAATCAATCTGGACCGTTCATGGATTAATTACTATATGCATTTCATTTTCCTATAAATAAAGCTCATTCCTTCATTATTTTCTTACGAATTCATTGAAACTCTAGAGAGAAATTATAGAGAGAGGCTATAGAGAGAAAATTATAGAAGAAAGAAGAAGAGTATTCTCGCTACTTCATTACTTCTATATTCAGTTCTTTTTTACGGTAAGGTGTTATTCTTTCTTCTTGAAGAGAACTTCATTATTCCATTCATTATTATTCATTGGAATAACTTTTGTAAAAGTGGTATACCCTATACATAACTCAGTATATATGCGACATACCCTATACTTGGTGAAATCCTTATGTTATTCCATTCATATTTATTCATTTGGAATAACTTTTGTATCTGTGATTTTACCTATACTTGGTGACATTCTTCTATTATTCGCGTTGAACATCCATGCATGTGTTTTACACCGACTGGTTCCGCCTTTTTATTATTCTCGTTGGAACATCCTCATGCATGTGTTTTACACCGGACCGGTTCCGCTCTTTATCATTCTCGCTGAATATCCTATCTGTGTGTTTTACACCCTGATCCGGTTCCATCTTTATTATTCTATTGGAACATCCTGCTTGCGGTGTGAATTTCACCCGACTTTAGTTCCGTTATTATTATTCTGTTGAATAACTTTGCCTACATCAAACCGCATGCGTGGTGATTTCTTTTGTTATTCCATTCTTTATTATACCCAAATTGGTTAAAACTTTGACTTCTATACTCATGAAATTAGTGGAATATCCTTGATATTTGCGTTTCATCCAAAGATCTTTCATGGAAATATTTTTCCGATCATTCTTGAATTTTACTCTACAAAAAAAGCAAAGATCATGTTGACAATTTGGGCGTTAATAATTCATGGATTAAATAATTCTTGAACTTGTTTTATTGAATTATTATGTCATTGTCATCATCCTCATGTTATATTATGTTATCTTTGGCTTACGTGCATAGATGAACTCAATATGATTATGACCAGGGATCATTCTTATAATCATGACTTGATATAAATGATGTGACAAAAGTCCTCGATTGGCTTTATGTCGCGATGATGGGCGCTTTTTGGTATGATTATGACCGTGGTGATTCTAAGATAGTCATGACCATTGATAATTTGATGAAAATTCTTGGCCGTGGTACGTGGATGATTAGATGTGGTGGTTTATTTATTAAAGTCGAGTCTCGGCGATAAAAATTGATGAAAACCTTTTAAAACCTAAAAGATAGTAGACTTTATTCTCTACTTGACTCTTTTAATGGATTGCTTATTCATTGCGCAGCTTAAACCGGTTGTCTATTGTATTTTATCGGTTTAACATCATTGTTGAGGCTAATGATAATTTATTCGCATTATCTTAGTCATAATATTTCTTCTTTAGGGCTAGTTGAGCTCACCCTTTCTTTCACTTTATTCTCTTCGTGAAATGAGAACATAGCCGGACGAGTCGGAAACGAAGTAATGGTCCAGAGGATAGCATTAGTAGTCCTCACTATTCTGTGAAATAATGTGATAATAGTTGTAATGAGGACTCCTTTTGAGTTTGTATAATATCTAGTAGACAATATTTGTATTCAAACTCACAGTTTATGTCGTATTGTACACGACAGTTAGGTTAGTAAGTTGTATTTGAATTTATGTACCATGTAAGTGGCGACCCAAGATGGGTGACGTATACCTAATTTTGGGGGCGTCACACTAATCATTATACGTAGACACTTAATTCTCGGAACTCACTTTTCCTAACCCTTAGGTTTTAAGTCCGTAGGCGAAAACTTTGTTTGCCATAACTGAAATATTATTGGATATTCCATTATGTCTTAGAATTCTATCATTACGCATTTCTTAGAAATTTTTACTTAATCTCCGAGCAGAAACGAATGAATAGTGTTTTTACAGAAATTTCTCAAAAAACCTTTATTTTCGTTTTGGAAATTCAAAACAATTAATCCTTGCACATAGCCAGAATACTAACCACATTCGCACATTCTAGGTCATAGAACGACCTTCAAATAGCTTACTCACATAATTAAATCAATTAAATTCATTTAATTCAAATAATCAAATAAAATTTAATTCACATAAAGATCCAATTTTCTAAAGCATTCTGGTAAGTGGCTATGGCGGTCGTTAACGGAATGCCTGCCTAAGAACGACCTTTTTTGGTAGTGATTGTTGTTTAATTGCTTGTGTTTCCTTATTTTTGTTGCGCTGCTTACGTTTTAATCCTCAAATTTTACATAAACTAATTTTTTGTAATTTTAAAATTATTATTTTTTACCACGTCATTACCAAAGTGCCATGTATGCATATTATATCATCAATTTTATGACGTGGCAATCCGGTTGAACATAATTGGGAAAATTTAAGAGTTCAATCATCTAATTGAAAAATTAAAAGAACAATCATCGAAGTGCAATGAAGAGTTTAAGGTAATATTTTATATTTAAGCTTTAATTAATAGACTAAAATGCAAAATTGTACTCAATTTAAAGGCATAGATGTGCACTATTGATTGTATCACCAAATACAATTTACTATATAATGTGATCAGGTACTATATCCTCACAAAGTGATAAATTCATGATACAATTTTATATTTTAATTAATTATATAATTAAGAAGTATAAAAAAAATCAAATTATTTTTTAAAAGTAAAATCAGTACTAATTAATTTGCTACTCCTACCACTTGTCCCTCTTTAATTTTTTTTGAAAGTCTCAATTTTTGGGGAATACAATATCATTTTATAATCAAGTACATCATCATTATTATAATATGAAGAACCAATCAAATCTTACTAAATGAGAAATGAATAAATTCATAAACAAGTTTCTCATAAAAAAAAATCTCATATAATAGAAGAAATAATCTCACCTAGTTGTTTATATATATAGGAAATGGATCCAGTTTGTGAGTCCGGACTGGCTTAAAATGCGGACCAAATTATTAAATTTTTTTTTAAAAACAACTAAAAAAAAGTTTAATATTTTATGGGCCGAAATTTTCCATATCTGATGTTTTAGGCGTGATTTGGATACATATAACAAAAAGTGCATGCATGACTATTTTTTGTTATATGTATCTAAATCACGCCAAAAACACTCATTATGAAAAAAATTTCGATTATAAAATATTAAATTTTTTTTATTGTTTTAATAATAAAAAGTTAAAAAAAATCCAAGATATTAAGAAAATGTGAGAGTCCTGATAGGAACCTGGACCCTATATATATATATATATATATATATATATATATATATATATATATATATCAACTCAATTATCATTAGGAGATCTAGACTGAAGATGGGTGATAATTTGAAGAATTTCTTGATAGCATTAATTGTTCCTCTTCCCTCCATAATCTTCCACCTCTCTTTATTCCATGATAATTCCCATAATTATCTTACTTCTTCATCTGATCTTCTAATTAATAATAATAATTCTTCTACTAGTAGTCTCTGGAATTGGTTCTATCACCTCCACCCTCTCCTGTTGGCTAACATCCTTTTCTTCCTCAATGTTAATCTCCTTTTCTGGCTCATTGCCCTTGTCCAGTCCAGCCATTGGGTAAGCTAATCCTTATTTATTGTTTACTTTTTAATCTCGTATTTCTTATAGCGATTCAGATTCTCGACAGTCCAAATTAAAATGGGTCCATTTGGATGGAGAAATAATTTGCTTTTATATAGAAGAAAGGTATATTTCAGATGATTTGCTATAGTATTATATAGTCGTATGTTATGCACCTTGTTTCTATGCACAATCCAAATGGACTGTCCATTGTCAATTTTAAACTGTCCCTATACATTTATGTAGTGTCGTTGATCAATTCTTCACTTTATTTCTGTCTTGGGTATTTTTGTAGATGATAGATTTGTATTGGACCGTGATACCAGTCTTGCTAGTCCATTTCTACGCAAATCACCCTACGGCGCATTATAACGTTTGGAGATCTTGGGTTGTGATATTGTTGACTTGGTTGTGGAGTATCAGGCTCACCCACAGCTACTTCCGTCGAGAGAGGTGGCAATGGGGTGCCAGGGAAGACTGGAGATTCACCGATATGCGCCTCCAGTATGGCCATTATTGGTGGTGGGTTTCCTTCTTTGCAGTCTACCTCGCTCAGCAGGTACCACCTATTTGTTTTCATCCATCCGAGTAGTTTAATTTTAAGATAATAAGCCCAATTTTTATTGTCATGTTGGTGTTCAATAAAATGTCTGAATGAGCCTCCTGCTGTTGGTTGTTGCTTTGATGTTTTACCTAGAAAGATAATCGGCAAAAAAGACAATTATACCACTATAGTTGGCGACTTTTCAGCATTTGATAATTAAACCTTAAAAATATGCAATCAACCTACTGAACTAATTAAAATTCTATAATTACACAATTCTGTTAAATTAATTGAATGTCCGTTTATTTTTCATCTACATGGCATTTTAGAAAAAAATAAATGTAAAGAAATTACATAGAAAACAAGGATGATATACTGAATAAAATAAAATAAAAAATAAATTAAACCTTTTATTTCTCTCTCTCTCTCTCTCTCTCTTCTCGTCTTCATCCTCTCTTTTTCATCTTCAATTATTCTAGTTTTTGGCTTCATGGCTTCAGATCTAACCTTCCACCAGTGGTGGCACCAAATCCAACTACGGATAAATCAAGCCCCTTTAAATTTTACAATAGTTTGAAAATGAAATCACAAGAATCAAAACCAGATTTTCAACAAATTTCTGTAAATAATTATCTAAACTTAAGAATTACAACTTTTTTCATTATATACATACGCACATATCCCTCCCTCCAAAGAACCACCTCTTCTCCGAATCACCAATCCACATTCGTTAAATCTTTATCCCAGTAGCCATGATTTAATTGAAAATCATCATTCATTATCCTTCCATAATATGAAATTATTGGAATGAAACTTTCCAAATTGAAACCCTAAATATCCCCCAAATTGATTAGTGATTGCAGAAAAATTTAAGGAAATAGATGATAAATATAGGTTTTGTAGTAGTGGGAGATGTGCGATTAAAGATTTAGGACCATGAAATTAAAATCCAGATAAAAAAGGAAGTAACCCAGATGAAGAACTTAGGAAGAGAGATAAATAATAGGAAAGCGAAAGAAAGAAAATCAAAATTTATTATTCTTTTTTTAAATTCTTATGTAGCTGCCAAATCATTGGCCATTTCACAAAATGTTTTGTTTTCTCTTTTTTTCTTGTTGCCACATGTGTAAATATGCAGTCCAATTTAATGTTCGTTCAATTGATCTAACAGAATGATGCAATTACATATTTTTAGTTATTTTAGTGGGTAGATTGCATATTTTTAAAGTTTAGTTGCTAAATACTGAAAATGTGCCAAGTTATATGGGGTACTTGTCATTTTTGCCAAAGATAATCTAAGGGAATTAATAATAATAGTAATATTCCCTCTATACCACAAAAAAAAGTCTCCTTTGCTAAAAAAATTGTTCAAGAAAAGAGTCTCATTTCTTTTGAATATCCTAAAGTTCGATACCGGTTGTTGAGGAGAACCGCGGAGCCTGCGCGCTGTGTTCACATGCACAAGATAATAAATAACACATATTTGGAATTCAACTTGACTCGAAGCTTAACTCATCAAGTCTTGAGCTCATTCATGCATATAATTCCTCTCCTGTTTCATTATTTTTTCGACGTGAGACTCCAACAAACATGTGAATTCCTAACAACCGTCACAATTCTATAATCATGTCATCATTGCTAAGCTAAACACTCAGAAAATGTAAGACTTAACATGGAACAAAACTATGTTCTTAAAATTTGCACATTTATAACTCTTTTTGTGAAACAGAGGGAGCTATAGTGTTGATGATGTTGAAGTAAAACTTTGCAGGTGTTTCTAATTGGAGTATGCCTGCCCCTCTATGTTATCCACTCGGTTGACCATCTAAGCAACATCTGGGATTTTGTTGCCATAATTGTTTGCTTGTCTGGTATTTTTGTTGCGTACTTTGCTGACAAACAACTCTACGACTTTGTGAGTAAAAATAACAAACAGAAAGAGCAAGGCAAGCCTATGGTGCCCAATCTTGACGAGGGTCTTTGGTTCTACTCCCGACACCCCAACTATTTTGGGGAGCAGTTATGGTGGTGGGGACTTGGCATTTTTGGGTGGAACCTTGGTTCTGGCTGGACCTTTGTCGGGGCACTTATTAATAGCATGTGCCTAGCATATGTCACCATGCTTGTTGAGAATCGAATCCTGAAACAAAATTACAGGGCTGAAGCGTACCGGCTGTACCGGAAGACTACTTCAGTGTGGATACCGTGGTTTAAGTCATACCCACAGGGAATAACAGATAAGAATGGTTAGTTCAAGTAGTATTTCTGCCATTTGTGATCTTTAACTCGTATAGATTCAGGTACCCTGACACTTGTTATGTACTTGTTTTCTAATATTTGAAAGAACCTCGTGTGTTCATCTACTGTTTTGTTTTGTTTTGTTATTGAAAGGGCATATTTGTTTAAAGTTTCAGCGTTTAATACAGAATGCCAATCTGTAGAAGATTTCATATTTAGGAATGGTTATCATAGTAGTAGCATCATCCTCAATCAGGATTTTTATTATAGAGGGATATGGATTAAAAATTTGAGCATATCTTC
Source organism: Panax quinquefolius (assembly GCA_020205615.1). NCBI lineage: Eukaryota > Viridiplantae > Streptophyta > Magnoliopsida > Apiales > Araliaceae > Panax > Panax quinquefolius. Next base: position 51,684,487 of record CM035165.1, read on the forward strand.
CCCTCTACTAAATAAAGTTGGCATGTTTCCAGTTCTCTTTCTGTATACGTGTCTTTTTTTGTTATTATCATTTGCCTTTCGTAGATTGAGGTATCAAGCTTGAAATTAATAACAAGTTCAGAGCTTTACTACCATGAACAGAGCTTTGTCAAGTAGAAATACTGAATTTTTAGGTTAAACTTAATCGATGTGGGACTAGTCAATAAGTGGATAAAAGAATACTCCATATACCTCCGCCCGGGTGCGGAAAATTGCGCGACTAAAAGGTGCATCTTCTAGAGGGGGACTGAAACCTTTTTAGTCACCCGTAGTAGGGACCAAGCAGTAGAATTAATACATAAGATTTAATGGGTAATAAAGCTATTGTTAAGTGACTGTTTAGAGTATTTATAGTAGAGAGTTCTAAGAAATCAATGCCAAGTACTGTTACACAGCAAGGATGACTTGAAGGTCTTAATAAAATATGAGCTTGCCTAAGTAGGACATTTTTGTTGTCGAGCCAGAATTTTTTGTCCAAAATCTGTTTTTATTAATTTTTTTGGAGATTGGTGTATTTAGCTTTTAAAAAAACAGTTTTTTCGATTAGTTTAATGGTTGATTTTAAGTTGGGCCTTTTAAGTAGAGTTGTCAATTGGTATAACTTTAAATGGATGTACTAACTTTTCGAATTTGCATTTTTGAATATAAAGACTCAATAAAGTGTGGTTCCGTTAAATTGGTCTGCAACTGAAATTCAAAAAATTCGGGAATTTGTTTAAACGAGTAGAAGGTATTAAGCACCTCTCGACTTCTGTGAAATAGGGTTACGGGTAAGTTCAATTTTATCTTAATGAGGTTCAATTTAACCAGGAAGGGACTTTCGGATTTCTGGAAAAAAAGGATTGTTTTAAGTTTGTTTTAAAGTTCGTTTTCAAAGTAAAATTTATTTTCTCAAATCCGTGTATGTATGTGTTTTCAAAAATCATTTTTTATTTAACACGTGTTTGTAAAATCCTTTTGAAAATGTAAATTATAAAATGTATTTTCAAAATTATTTTAAACGTGTATTTTTTTAAAACAATTATACGATGTGTTTTTCAAAAGTCATTTTAAGACGTTATTTGGTTTCTATCCAAAAGTTCCTTTCAAATATTTTATTTTTACCCTTTAATTTGCTTCATTTTAGAAAACTTCTAGTCTTTGAAAATCATTTTTTTATTACCATAACAAATAAATGGGTCAGTGTCTAACTTAGGGAATGAAAACCATCACATTGGGTCCATCAACAAAATACATTAATAATTCACTATTTAGACTTCAAACTCTACCTTAAGAGCATTAATAACAGTTTCTCTAATTAATTTTCTATTTTTAATTTTAAAGAATATATCAACAAATTATTATCCAACAGTTTTCTTATCCTTATTTGACTCTCTATTTTAATCCTATATAGGATTTTACTTTACCAGTGTGAGGGAATCAAAAGATCATTCCCTATATATACAAAAAGACATTTCACACCCCTATTTAAATGGACAATTCATCAATTATACATATCTTGACATTTTTTTGCTACTTCATTTTTAAATTATAAACTTAATATTGACTTTAAAAAAAATTAATTTCAAATGTATTCAAATTTAAAATTAATATAAATTTATTTAATTTATGTCAATATAATTATAAATATTATAAAAGTAGTATTAATTATAAAATTTATTATTTTCAAAATTTAAATGAATCATATTAAATTTAAATTTAAATTTAAAAATATCATAAATTAACTTTTTAAAAGTTAATATTGATCTTATGTACATTTGCAACTTCAATCCATTCAATACTCACTTCATAAATTACTTAAAATTTAAAATAAAATAAAAATTATTTTACAATGGAATATAATTGATAAATTATACCCTCTTTTATAAATTATAAGATTATTATTAATTTGATGTTTTGATTGTTGGAATTTTAAAATTTTAACTTTTAAATTTCATTATTTAAAGAATCAATATAAGGAACCTGTTGGGTATATAATGAAAAATTGAATTCCTATTTTGCAGAATGACCCAATAACACTGTAAAGTAGGGATAAAGATAAAGAAACTGTTGTGAATGTTCTAAGAAGTAAAAACCAACCAAATGATTTTAAGGTCCATAAATGATTTACAATTACTAATGACCACCTATAAGCCTAATTTAAAGGTGAATCATGAGAGGAATACCCTTATTTTTCCTCAACATATTAATTTGGAGGTTTTAGACTTTCTCCTAGACTTATAATTTGCACAATTTCAACTCTACAAGGAATAATACAATTTTAATAAAAGTACAGGAAAATGGCTCTAATTCCTTCAAATATGGATTTGAAGGCATTGCATGTCATCCTAGGCTCATAATTAAGGAAATCAACCCAATCAATGCAGTACATGAATTTAGGAGAAATTACATATCCTATTATATTTTTTAAAATAATTACAACAATAGTGCACTCATAAAATATTTATATAATTAATACACTTTTCATATTTATTTACAATATTAGTGCAATTAAGATTCCTTATTTTAGGGAATTAGTATGCAATTAGAATTACTTAATTTAAGAGATTAGTATTGATTCAATATACACTGTACACTTTATCTTTACTTTCGACTTACAGAAAATGTCAAATGAGAAAGAACTGTCGTTTATTGAAAGGATCACTATGGAAGTTTCAACAGCTCGTGATATATATATATATATATATATATATATATATATATATATATATATATATGTTTTGCCACCTTTAGTTTTGGAATTGTGTCCCAGAATGTTAGACTGTCCGTACAACCATAGTCTCTCCATGCGGAGGTAGGAGAGAAGAGACTATTCGGCGAAGACGAAGGCGAGTGTGAAGAGAGAGTCCCATGAGAACCCTTTAAATCGTAAAGCGAACTCATGATGACGATGTAGAGCATGGGTGATTATAGCTGATATGGAGTGAAATGAAATGGGTGGTTTGGATTTGAGATATGGGGAAGTGGGTTTGAATTTCAAAGGGTTGTACAGTATGCCATTTTATCAAACTTTGCTTGAATCTCAAAAGAAAGATAGTGGAGTATCCCTCACTGTAAGACCCCGAATTTTATGAAATAAAAGTATTCAATTTTCTTATAATTACAATTCAGTAAATGGTTAAATTGATAAAAAATTAAAGTTAAGGGTGATATATGAATTTTTTTCAAAATACGCAAGTGGTTATAAAATATTCAATGTTGTCGGAGAATATTCGTTTAGTCGTAGAATATTCTTTCTATTGGGGAATATTAAATGCACGGTAGCGATCATTTTGGAACCAATAATGTAATAATAAGCTTTGGATGAAGAAAACGACAAATTTGAGTTTTTATAAATAACGGCGTTGTAAGGCCCCAACTTTTTATAAATGAAGATTTAATTTTCTCTATTTATTATTTTGAAATAGTAAGGAGTTGATTTGATTAATGTGGTTAGTTATGGGTAAAATGCTAAATATTTTAAATAAGCAAGTGGTTATAAAATATTCATTGTTGTTTGGAATATTCGTTTGGTCGTGGAATATTCTTTACTTTGTCGGGAATATTAAATGCATTTACGTAGTAGTCTTTAATGGGCCCCATAACGGAAAGTGATTGGATGAAGAAAATGACAAGTATAAGTTGTTTATAAATAACGACTTAGTTATTACCGAATTAATCTTGTTGGAATACCCTATGGTTAAAACACGATGTCGCATTGTTGCATTAATAGCACGGTATTGCACCAATTATTGATTCTTACGTGAGAAGACACTACTCAATAATTATTACGAAGAATTACTTATTCGATATTTTATTTTATTGATTCAATAATTGTCGCGTTGATTTTTTTATATTCTTTGTTGTTTCATAATTGTCACTACACAAAGATTTTCCATTATCGAAACAATAATTCATATTATCCTGAATAATATTATTAGAAAATATTATTGACAATGTCTAGAAAGTTTTGTCTAAGGAGAGGTTTGGTCACCTAATTGCTTGTACCCGAGAAGGAGAAATTCTTTTGGAAAGCCCTCTTTCCACGAACTACCGTTGTCGATATTGTGATTACATAATATTATTTGTGAATAATTAATTATTGATTTCTATGATGAGAAAAATATTGATTTTATGTGGATATAGATGGAGAAAATTTTTAAAGTGACAATTGTTAAAAAATTAATATTTTATCTTTTTCTGATAAAATAATTCATTTAAATATATTATTTTAATAATATATTAATGATGATATTTTTACAATGAATGTGGGATATATGAGTATATGAGGAGGAAGAGTATTTTTGTTGCATTAAATGATTAACACATGTTTTGTGTGTCGGTGGACCCCATTTCTTGACTGAAATTTGATTATAGCTTGTAAAATCGTTCGTTTGTGGATTTCGGTCAATTTCTGTTTAGAATTTGGAAAAACTTTCTTCTGTAAAGTTGTAGAGAATTGAATTTCCTATAAAAATTCGCAATATTCGAATTTTCTGATAAAAGAGCTATTTATTATGAATTATTGAAGTTCCGTAGTTCCGAAATAATTGGTTTTTGAAAGTTTTAATTATTTTTAATTAGAAAAACGTTTTTTTGCAATCCCACATGTGTGGTAAATGAGCTGAATTCAGATTCTTGGGTGGTGTGCTTGAATGTTAATAAATAAAATTATTTTATTAAATTTTCTGCTTTGGTGTTCTAAGCAATTTCCTATAAATAGGGTGCTTAGGTTAGAATTGAAAATCACACCAGAAACTAAAGATTTTTCTCTCTTTCTGTCTCTATAATATCGAGCGTATTTTGTGAGTATTTTAGTACTTTGAGTATTGCTATACGGTTTTGAAGTTCTTTCAAAGACTATATCCAAAGATTCCAAATGTAAGTACTATTCTTTCTGAGGTAAGGGATGTTATTTTCTTCGTAAGTGATATTATTTCTTCAATATCATTATGCCGAAATATTAGTCTGAATTTTTATCAAATTTGGAACTTTTCATGTCGGGGTTACTATTCATGAGTTACTATTCACGAGTACTATTCACGAAGCATGATGATATTTTTTGTGAAATTTCTATCTTTTAGTGTCGGAGTTACTTATTCACGTGATACGACATTTATTCACTTATCATCGACACTATTCACAAAAAAATTACATTTTCTTTTCTGTGTCCAAGATTTTTTGTTATAATTCCTATCTTTGATTGGATCTATGTTTTGGTCTTCATTCTTGAAGTTTACTCCACTCTGATTATTTATGAAGTATTTTTGAACTTGGATTGTGTAAATTACGAATCCTTAATATTTGTTCTTTTGTTTCACTGGATTCGTTTCCTTTAAAATATTTTTCATCATCCTCAGTCCTAAATGATGATATTACTGAATATCTTTGGCCTGTAGTGCAAAGATGAATAATTTTCTGATGAATATCTTTGGCCCGTAGTGCAAAGATAAATAGGTGTTTAGATGAACATAACCAACTGATGAATATCTTTGGCCCGTAGTGCAAAGATGAACAGGTGTTGAGATGAACATGACCAACAGATGAATATCTTTGGCCTGTAGTGCAAAGATGACTATTTGATTTATGATGTATATTGATTGATGTTACAGGGATAAAATATCGATGATGGACCTTTAAATTCATAGATGATAATAGATTTCATTCTCTACTTAACTCTTCTAATGAATTGTTGTTTCCGCTGCAGTTGTTGATCTAAAACTTGTTGAATATTGTATTCTATCAGATTTTTTCCTGTTGAAGACTAAGGATAATTTATTGTATATTATCTTATTCATAATATTCTTTATTGGGCTCGTTGAGCTCACCCTTTTCCTTTTTATTCAATTTTTCTTCTCAGGAGACGAGAATATAGCGGGAACTAGTCGGGGTGAGGAGTAATGGTTCAAGACAGTTGTTTTAGTAGTCCTCACCATTTTGTAAAATAGTGTATCAATAATTGTAATGAGGACTTATTTGAGTGTGAATATTGTCTAGAAGACAATATTTGTATTTAAACTCACAGTTTATGTGTTGTCGTATTTTGCACGACAATTGTATTAGTGAAGTTGTAGTTGTTTCTGTACCATGTATTTGGCGACTCAGAATAGGTTGGATGGAATGGACCTATTTTGGGGGCGTCACAATTGGTATCAGAGCTTAGGGATATGATCTCTGGCAGAGATTGGGGAATAGAACTAGGAGGGGAGAGACGAGTAAATCCTTCGCTAGTGTGTCCTACCTAAGCTTATTTGTTGGTCGGTCATAATATAGGGGTATTATGTGATTTGTTAATTTGTTTAAGTAACCCTTGTTTTATGGCAGTATTTAAGAATGGCAACTGAGAACGTTAACAATAGAGTGAATGAGATTGTGGAGACACCTTTAGTCACCAACCAGGCTAATGTGATGTCAGGCGAAGAAGGAATTAGAGATATCCATGTGGTGAGTGAAGAATTGATAGTTGCACCCGAGATAGTCGCAGAGGTAACAGCTGAGAGTGAGGAGGAAGAGGAAGAATAGGTACATGAGGAGAATTTATTAGAGGTATTTATGATCAAAATGTAGAATTGCAAAATCGTATTCATGAGTTAGAAGAGCAAAATTGAAGAACGACAGGCGATCGTGGAGCAAAAGGATGCAACGATTCAAGCTTGTGTTACCCGATATGTGATGCTTGAACAGAAGCACTCTTTGGCAAAGTATAAGATGATAAAGCTGGAATCTGAGCTGAAAGAAGAAATAACTGAACGAGTGAGAATGAGTGATGCATGGGTAAAAGCCACACGACACGTTGATATTGTGGAAAGAGATGTCCGATCTTAGAAGAGAAGATTTAACGATGACGGGAAGACGTCGGCGGCGTGACACCAAAGACCAAAGACCAAAGACCAAAGAACAAATTCTAAGGGGAAAGAATGACCGCCAGTTAGATGCTACAAATGCGGAGAGGAGGACATATAAGTCCAAACTGTTCACAGCCTTCCAAGGTATGTTTTAGTTGTGGAAAAGATGGTCACATAGCTCGATTTTGTCCTGTAGCGAAATCAAGTCCAGCTGGAACGGTGGCACCAAAGGCGGATACGGAAAAGACAAAGTCAACGCTTCCTGGAAGAGCATTTGTTGTGACCGGTCAGAAAGCGAGTAACCCGAACGAAGTTAGCATGGGTTAGTTAATTATAAATTCTTACGAAGTTTATACCTTATTAGATACCGGTTCTACCCATTCATTTATCTCTCCTGCTTGTGCTCAACGTTTAAACTTGACTCTGGAGAAAATTAGACTTTGACCTATCTGTGGAAACTCCGTTAGGAGAAACTTTCATCACATCCACTGTTTATAAATCTTGCTTGATTCAAGTTGGCACTATCACATTACCTGTTGATCTTATATCTTTAAAAATTCTTGCATTTGATGTGACCTTAGGGATTGATTGATCAACCACTCATCATGCTAAAATTGATTGCTTTTGTAAGGTTGTTAGTTTTCATATTCCTAAGCAACCTGTTATTCGAATTCAAGCAACCAAACCATTGAAGTCAAACACTTTCATATCAAGCCATAAAGTCATTCGTTTATTGAAAAATGGATGTTAAGTTTTCTTAGCCCATCTTATGGACTTGAACAAAAATATGTCAGATTTGAATGATATTTCTATTGTTGGTAAATTTCCTGATGTATTTCCTGAAAAATTTCTTGGCTTACTCCCAAAGTGTGATATTGAATTTTGTATCGACTTTGAACCCGGTACAAAACCCATTTCTAAAATCTCATGGCTCCTATTGAACTTCAGGAGTTAAAAATTCAACTGTAGAAGTTTGTACCCGAGCCTTTATCTGGTGACTTCCTTTGTGGAATGTACCGAAGCCAGACTCTCCGTAGGGGATGCCATATTTGTGTGATAGTAAACTGATAGGTACCATTGTGACGTGCTATCCAAGATTGGGATATGAGTCACAGTTGAGAGCAACCTAAGTCGGTAATCGAAATACGTAGCTTTCTAGGCTTAGTTGGTTATTATGGGAGATTCGTTGAAGGATATTCTCGAATCGCTACTCTATTAACTCAGCTGACTCGAAAAGATATAAATTCAAATGGAGCAAGGAATGTGAGAAAAGCTTCTAAGAACTCAACATGCGGCAACAACGTTGGCTCGAGCTGTTGAAGATTACGATTATACCATTCAATATCATAGTAGGAAAAGCGTGAAAGTAGTATGCATACAAGCCAATCATGTTTGATGATAAAGCATATACTTTGTAACAATCTTATTCATTTATTAATAAAAAGTATTAATTTATTAAAGGCTTTTAATTATCTACATGATGCTGTTTTATAATATGTGATAAACCCATAGTTTTAAGCAATGCTTTTAGAATAATGATGATGATCATTCTAATGAGATCTAAATTCTTAGAAAGCTTAAAGCTAAAATAGTTCCCAATCATTGGATTACTAAATTGGGGATTAGTGAATCCGGATAGATTGGTACATACGTTGCTTGCTCATTGGATGAGGATGATTGATCTCATGATCATTTATGTGGAGACACTAAAGCAAGTATGTAAGTGCTTATTAGAGAATAAGTTCATTTGACGCGTTGGCTCGCTAAGGAATACCTAATGGAGTTTTACTTGCCATCAATAGGAATTCTGTAGTGATAGTAGTACAAGTGATCCTTGGACTTGAGATCATCATAGTATCTTGTGTATGATGAGAGTTATACTTTGACTTATTCCTTAAGACCCTTAGGGTATATTAAAGGGTATGCTTGGGTATAATAAGTTGTACATGGAGATAATGTATGATCAATAAAGAATCTACCACTTCTATTAAAAGAAGAGAAATGTCCTATGTGATTCGATAAATGACAACCCAAAGAGTCCTTGGCGGCGAATGAAATTAGAAAGGAGTTTCTAATTTGCATTATTTGGTGTTGTACATTTAAGGATCGAAATACATATAATTAAATAAAATAAGACTTGACAAGAATTCCATATCTTATATTTAATTGAGACATTGTATGGTGGAAGGATTGAATTGTACGGTAACTATTTACTCAAAGGTTCTTTTATGATTAATGTTGAAATCTATATTATCTCGAAAGTCATTTGATCGCTAGGAGGCTTATCCTATCAGAGAATAAATATTATTTATTTAAATAAATTAATTGTTTAATTTATTTATTTAAATAAGATTAGAATTGTTCTAATTGATTTATTCACAACCTATTTAATATGGAGAACCTAAAGGTCACACAACATAAAAGGAAGAATAATTATTTAAGAAGTTAATGACATAATCGTAATAATATATTAAGTATATTTAATTTAATCTATGGTGATAGAATAAATTAAATAGCTTAATATTTATTATTTAATATTTTAGAAATATTAAATATAAATTAATAAGAGGAGTCTTATTAATATTATTATAATTATTATTATTTTAATTTCTAAAAGAGTTTAGGAATTAATTTAATATAAGTACTCTCATTTATTCCTAATAGGATTAGGAGAAAAATTAATTAAAAGAGTTTAATTAATTATCCCTAATAAGATTAGGGGCCCATTTAATTAAAAGAGTTTAATTAAATAATACCTTATTTTAATAGGTTACTTGATATCTTTATAAGAAGAGTCTTATATCGATATCAAGATGACGTAATAATTCCAATGGTTGAAGAGTACGCTCCTTTTCTATAGAGATGGAAAAACTAGGGTTTAGCCAATCACCCATCTTCTTGAATCCTTCTTCTTCCTTTGGTGGATCGCCTCTAGAGGCCAAACACTTGGGTGGCTAACGTTGATCAAAGGAAGGAACCAAACCCGGTGAATTCAAGTTGAACACGAAAAGATTTGGAGGTGAACTTGTACCTGAGGAAGCTCGATCTTCAAGGGTATGATTTTATTCTTTATCTTTTCGTTTAATTAATAATTGTGCATAAAGGGTGAACCGGGTTTATGGTTTGTAAAATTTTAAAACTCTGATTTTTCACGTTTCCGCTTATTTTTGCAATTTGATTGCGTTCTTGAATATTACAAACCTAACAGTGGCATCAGAGCCAAACCTTTATGCGAATTATTAATTATTTTAATTTGATATGTATATTGATATGTGTTTCAAACAATTTAATTGGGCATAATTTTATTGTATAAAATTTAAAAAAATAAAAATAAATTAAGAATCTATTTTTCGCAGAATCCGTGGTTCACTGATTTGTTTTACTAAAAGATAAAAGGGATTCACGGCTTGCTATGCTTCAATGATTCACGTGTGCTTTATTATATATATGTATGATTATATATTATATATTTATATATAATCTAGTTGGTGGCACGTGAATCACTTACATGGTGATCCTGTACATGATGTATATTAACGTGCACAATTTCTTTAGTTATCTACAATATATACTAGTATACAGGATCTTCCAAATTCGTGATATATATATATATATATATATATATATATATATATATGTTATATGATAGTTAACATGTTGGGGATATGAAGATTATATATATATATATATATATATGATATATATATAATATAATTACAAATCTTAGTGGCCCGAAGACAATCGTAATAAATCATACCACATATTATATATATAATATTTTTAATAATTTTATAATTAAAATAAAAAGTTTATTTTAATTTTAAAATTAGAATTTCATGCTAACTAATTAGAGTTGGAATTGGATTTCATGATAACTAATTAGAGTTGAAATTGAATTACATGTTTCCTTAAATAAAGGAGTTTATTTAGATATGTAATAAGATTTCATATTATTCAAAATAAAGGAGTTTATTTGTGAATAGGAAAAAGAATACGTGTTTCCTTTAATATTTTTTTTACATGGAATTGGATTCCATAATTAATTAAAATAAAGGAGTTTATTTTGATTAAAGATTTTGATTAAAATAAAATTGTTTATTTTATTCAAAATTGAATAAATTAAAATAAAATAGTTTTATTTTGATTTAAATTTGGATTAAAATAAAAGAGTTTATTTTGATTCAAAAATTAGATTTTATACTAACTAAATTTACCCATTAAATGATATCAATATATATATTAAATGTTTATTATTCATGAGATGAATGTTATTTATTGATGCATATGGTAATGTGTATGATAATAAATGAGATTGATTATGGACTATTGACCAATGTGATTGGATTTTATTTTAGTTGGATGCATGAATGTATGGATTTTATTAAATGGGGTCTGCGTACCTCGTCTTCTCTAATTTTTCTGAATGTAAATTCTATCTCCTCCTATGTACTTCCCTCGATCATCAAGGTTTCTATTTATTTTAATTAGTTTTGTAATAGGAATAGTTAGAATTAATTTTGAAAAATTGGAGATCAAGGAGCAAGGAGCGCTTGAAGACCCGTTTGTAATGGAGCCCGGGTTTAAATGTAATAGTTATATTTAAATATTATTTCTTGCACCCCTAGGGTTTGACCTTTTGGTTCACTTGGTGGCTCTAGTGAACCAAACTAGAATAAAAGTCCATAATCAATCCGGTAGAATATAGTATTCTATATGTGCATGCTTATACTATATATATTATATATTATGCAAACATGCTTCAGCATATTTATTAATATGACGCGTATTTTATATATATATATGTGCACTTGCTTAAACAAGATGAGACAAATTAATAACAAACCCCTCAATTTTTATATTAAGTCCTAAGCGTTCAAAGATATTTGGAATATCGAACGTCAGCTTTCTAGCATGATAAAATTAATAGAGTATTAAATATTTAATATGAGTTTGTTGTGTCACCACAAGGCAAGTATTAAGTATTTAAGATGTTAATTTATCACATTTGATGCTTATAAAGAAAATTGAACAATATTGTTTTGTTGTGTCACCACAAGGATGATATTTTTCTTTTTGAATATATGGAGTGCTAGGTCGGACTTAACTTGGATAATTTTGATTCGGATGTGTCACCACTTGATCAAAATAATCTAAGAGGTAAAATACAAGGAGTTGCATAGTTGATGTAATTGATAAGAGTTGTCTACCTATTTATTTATATATAGTTTGTTGTGTCACCACAAGGCTATATACATTTGAAATGGGATCCTTATTCTCACTAGCAAATCTTTAATTAGATATTGCTTAACTATATAAGTGAGAGGTAATATTGTTTGAAGAAAATAGTGGAGATACCAATTTAAAACAAGACCTAATTTATTTTGGTAATTAATAAAAGAATGTATGTTAAAATATTGTTAATTACAAATTCATTTACAGAATTTTACAATGTCTAAATTACTATCATGTGAAACATATTAGATGTTATTTAACCGGACCGGATTTAACGGATTGGTTAAGGAAATTGAGAAAAGTTCTCATGGCTGAAAAGCTATCTTATGTCCTTAATACTTTATCCTCGCAATGGTTGCGCATAATGCCTCGAGGAAGAGATTGCTACTTTTAGAAAGTGGCAAGATGATGCACATTGGCTCAATGCATCATGCTCGCATCCACGAGTAACGAGCTTCAGCGTCGATGAAACTATGGATGCTCCTACTATATTCCCACATCAAGTAGTTGATGGTGAGGAAAGTAGGGCCGATAGATATCGAGATATCTAAGGAGCTCTTCCGATCTAGAATGACCAATGGCACTATAAATGCATAAAAAAGTTCTTAACATAATCAATTTGATTGATCAATTAGGACAACAGGTTTTGTCATGGATAGAGAGTTGAGCCAAGATTTTATCTTGCCCTCACTCCCGGACTCCTTTCACAATTGTTGTGAATTTTTCATATGAACAAGCTAGATATCAGCCTCTCTGATTTGCTTAACATGTTGAAAAATGTTGAGAGTCACTTTCCAACCAAGAAAGACCAAGTCTTACTGGTAGGGGCCAAAGGATCTTCTGAAAAGAAGAAAGATTCAAAGAAGGTAAATAGAAAGGCAAAATAAAGGATAATAAGAACAAAACTGATTTGGATAGCAAAGGAGTTTGCTTCCACTGCAATAAGCCTGGACACTAGAAGGAAACTGCGAGAAGCATCTTGCAGAGGCTAACCAAAGAAGCTTAGTGAAGTTTCGGTTACAAATATTATTTTGTTCATGGTTGAAATAAATTTTTCTGTAAGTCAATGTTCTACTTGGGTATTGGATACCGGCTTTGGTTATCATAAATATAGATTTATGAAGGGACCAAATAGAAGTAGAAAACTAAACAAATATAAGTAATCCTATGTGGGGAAATGAAGCAAAGGTTCTTTGCATTAGCCATAGAAACTTATAATTTAACAATGCCTACGGGCAAATCTATTAAGTCAATAAGTTGTTATTGTATTCCGCTTCTTGTTAAAATATTATTTCCATTTTATTGTTGGACAATGAAATCTTTGGTATTATAATTAAGAACAATTGTTGTTCTATTTATAATAATAATATTTTGTATAGAATCGAATATTACTTAATAAATTTTGTATACTTGACTTACATGAAAATAATTTTGCATATTGAACAAATTAGTATAAGAAAAGGAGATGATCATTCAAAGAGTTGAATGTATGTATTTGTTGAAATACAAGTGTGAATTATTTGAAAGGTTCAAAGAATTCAGAAATGAAACAAATTGACAAAGTATTAAGATTCTTTGATTAGATTAAGGAATAAATACTTGTGCAATAAGTTTCTAGATCATCTCAAATGGTTTTCTCATAATGGACACCTCCTGATACATAATAATTGATTGATGTATCCGAAAGGAAAATCGTACCTTGTTGGACATGGTGTCATCCATAATGATTTTATCGACATTCCAAAGATCCCTCTAGGTCATGTCCTAGAAATGGTCGCATATCTACAAAAAGGTAACCTCAAAATCCGCCCCCAGACTCCATAAAAGTTATGGATGTGGAGGATTCCTAATCTTAAGTATGTTAAGATAAGGGGTTGTCCAACTTATGTGAAAAGGTTTCAAAGGATAAGCTTGGGACAAGATTTGACATGTACAGATTTGTGGGACATCCTAAAGTAAGTTTAGGGTATATGTTCTATAATTCTACTTAGCAAAAGGTGTTTGTTACGAAACACGCTGCCTTCTAAGATAAAGGTGTTTATCATTAAAAGGGGCTAGTGGGAGGATAATAGATCTTGAAGAGTTCAAGAACCACAAAACATTATAAGTCAAATAAGAGGAACCTCAGTAGATGTACCTATTGTACCACAACCGAATCGTAAATCGAATAGTCTTCAAGATACCTAGGAGGTATGGATTCATCATAGATGATGATGATGAGGTACGCATCATAGATGATGATGATCTAGTTACATACGATGAGGTAAGAGTTCTAGTGTGTACAAAAGGGTCAGTGGGAGCATCGTGACATTCCTAGTACTATATGTTGATATACTACGGATAAGGAATGACATACCAATGCTACAATCAGTAAAGATAAAGTTGTCTAAACATTCCTCCATGAATGATTTGGAAGAGTATCTTAATTGGGGATATAAATCTATATAGATAGATTTAAAAGGATGCTCAACTTAACCTAAGGAACATATATTCATTTGATGCTAAAGTCGTTTAGCATGGAAAACTCCAAGAGATGTCTCATGTTGATGAGCTATGGAGTGTATCTCTCTTTATAGTCCCCACAGACTCCTAAAAAGAGAGATCGCATGAGTGACTATCATGTATGCAATGAAATATACAAGATCTAATGTTGATCGGTCATATTCGAGAAGATCACCGTAAGACAAAGGAAAAACATCTTAAAGTTCTTAACCCAAGCACTAAGGATGTGAGCATACATGGTGGGTCCGAACTAAAACTAGAGGGCTTAATGACTCAAGTTTTTCGAGATGCACTAAGATGACGAAAAATCCACTTTAAGGTAAAGCGTTATCTTAAATAGTGGTGCGTTGAATTGAAAGGTTCCAAATAGCAAAAGAGTTCTTTGGTTTAGTGATAAAGACAAAGTATATAGCTATAAATGAAGCTACAAGTTGATTGTTTGGATGAAAAGTTCACTACAGAACTAGGAATAGTTCCTAAGTCTCATCTTGGATCTAAACATGTGTTGTGGCACTTTCACTTGATTATAGGAATCATTGAAAGATGAGAGACCACTATAGAGATAGTGGACCCTCAAGAACAACATTACATATCCATTAACTAAAGCTTATCCAATGCGGGGATAATCGCCACTTAGAGAAGAAGAGTATGAGATACCATGGTGATTGGCTTTAGTGCAAGTGGGAGATTGAAAGTAGTATGCATACAAGCCAATCATGTTTGATGATAAAGCATATACTTTGTAACAATCTTATTCATTTATTAATAAAAAGTATTAATTTATTAAAGGCTTTTAATTATCTACATGATCTTTGTTTTATAATATGTGATAAACCCATAGTTTTAAGCAATGCTTTTAGAATAATGATGATGATCATTCTAATGAGATCTAAATTCTTAGAAAGCTTAAAACTAAAATAGTTCCCAATCATTGGATTACTAAATTGGTGATTAGTGAATCCGGATAGATCGGTACATACGTTGCTTGCTCATTGGATGAGGATGATTGATCTCATGATCATTTGTGTGGAGACACTAAAGCAAGTATGTAGTAGGTGCTTATTAGAGAATAAGTTCATCGAACGTGGCTCGCTAAGGAATACCTAATGGAGTTTTACTTGCCTTTCAATAGGAATTCTGTAGTGATAGTAATCTACAAGTGATCCTTGGACTTGAGATCATCATAGTATCTTGTGTATGATGAGTTATACTTTGACTTATTCCTTAAGACCCTTAGGGTATATCAAAGGGTATACTTGGGTATAATACATGGAGATAATGTATGATCAATAAAGAATCTACCACTTATTATTAAAGAAGAGAAATGTCCTATGTGATTCGATAAATGACAACCCAAGAGTCCTTGGCGGCGAGAATGAAATTAGAAAGGAGTTTCTAATTTGCATTATTTGGTGTTGTGCATTTAAGGATCGAAATACATATAATTAAATAAAATAAGACTTGACAAGAATTCCATGTCTTATATTTAATTGGGACATTGTATGGTGGAAGGATTGAATTATCACGGTAACTATTTACTCAAAGGTTCTTTTATGATTAATGTTGAAATCTATATTATCTCGGAAAGTTCTTTGATCGCTAGGGAGAACTTATCCCTATCAGAGAATAAATATTATTTATTTAAATAAATTAATTGTTTAATTTATTTATTTAAATAAGATTAGAATTGTTCTAATTGATTTATTCACAACCGGTTTAATATGGAGAACCTAAAGGGTCACACCATAAAAGGAAGAATAATTATTTAAGAAGTTAATGGCATAATCGTAATAATATATTTAAGTATATTTAATTTAATCTATGGTGATAGAATAAATTAAATAGCTTAATATTTATTATTTAATATTTTAGAAATATTAAATATAAATTAATAAGAGGAGTCTTATTAATATTATTACAATTATTATTATTTTAATTTCTAAAAGAGTTTAGGAATTAATTTAATATAAGTACTCTCATTTATTCCTAATAGGATTAGGAGGGAAAATTAATTAAAGGAGTTTAATTAATTATCCCTAATAAGATTAGGGAGCCCATTTAATTAAAAGAGTTTAATTAAATAATACCTTATTTTAATAGGGTTACTTGATATCTTTATAAGAAGAGTCTTATATCAGATATCAAGATGACGTAATAATTCCAATGGTTGGAGAGTACGCTCCTTTTCAATAGAGATAGAAAAACTAGGGTTTAGCCAACCACCCATCTTCTTGAATCCTTCTTCTTCTTTTGGTGGATCGCCTCTAGAGGCCAAACACTTGGGTGGCTAACGTTGATCAAAGGAAGGAACCAAACCCGGTGAATTCAAGTTGAACGCGAAAGGATTTGGAGGTGAACTTGTACCTGAGGAAGCTCGATCTTCAAGGGTATGATTTTATTCTTTATCTTTTCGTTTAATTAATAATTGTGCATAAAGGGTGATCCGGGTTTATGGTTTGTAAAATTTTAAAACTCTGATTTTTCACGTTTCCGCTTATTTTTGCAATTTGATTGCGTTCTTGAATATTACAAACCTAACAAAGCGAACGTGGTAGCTGACGCGTTGAGCATAAGATCGTATGTGTTTATAAGTGAGAATATACGAACCTACGTGAAGATAGTAAATATACGATTAGAAACGACTTTAATCGATAAATTTAAAGCTGCTCAAGCTACAGAATTGGAGTTGATGAATATGAAGAAGAAGATGCAAGAAGTCGTTATTCCAAAAGCGAGAATCGGCGATGTGAAGAAAGCTCAAACCTTCGATTTATTAGTCCATTTGAAATCCTCGATCGAATAGGAACTGTGGTCTATAGACTCCTTTTACAGCCAAGTATAACGTGTGTTCATAACGTTTTTCACGTATCGATGTTACGTAAATATGTGGATGACCCAAACCACATTATTGAGTTAGAACCGGACGAGATAGCCGAAAACATAACGTACGAGGAGGTACCTGTCAAGATCGTGGATAGGAAAGAGCATGTCCTACCACAAGTTAAAGTCTCGTGAAGGAACTATGCTATTGAATAAATGACCTGGGAGTTGGAATCAGAAATGAAAGCGAGGTATTTTCACCTTTTCGAAACGTCAGGTACGTACGTCAATTTCGAGGACGAAATTTCATAAGGAGGGGAGGTTGTAAGGCCCCAACTTTTTATAAACGAAGATTTAATTTTCTCTATTTATTATTTTGAAATAGTAAGGGGTTGATTTGATTAATGTGGTTAATTATGGGTAAAATGCGCAAATATTTTAAATAAGCAAGTGGTTAGAAAATATTCATTGTTGTCGGGGAATATTCTTTTGGTCGTGGAATATTCTTGCCGTCGGGGAATATTCGTACGACGGCGCAGTCTTTTGTGGGCCCCATAACGGAAAGTGATTGGATGAAGAAAATGACAAGTATAAGTTGTTTATAAATAACGGCGTAGTTGTTATCGTTATCTTTGTTGGGATATCCGGTGGGTTAAAACACAAGAATACGCATTGTTGTCTGAAGAAGACACCAGTATTGCACCAATTATTGATTCTTACGTGAAGGCACTACTCAATAATTATTACGATAATTATTATTGTTCAAGATTTTATTTTATTGATTCAATAATTGCTGCGTTAATTTTTTTTATATTACTGTTGTTTCAATAATTGTCACTACACAGTATTTTTCATTATCGAAGCAATAATTCATATTATCTGAATAATATTATTAGAAAACATTATTGACAATGTCTAGAAAGTTCTGTCTAAGGAGAGGTTTGGTGACCTAATTATGGCCTTGAATAAGGAGAAATTCTTATTGAAAGCCCCTCTTTCTGAACTACGGCATGATTATCGATCTTGTGATTCTGTAATATTATTTATGAATAATTAAATATTGATTTATATGATGAGGAAAATATTGATTTTATGTGGATATACATGGAGAAAATTTTTAAAGTGACAATTGTTAAAAAATTTATATTTTATCTTTTTCTCGATAAAATAATTCATTTAAATATATTATTTTAATAATATATTAATGATGATATTTTTTACAATGAATGTGGGATATATGAGTATATGAGGAGGAAGAGTATTTTGTTGCATTAAATGATTAACACATGTTTTGTGTGTGTTTGCGGACACCATTTCTTGACCGAAATTTGATTATAGCACAGTAAAATCGTCTGCTTTATGGATTTCGGTCAATTTTGTTTGGAATTTGAAAAAACTTTCTTTTGCAAAGTTGTAGAGAATTGAATTTTCTATAAAAAGTCGCGAGATTCGAATTTTATGATAAAAGGGCTATTTATTATGAATTATTAAAGTTCTGTAGTTCCGAAATAATTAATTTTTGAATGTTTTAATTATTTTTAATTAGAAAAACGTTTTTTGAAATCCCACATGTGTGGTAAATGAGCTGAATTCAGATTCTTGGGTGGTGTGCTTGAATGTTAATAAATAAAATTATTTTATTAAATTTTCTGCTTTGGTGTTCTAAGTAATTTCCTATAAATAGGGTGCTTAGGTTAGAATTGAAAATCACACCAGAAACTAAAGATTTTTCTCTCTTTCTGTCTCTATAATATCGAGCGTATTTTGTGAGTATTTTAGTACTTTGAGTATTGCTATACGGTGCAAGTTCTTTCAGCACTATATCCAGTATTCCAGTCAGAAGTACTATTCTTTCTGAGGTAAGGGATGTTATTTTCTTCGTAAGTGATATTATTTCTTCAATATCATTATGCCGAAATATTAGTCTGAATTTTTATCAAATTTGGAACTTTTCATGTCGGGGTTACTATTCACGAGTTACTATTCACGAGTTACTATTCACGAGTACTATTCATGAAGCATGATGGTATTTTTTGTGAAATTTCTATCTCTTAGTGTCGAAGTTACTATTCACGTATATGGCACTATTCACGTATACGACACTATTCACAAATACGACACTATTCACAAAAAAATTACATTTTCTTTTCTGTGTCCAAGATTGTCTGTTATAATTCCTATCTTTGATTAGATCTATGTTTTGGTCTTCATTCTTGAATTTTACTCCACTCTGATTATTTATGAAGTATTTTTGAACTTGGATTGTGTAAAGTACGAATCCTTAATATTTGTTCTTTTGTTTCATTGGATTCTTTTCCTTTAAAATGTTTTTCATCATCCTCAGTCCTAAATGATGATATTACTGAATATCTTTGGCCTGTAGTGCAAAGATGAATGATTTTCTGATGAATATCTTTGGCCCGTAGTGCAAAGATAAACAGGTGTTTAGATGAACATGACTAACTGATGAATATCTTTGGCCCGTAGTGCAAAGATGAACAGGTGTTGGGATGAACATGACCAACAGATGAATATCTTTGGCCTGTAGTGCAAAGATGACTATTTGATTTATGATGTATATTAATTGATGTTACAAGGATAAAATATCGATGATGGACTTTTAAATTCATAGATGATAGTAGATATCATTCTCTACTTAACTCTTCTAATGAATTATTGTTTCCGCTGCAGTTGTTGATCTAAAACTTGTTGTCTATTGTATTCTATCAGATTTTTCCCTGTTGAAGACTAAGGATAATTTGTTGTACATTATCTTAGTCATAATATTCTTTACTGTGCTAGTTGAGCTCACCCTTTTCCTTTTTGTTCCATTTTTCTTCTCAGGAGACGAGAATATAGCGGGAACTAGTCGGGGTGAGGAGTAATGGTTCAAGACAAGTGTTTTAGTAGTCCTCACCATTTTGTAAAATAGTGTATCAATAATTGTAATGAGGACTTATTTGAGTGTGAATATTGTCTAGAAGACAATATTTGTATTTAAACTCACAGTTTATGTGTTGTCGTATTTTGCACGACAAATGTATTAGTGAAGTTGTAGTTGTTTTTGTACCATGTATTTGGCGACTCAGAATGGGTTGGATGGAATGGACCTATTTTGGGGGCGTCACAGGCGTAATGGTTACCGCTTAACAATCTCATTGGAATACCCAAAGTGGTTAAAATACGATGTCTGCTGCTATCGTTATTAAAGAGTAATACACGGTATTGCATAATATTTTTAAAATTATTGATTCTTACGTAAGAAGACACTACTCAATAATGGTTACAGTAATTACTGTTCAATATTTTATTTTATTGATTCAATAATTGCTACGTTAATATTTTATATTATTGTTGTTCAATAATTATCACTGCGCAATATCTCCATTATCAGATCAATAACTCATATTATTTGAATAATATTATTAGATAGCATTATTGGCAATGTCTAAAAAGTTCTGTCAAGGAGAGGTTTGGTCACCTAATTGCATGCCAGTAAGGAGAAATCCTTATCGGAAAGCCCCCTCTTTCTTGGGAACTGCCTGGTTGTCATTATTGTGATTCTGTAATATTATTTGTGAATAATTAATTATTGATTTATATGATAAGGAAATATTTATTTGATGTGGATATAAATGATGGATTTATTTATGTGGTTATAAATGAAGGAATTAATGTTGAGGTATTTTATCAGTATTTTGTCGAATTGGAAGTATTAAAAGATCAAATCGGTGTTCTTAAAGCTCTATTTCGTGAGTTATAATTTTGATCCGACCGTTGGATTATTGTGATTTTTGGATATGTTATACATATATAAGTTGAGTATATATCCACAAATTTTGAACCATTAAAAATGAACATATGATTTGTTGTGAATTTTAAAGGTGTTAAAAATCATTCGTTTGTGGATTTCAGATATTTTCTGTCTGGAATTTGGAAAACCTTAAAGCTACAAAGTTGTGGAGAATTTGATTTTGTGTGGAATGGACATAAAATTCGTATTTTTCTGATAAACGGGCTATTTTCTATGAATTATTGAAGTTTCGTAAAATAAAATAATTTTTATTAAATTATGGGTGGGACCCACTTTTTGGTTAGTGATTGAATGTATGTGCTGAATTGTTCTTTCAATTGTGGTGGGCTGAATTCAAAGGTGGCGTAGAAGGAAGATTAATAAATATTATTATTTTATTAATTTAGTCTCCTTTGGCATTCTAGCATTTTTCGATAAATAGGTGCTTATGTTAGAATTGAAAATCACACCAGAAACAAGTTTTCTTTATCTCTATATTATCAAGCATATTTGCATATTTTTGTGAGTATTTAGATATCTTGAGTATTGCTATACGGTGCAAGTTCGTTCAGCGTTATATCCGATATTCAAGTCAGAAGTACTGCTCTTTTGAGGTAAGGGATTTTAAGGGTTGTGTTATATTTTTCATGTTTCGTAACTTTTCATACTTTCAAAAATTCTGAAAAAAATTTGAAATGATAATTTGATGAGTTTTATTGATTGTGTCCAAAAATGGAGATTTTTGGATGTATAGATTAAGAGTTATGAATTTTACGGGAAAAGACTATTTTAAAAGAAAACCCTTATAACTCCTCGTTGTTAACTCCAAAATTGGTGAAATTTTTATTGGGAGTACATGTATATAACAAAAGTATACTCTGTGAATTTCGAAATTTTTGGATAAATTACAATTTATGATAAATTTCTAAATATTCGGATGTTTTGGCCATATGAAAAATAGTAAATGAATTTTAAAAATTTTGAGAAAAATATATGTTCAATATGAGACTATATTCTGCTAAATCCCATAAAAGAAATATTTTTGGGACTGATTTGATATTTTTCATGAAAATGGATTAGTTATGAGTAAATGAATTAAATATGTTATGTGAAGTAAGAAAATTAGAAAATAAGATTTTATGGATTGAGAATCCTACATGAGGTATATGTAGATTTTTGATGAGGGTTTTGGTTATTGGTGATGAAATTTTATGAGTTTGGCAGTTTAGGATGATTAAATGTATTATTTAGTAAAGTGTAAACAATTAAAATAAATTGTTTATAAGCTTAAGAAATATTATTCTTTCAATATCATTATACCGAAATATTGGTATGGATTTTATTGTAAAATTTCTACCTTTTTTATGTCGGAGTTACTATTCATGAGTTACTATTCATGAGTTATTATTCACGAGTTACTATTCACGGGTACTATTCACGACAAAATTACCGTTGATTTATGAATCTTACTCTTTGTGACGCCCCCAAAATAGGTATACAACACCCATTCTGAGTCGTCAAAATATATGGTACAGAAACAACTACAACTTTATTAATACAACATAAAAACTGTGAGTTTAAATACAAATATTGTCATCTAGAAATATCCACACTTAAATAAGTCCTCATTAAAATTATTGATACATTATTTTACAAAAATGGTGAGGACTACTAAAACGACTTTCTAGAACCATCATTCCACACCCTGACTAGTACTTGCTACATTCTCGCCTCCTAAGAAGAAAAATGGAACAAAAAGGAAAAGGGTGAGCTCAACTAGCCCAGTAAAGAATATTATGACTATGATAATATAGAACAATTTATCGTTAGTCTTCAACAGGGAAAAATCTGATAAAATACAATAGACAACAAGTTTCAGATCAATATTCGTAGTGAAAACAATAATTCATAGAAGAGTTACGTAGAGAATGAAATCTACTATTATCTATGAATTTAAAAGTCCATCATCAATATTTTATCCCTGTAACATCAATCAATATACATCATAAATCAAATATTCATCTTTGCACTACAAGCCAAAGATATTCACCAGTTGGTCATGTTCATCTAAACACCTGTTCATCTTTGCACTACGGGCCAAAGATATTCATCAGAAATCATTCATCTTTGCACTACAAGCCAAAGATATTTAGTAATATCATCATTTAGGACTGAGGATGATGAAAAATATTTTAAAGAAAACGAATCCAGTGAAACAAAATAACAAATATTAAGGATTCGTATTTCGGTTTTTCCATGTCCAAAAATACCTCATCAATAATCATAGTGGAGTAAAATTCAAGAATGATCAAAACACGGATACAATCAAAGCTAGTATCCAAAATAGATATTTTGGACAAAAAGAAGAAAATTTTATTTTTCCGTGAATAGTGCCGTATACGTGAATAATGCCGTATATGTGAATAGTAACCCCGACACAAAAAGTTTCAAATTTGATAAAAAGTTCAGATCAATACTTCGACATAATGATATTGAAAGAAATAATATCATATATGAAGAAAATAACATCCCTTACCTCGAAAAGATAGTACTTCTGACTAGAATACTGGATATAGAGCTGAAGGGAACTTGTACCGTATAGCAACACTCAAAGTCTTAAAATACTCACAAGAATACGCTCGATAATATAGAGAGAGAAAGAGAGAGAAAACTTATTTCTGGTGTGATTTTCAATTCTAACCTAAGCACCCTATTTATAGGAAAATGCTTAGAACACTAAAGCAGAAAATTGAATATAATATAAATATATATATAAAAATTTTCTACCTACACCTTTGGCAACTGAATTGAGCCCCTAGCACATGTTAATGATGCCCTCAAAGTGTAAAAAAATGTTTTTATTAATAAAAATAAATAAAACTTCCAAAAATCAGTTATTTCAGAACTTCAGAACTTCAATAATTCATAATAAATAGCCCTTTTGTCAGAAAAATTCAAACCACATGTCTTTTTTGTAGGAAATTTCATTATCTACAACTTTGCAGAAGAAAGTTTTTCCAAATTCCAAATGTAAATTGACCAAAATCCACAAACCAAGCGATTTTATAAAGTATAATCAAATGTCAGTCAAGAAATTGGCCCACAGACATGTTTAACATGTTTTAAACAACTTTTGCAACAAAAATACTCTTTCTCCTCATATACTCATATATCCCACATTTATTGTAAAAAATATCATCATTATTATATTATAATAATATAATAAAATATTATTTTATCAGAAAAGATAAAATATCGATTTTCAACAATTATCACTTTAAAAATTTTCTCCATCTATATCCACATAAAATGAATATTTTTCTCATCATATAAATCAATAATTAATTATTCACAAATAATATTACCGAATCACAATACTGACAACCATGCAGTTCCCAAGAAAGAGTGGCTTTCCAATAAGGATTTCTCCTTACTGGCGCGCAATTAGGTGACCAAACCTCTCCTTAGACAAAACTTTCTAGACATTGCCAATAATATTATCTAATAATATTATTCAGATAATATGAATTATTGCTTCGATAATGGAAAATACTGTGTAGTGACAATTATTGAAACAACAGTAATATAAAATATCAACGCAACAATTATTGAATCAATAAAATAA
Organism: Panax quinquefolius; assembly: GCA_020205615.1. Classification (NCBI taxonomy): domain Eukaryota; kingdom Viridiplantae; phylum Streptophyta; class Magnoliopsida; order Apiales; family Araliaceae; genus Panax; species Panax quinquefolius. The sequence goes on from CM035165.1 coordinate 51,709,322, forward strand.
AATACCGAATAAAGAATTATCGTAATAATTATCGAGTAGTGCCTTCTTACGTAAGAATGAATAATGGGTGCAATACTGGTAATACTCTTTGTCGTACAACAACGCGTATTATTATGTTTCAACCAACGGGTATTCCAACAATATTAATCTCAGTAATAACTACTGCCAAGTATTTATAAACAACTTATACTTGTCATTTTCTTCATCCAATCGCTTTTCCAGTTATGGGGCCCACACAAAGGTCACACTATCGCATCATAATATTCCCGACAAAGAAGAATATTCCACGAGCAAACGAATATTCTCCGATAAAAATGAATATTTTATAACCACTTGCTTATTTGAAATATTTAGCATTTTACCCATAACTAACCACATTAATCAAATCAACCCTTACTATTTAAAAATAATAAATAGAAAAAATTTAATTTCATTATTAATAAGTTGGGGTCTTACACTCTTGAAATTAAATCCATGTTTTGATCATATTGTTTTTATTATCATATATTATATTTTTATAATCTTAGTGATGAAATTTCTCTTTGACTTAAGTGTAAAGATGGGTAGATTATTGGTATGATCGTGACTATGGGTTCTCTTTGGCCAGTAGTGCAAAGTTGAATCGTTGACTGGTATGATCATGACCACGTTAATAACTCAACCTTTCGAATCCTATTTATAGCGTATTATATGTATACAAGGTTCATTAGCTAACACAATCTTTAATCAAGCTTGACATGACTCAAGTACTCACATGTGGTACAAAATTAGTTTATACATCATCACAAGTTCAATGCACGTAACTTTGTTTTGATATCATGTAAACATTCTTTTGGTCTCTTATTATTCAAAAGTTATGAACAACCTTTATTTCTATCACATGACATGTTCCTTAACACATTAGATAGCATATTAGTCACATAAGATAAGCTAAAGTAATCACATAAGCATGCTTCAAACATCAGACCAAAAACAAAATTGACACGTGATCGCTTCTGCATCGTGACGGACGCCAGAATCGCTACTGTTTAGGTTTAGGGATTTCACAATTTATACTGCCCCTCAGCCGCACTAGAATCGAAGTGTGGCCTTGCGCTTCATCCCTAAACGACAAAAACTCTCACGCATGGTATATATGTCATGTTAAAGGTCTTTTCATGCTTCTCAAGCAAATCTAGGTTCCCTTTTATAACATACTTACAACTTAGCTATTTCAACCATTTGGATCCATTCAAGGTTATGAACCTACAAAGTCTATTATGCTTGCTCTCTAAACATACAAGATAGTTATAGCACTCATATTAAGCATGCGTACGAGTATTCATAACATATATGGGAAACTAATATCGCTTTAGTTAAAAATAGGCTTTGTTCATGCTTTTCTTGAAACGTGCTACGTAAGCATGATATATATATATTTATACTACATGAGCGAGCCTAAGAGTGTCATCAAACATGCTCACTAATATCAGATTTTAGTTTTCAAGGTATCATGACAATATTCACATTCAAAGTTTGCTAATAGGTTTAACATGCTCATGTTCCTCTACCAATCAAATAGATACAATCTAAAGGTTTAAGCATGCATTTTTAAATCATGCTAGCAGGTTTATAAGGTCAGAATACATACATGGCATACATACACAATAAGTTTATTTCTAAAGTCCTTAAATCCATTTTAAGCTATATACTTTCTTTAATCATGCTAATGCTAGTCTAACATGCTCACATTAGATTCATATACTTGTATATACACATTACACATGCTTTTATGCTATTACATGTCATGGTACTATAACAGATTTACAAAACAAAACTCAAAACAAAGTTCAAAGAATCAAGGCAAATGTGCAGCCATCTCTCATCTGAAATGTAAAGACCAAGGCCAGGTTCTGTTCAAATCAAAACAAATACTTCTTGAATCTGCTTAGCCCAAACATAAAATTTACCCACGAAATCATTCCTAAACACTCATATATCAATTGTAACATGCTTATATGATCATATAACATCTATATAAAAATTACTCAACCATACTAACATCCAATTCTCCAAAATCAAGAATTTGCAATTTTAAGAATTTAGACAACTTTGATTACAGAAACTGAAATTGGAAGGCTAGGAATAGAATTATACCTCTGAATTGTGAAAGAACTTGCTACTACTAAACTCCTAAACTTGTATGCTCTCAACCTCACTTAGCAATATCTCAGACAATTCAAGCAACACCAACTGATAAAACATGTCTCCTATTTATAGAAAATTTCTTACTCAGCCATAACAACTTTCCATCGAGTCAAACCCATGGATTGTAAGATTACATGAAGGTTATGGAGGAGTTGTTAGATTGGTTGTTGGAACTCATCATGATCACCACTCCCCCTGATCATGAGCTAAAGAGTTAGAAGAAAATAAAATAGGCTAGCCTTTTGAAAACATACGTATTATAGCTTTCATGTACTGTTCATTGTACTTGGGTCACTCATTTTGGGACAAAGTAAAACTCAGCAACACTTAGCTCTACACTTGTACACATTTAGTTACTTTATTACAATAAGGGTTTTAATGTCCAAGTGTTACCATAAAAGGAGAGTTTAGGGATTAATTATACACTCACATCATATAGTCCATGTACATTAAATATAAGTAATAAAATAATGCAGTCAGGTATTATTGTCCGGGTAGTTTTATTATTAACCTTACTACTCATATATCCATATTATAACCTTATTATAATAATAACTTATTTATTTATGTTAAATAAATAAATTATTTCCTCCTTGATTAATTACTACTTAAAATACTATAGATTAATATATAGTCACACAATGTCACACCATACTATGTAGTTATATTTGTGTTATTGTTCACATGCACATAACTATCAATATAATATCATTATATTGATAACCCACTTAATTATATTAAATAATTAACCACGCCTGTTCCTTAATTAATTAACATCAATATTAACTAATCATTGATAATATTCTCATTACATTTATAGGTATTGCAATTAATAACAATCGTATATTACGAATTAATTATCAAGTAATCCATATTCCACCAAAATTAATTAACATTAATTAATGGATTAACAATTCCGTTGTTGGACATAACATATTGTAATATACTCCTATCATATGGTTTCATCCATGTTACACATCTCACATAATTGTTCCATTTAATTTCCAAAGTGGAAAATTTTATTTTCTCCAATGACTCTCAAGCAATTGCTTGCCATTTATCTTCTAGCTAGACGACGAAACCGCCTCGATAGTGCCAAGATCGGTGCGCCTCCTACCCGTGCCAGTTTTTGATGCTAACTCGTTAAACATGACGTGAATTGATCTCCACAAGAGTGTTACTACAAGTCCACAAACTTATTAATTACTTATATGAAATCACATGATCGACACGATTAATCTTTCTAATTCCCGTTCTAATTCACTTAATGAATTTTCTCGTTTCGCATTAGGCCACACAAGGCATTTCACAAATCTCTTTGTCACTTCACACTTCTTAATACACATTGATTTAATACTAATCAATTATATTATCCATCTCATAAAATAATAACACTTATTTTCACATAAATAGTATTACCATGAATATATTCATTTAATAATACATGGAATTTCTCGGGTATTACATCCTCCCCCCTTATAAAAATTCCATCCCAGAATTGCTACAAGGTTACACAAATAGAAGGGGATAATCCCTCATCATCCTATCTTCTAACTCCCACGTAGCCTCCTCGACATCGTGGTTACGCCAAAGTACTTTTACAGAAGAAATAATTTTATTTCTCAAGGTTTTCTCTTTCCTATCAAGAATTTGGACATGAATTTCTTTATACACTAAATTCTTCTCCACTTGAATGGGTTCATAAGAAATCACGTGCCTGTAGTCAGGCTTGTACGGACGTAACTCGGATTTGTGAAACACGTTATGGATGTGCTCCCACTCAGGTGGTAGTGCAACTTTGTATGCTACTTCCCCCACTTGCTTGAGTATCTCGAACGGTCCTATGAATCTTGGTCTCAGTTTTCCTTTCTTGCTGAAACTGATTTTCCCTTTCCACGAAGATACCTTTAAGAATACAAAATTGGTGACTTCAAAGTCTTGGTCTTGCCGATGCAAATCCGCGTACTTTTTCTTGCGATCTTGAGCTGCTACTAGTCTGGACCTTATTACTGTGACCACGTCCGCGGTTTGTTGTACTAACTCTGGTCCGAGTATTCGTCGTTCTCCGACTTCATCCCAATATAATGGCGTTCTGCACTTTCTTCCGTAAAGAGCTTCGTACGGTGGCATGCCGATACTCACATGGTAACTATTATTATACGCAAATTCGACTAAGGGTAGGTGGTCGTCCCAATTCCCCTTGAAGTCCATCACGCAAGTTCTAAGCATGTTCTCTAGCGTTTGTATGGTTCTCTCACTTTGTCCATCCGTTTGAGGATGATAAGCAGTACTTAACCTTAACTATGTTCCCATCCTCTCTTGCAAGCTTTTCCAGAATTTTGTCGTGAAACGCGGGTCTCGGTCAAAAACAATCGATACCGGCACTCCATGTCGTGAAACAATTTCCTTTACGTACAGACTTGCTAACTGATTCAAACTGTAGCGGATCTTGATTGGTAGAAAATGTGCGGTCTTTGTAAGTCAATCCACGATAAACCAAATGGCATCAAATCCTTTTTGCGTGACCGGAAGTCTTACAACGAAGTCCATCGTAATATGCTCCCATTTCCACTTTGGTATTTCCAATGGTTGTATCACCCCACTCAACCGCTGATGCTCTACTTTTACACGTTGACAAGTCAAACATCTACTTACACACTTTGCGACTTCCCGTTTCAAATTGGGCCACCAAAAATGTTGCCTCAAGTCTCGGTACATCTTGGTGCCTCCCGGATGAACAGAATATGTCGTATTGTGTGCCTCTTATAAAATCTCCTCTCTCAACTCGGTTACCGTTGGTACCCACACTCTCTCTTCGAATCTTAAAATACTGTCTTTATCTATTCGAAAATTTTATTCCTCATTTTCCTTAATTCCTTTCCTGATTTTCTTGCATTCTTCATCTTTCTCCTGTGCTTCCTTACTCTATCCAACAATGTCGGACAAGCTTCCATTACAAATAATTTCTCGTCAGGCTTCTTGGGTCCCTTCACTTCTATTTCCAACTTCTCCATATCTCTTATTAATTCCTCCTGAGTCGTCAGTTGAAATAATTTCTCCCTTCCTTTCCTGCTCAGAGCGTTGGCAATTATGTTTGCCTTCCCCGGGTGATAAAGAATCTCACAGTCATAATCTTTGATTAGTTCTAACCACCTCATCTGACACATATTCAACTCCTTCTATTTGAAGATATATTTCAGACTTTTGTGGTCCATGTATATCTCACATTTCTCTCCGTACAAATAATGTCTCCAGATATTTAACGCAAAAACTACTGCCACTAACTCTAAGTCATGAGTAGGGTATCGTTTTTCGTAATCCTTCAATTATCGTGACGCATACGCAATGACCTTGCCATGCTGCATCAGCACACAGCCCGGTCCTCTATGCGATGCATCACTATATACTACAAATCCTCCCATATCATCTGGTAAGGATAATACAGGTGCCTCGCTTAACCTCCTCTTCAACTCCTGAAAACTTTCCTCGCATTTGTCAGTGCATACGAATTTCACCGTCTTCGTCATCAGATTAGTCAACGGGGTCGCTATCTTAGAAAAATCTTGGATGAATCTTCGATAGTACCCTGTTAACCCTAGGAAACTCCTCACCTCCGTCGGTGTTCTCGGTTGTTCCCAAATACTTACTGCTTCAACCTTTTCAGGGTCTACTGAGATTCCATTCTCATCCACCACGTGGCCTAAGAATTGAACCTTCTTCATCCAAAATTTGCATTTTGAAAACTTTGCGTACATCTCCTCCTTTCGTAGTGCCTCTAAAACAATCTTCAGATGTTCGGCATGTTTTTCCTCTATTTTTGAGTAGATCAAAATGTCGTTGATGAAAACTACTACGAATTTATCCAAGTATGGCTTGAAAACTCGATTCATAAAGTCCATGAATGCTGCCGGAGCATTAGTTAAACCGAATGACATTGCCAAAAACTCGTAATGTCCATAACAGATTCGAAACGCAGTCTTTGGTATGTCCTCATCCCGCACTTTCAGTTGATGATATCTTGTCCGTAAGTCGATTTTCGAGAAACATTTTGCTCCTTTTAGTTGATCAAACAAGTCGTCTATCCTCGGTAATGGGTATCGATTCTTGATCGTTACTCTGTTCAATTCTTGATAATCGATACAGAGCCTCATTAATCCGTCCTTTTTCTTCACGAATAACACTGGTGCTCCCCAAGGAGACACATTCGGTCGAATGTAACCTTTATCTAATAGCTCTTGAAGTTGTATCATCAATTCCTTCATTTCTACTGGCGCCATAAGATATGGAGCCTTCGAAATCGGTGTCGTTCCCGGTGCTAAGTCTATTACGAATTTGATTTCTCTGTTTGGAGGAAGACCAGGAAGATCATCCGAAAACACGTCTTGAAATTCATTTACTATGGGTATATCTTTAATCTCGACTCCCTTTTTCTGAGTATCTACTATGTAAGCTAAATAACCGACACATCCTTTCCTTAACAACTTCTTGGCCTGCATCATTGTAACGTAACACGATTGCTTAAGTGATAAGCTACCATGAAACACTACCTTAGACTTACTCGGAGTCTGAAGGTTCACACACTTATTTTGATAGTCAATTATCGCTACATGGATATATAACCAATCCATTCCCAATATTACGTCAAATTCTCATAGTCTAATAGGAAACAAGTCTACGCTCAGTTCATGTTTTCTAATGTTTGCGCGATAATTTTGATAAACGTATTCTACAAGAATTATTTTCTTATTTGTAATCTCTATGTTCAAGGAATCTTCTAAACGTTCTCGGGGTGTACTAAATTTACTAGCAAATTATTCAGATACAAAAGAACAGGTGGCACCCGAATCAAATAATACATAAGCATTTATATTATTGATTAGGATTATACCTGACACCACGTCCCTCGCAGCCACTGCGTCATGGACGGTCATGTTAAAGGTTCGAGCGGTCGATCGGTTGGGTTGTACAGGTCCACCAATCATTAATTTGCTCCCTCCTCCCTGGCCTCCGCTAGTTCCACTGCTTTTTTTCTTCGGGCAATCCTTTATCTGGTGCTCTGTTGATCCGCAAGAAAAACATCCCCTACTCTTCTTTGGCTTTGGGAAATTTGGCGATATGTGCCCCTCCTGACCGCAATTATAGCAAGTTGTCTTCCCTTTCTAGAACTCCCCCTGATGGCTCCTTCCGCACTTATTACAAGTTTCGATTCTCCTCTTGAAATTTTCCTGTTGACTCCCACCTTGGTTATTGTTTCAGTTGTTGCTGTTGTGGTTGTTGTTTTCCCATTTTCTTTTTCCCGAATCACTTCCTCCACTGCTGCTTCCTCCACGATGCTCACTACTAGTGTTCTTGTCGACGTCGGGATTTTGGGTGTCCCTTTCCGTTACTTATTCTTTGGTGTTCTCATTTTAGGTGAGATTTGTTTGAAAAAACAAGTGAAAAAGGTCCAATATGTATGATGTCGATGATGGGACTGTTAAGAGTCGCCAGTTGGTTTTTTAAATTGTTGTACCAACACAACCGATAAAAGGTTTGCACATTGACCCAGTGATGTGACACTGATATATGGGTCGGCGAAACCGAGATTCGTTTAGGGTCCGGGGATTTGGTTATGCGGGGGGAAGGTGTTAGGCACCCCCCGTCATCCGTGTTACCACGGTGACTGCCTCTATTCAAGAAACTATTATCTGAGTGTGTGTGTGTGTGTGTGGGTCAATGTGCTATTATATGAAAGTTGTGCGAGGCCTCGTTCGAACCTATATACACAGAGTTTGAATTTTTGTAGAAAATTTAGTTTTTAACAAGATATGGCAGTGATGTTTTATGAAAGAGGTTTTTCAAACCTTGATGCTCAATAGGAATTGAGACCTTTTACACTCCCATTTTTATTAAGTGAGCGACTGAATTGATTTTATTTGACGGATGCGAGGCATCTGTACGAAAATAATATACAAAAATAATGCCGACTTCCTCGTGGGTATGAAAACCATCTGAGGAAATTCAGACATCGTAAAATAATTTACAAGCTGTTTATAGCTGAAAATGTCCATCACGGGAACCAAATCTAGATTCAATGGGATGAATCTGTGATCACATGATTCCTAGGCTCACAAAATATCTGCGGCTTTATGTGAAAGCGATGGCGTATATATATAAAAGCTGTAAATATATATATATATATATATATATATACAGACAAGATCACCAACCACGAAGAACCTCCATGGGGGATCAAAAATATAAATAAAGCTGTTAAAAGCTATCAACTACCACGGAGGAAACTCCAAAGTGACATAATGTAAATAAAGTCAGAATAATCACGAATCGCCACGAAGTAAACTCCAGGCGGTGATTTAAATGTAAAGAAAGCTGTAAAAGCGATCAACCACCACGAATTAAACTCTAGGTGGGACAAAATATGTATATATATATATATATAAGAAATAAATGCACCGGATGTGAAATCCAGGCTCATCGAACCGAGTTCGACCACAGTTCATATATAAGTATATATATATATATATATATATATATATATATATATATATATAAAAGCGGGTAAACGCACCGGATATAAAATCCAAGCTCATCGAATGTAGTCCTACCACGGTTCATATATATATATATATATATATATATAAAAAGCGAGTAAACGCACCAGACCGAAGTCTAGGCTCATCGAACAAAGTCCGACATACAGTTGATATATATAAGTATATATATATATATAAAAGCGAGTAAATGCACCCGACCGAAGTCTAGGCTCATCGAACAAAGTCCGACACACAGTTGATATATATAAGTATATATATATATTAAAGCAATAAACGCTCCAGACCGAAGTCTAGGCTCAATCGAGGCATAACTCGATAATGTTAGTCAATATATATGTAAATATATATATACAGACTGAAATGAAACCACGGATCGAAGTCCGGGCAAAAGCAAGCAACACGACTCTCAACGTGTAGAAGGGTGTGTGCAAAGATGAAGAGAAAGACTCTAAAGTGTGTGAGAAGGCTTACACCGATTTGTAAAAAAGGCTTCTATATCTTTAGAGTGGTAAACACTTGGGCTTTTGTGGGGTACAAAAGAGGCTATATATGAGCTCACAGGTGTTTTAAAAGTGGGAAAATACACTGCTGACGAGTGCGAGAGCAAATTGTGCGGGGTTTCCGCCTCTTTCTCTTAGAAAATCAAGACCCCAAGCCCTCTATTTATAGAGCAATATCACCAGCAGTACTGCAATGAAAGTCATGAGTACCGCGCTAAGCCGCAGTGTACCAGAGTGGGTGGGTCTGGTCGGCGGGTTTGTCGGGTCCCGTAGTCTCAAGCACGTGTACTCGAGCAATCGTAATGTCAACTCGGTTTTTCGAAGTGCAATTGCATCCGCTTGAGGTATTCAGACCTATTTCGAATCGCCGTTGTCGAGAGTTGTACGATGGCATGGGATTAGAGTTTGTACGAAGTCATTGAAGATGGGACGATGCCCTCCGGTCTTCAAGATTCAACTTTCATCCGTTACCCCGCACAATAGTCACTCGGGATTAGTTAGCCTTGTGGGACATCGTTGTATTGAGACGTGATGTGGCATCGTGTTTGACGAGATGACGATGTTGCCCCTCATCAGTGTTATCGTCGGATTGGGATGATAAAGCAGACGTTGCTCAGACTTCGCTGAGATTGGACTGTTGCAATTGTTGAAGGTCCTCATTATCATCTTTGAGGTGTGCCTACCTTCCCAATGTTTATTGCCGGGTTGGTGCAGTGTATCTCGTTTTGAGCGCCGAGATTGAAGCTGGTCGCATTTGAAACAAGCATTTCTGGGGTTATCTACGAAACTGCATTCCTTGGGGTTATCACCAAGGTTAGTGGCTATTCCATGGTTGGGGCGAGGCTGGATACCTCGGGGTTATCTCCAGATTAATCGATCTTCTCCGTGGTGCCAGATTTATGTATCTGCAGGCCTCGGGGTTACATTCGAGGTTGAAATCGTTACTCCCAGATTGCGATCCGGGGTTGATGCCGAACTGCCGGTAGTATCCGGTATGGATTTGGATCGTCTTTCAGGGTTCTCTCTTAAAAGACGAATATGTCATTCTACAACATTAGTAACAGTAGTACAGAAAATTTTAAGTGTCTACAGATGTCCCTCTTTATAATACTCATGCATGGCGATGCATGAGTGGGATAAAGAATCCTAGACATTTGAAATAGAATAAGATAAACATGGTACTATGGATAGCAACATGATGCAAATGTATAATGTGTGTGTACGGGGTTGTAGCCCAACACGCTGGGGATGATTGCTAGATCCCTGTTGCTTCAACTGGGGATTGTCAATATTGACCAGATCGGATGTGTAAGTTGAATCTGTTAGGATGTTGATGTTGGAGTTATCATCAACTTCCTGTGTTCTTGATAACGACTTGATCCTGAAGAGGCACCTCTTATGTGTAAGAGATCTGTGGGGATAAAGCTTGATCTGTTTGAGGATGTGTATAACATATTTCATCATCTATCCTCTTTGATAACATTGTCCTTTTCTGGTTGGTATCGCCAGCACATGTCAGGATCCTGCCGGATTTACTGCCAACATCAAATGTTGTTAGGGGTGCCTGACCTTCGCTGACGTGTGAATCAATGGCTAAGACTCTGTGAGGAAATTGTCAAGGTTGATTGACCTTCGCTGACGTGTGAATCAACAGAACATTGTGTTGTGACCCCCGTCGGGGATCTATTGGGGAATACGAGCAGTTGGGTATGTGTGAGACCCCATATTTTATCAATAAAGATTTAAATTTTGTCGAAATAATTTTTAATATTATGGTGTGAATTTGAGATAATATTATAGTTGTGGGTAGTATTTATAAATTTTGCAAAGTATGCAAGTTGTTATAAAATATTCGTTTGGTCTGGGAATATTCTTTTTTGTAGGGAATATTCGCATAACTACTCAATCATTGGTGGACCCTATAAATGTAATTATTGTCGGATTGAGAAAACGACAAAAATATTTTATAAAAATAACTACGGAGGTGTTACCGCTTAAAACTGTTGAACTACCCGGTGGTAAAAAATACGATGAATACGTGTGGTTTGCATAGTAGCACGGTATTGATTATTGATGCTTACGTGAGAAGTCACTCAATTATGCTCAATTATTACTACAATAATTGCTTGCATCATATCTCTTATATTATTGATTCAATTATTGTCACAAAGATTATCATCATATAATATGTTATATTATTAATTGAGACGACAAGTTATAAATGATTAATAATTGTTGAAAGATTAAAAATGTGTTGATTAAAAATAAAATGATTTGTGGTAATATTTATTCAATCCTTAATGTATATAAAGAGTCATTATGAGACGTTTGTGGTAAGTTTGATTATTTTATGGGGCCCATATGTCATTATCTAAGAGTCTCTTCACAATAGTAATTACCTTTGTGAATAGTAATTACCTTCGTCGATAAATATTTACCTTCGTCAATAGTATTTACCTTACGTCAATAGTAATTACCTTCGTCGATAGTAATTACCTTTGTGAATAGTAATTACCTTCGTCAATAGTATTTACCTTCGCCAATAGTAATTACCTTCAAATCGATAGTAATTACCTTTGTGAATAGTAATTACCTTCGTCGATAGTATTTACCTTCGTCAATAGTAATTACCTTCGTCAATAGTAATTACCCTTGTGAATAGTAATTACCTTCGTCAATAGTAATTACCTTTACTGACGTCAAACCACTTGCCGTTTCACATTACAAAGGTCGAACCACTTGTCGTTTCACATTACAAAGCGCCGAACCACTTGTCGTTTCACATTACAAAGGCCGAACCACTTGTCGTTTCACATTACAAAGGCCAAACCACTTTTCTTTTCACATCACCGATTCAAAGCCACTTGCCTTTTCACATGGCAAAGGTGCTAAGCTAGAAATCTTCTATAAATAGAGGCCTAGTGCTTCATTATTTTTTCACGAATTCAATTGAAACTCTAGAGAGAAAAACTATAGAGAGAAAGAAGAAAAGTATTCTCGCTACTTCACCTTGCCAATATTCAGGTTCTTCATAGGGAATATTATTTGTTGTACCTCTGTAAGGGGTGTTATTCTTTCTTATTCATGAAGAGAACTGCTGTTATTCCATTGCTTATTATTCTCGCTTGAATAACTTTCGTAAAAGTGGTATACCCTATACATAACCTCGATACGCTGTGGCATACCCTATACTTGGTGAAAATCCTTATATTATTCCATTCTTATTTATTCATTGGAATAACTCAGATACGCCGAATCCCTATACTTGGTGATCTCCTTCATTATTCCATTCTTTATTATTCTGTTGGAATATCCATGCGTGTGTTTTTACACCGGACTGGTTCCATTGTTTATTATTCCGCATTTATTATTCTCATTGGAATATCCTCGTGCGTGTGTTTTACACCGACCAGTTCCATTGTTTATTATTCAAAGCATTTATTATTCTGGTTGGATCATCCTCGCTTGGTGTGAATTTCACCGACCGTTCCGTTATTATTATTCTGCTTGAATAACTCGCTCATCAAGCACCGCATGCATGGTGATTTCTTTTGTTATTCCATTCTTTATTATACCCAGTTGGTTAAATCATGACTTCTATACTCCATGAAATTAGTGGAATATCCTTGATATTTGCGCTTCATCCAAAGATCTTTTCATGGAAATATTCTTCCCGATCATTCTTGAATTTTACTCTACAAAATAAGATCATTTTGACAATTTGGACGTTAATAATTCCCGGATAAAATAATTCTTGAACTTGTTTTATTGAATTATTATGTCATTGTCATCATCCTCATGTTATATTATGTTATCTTCTGGACTTACGTGTATAGATGAACTTAGTATGATTATGACCGAGGGATCATTCGGTATAATCATGGCTTGTTATGAATGATGTGATAAAAGTCCTCGGTGGCTGTAATGCGATGATGGATAGTTTTTGGTATGATTATGACCGTGGTGATTCGGTATAGTCATGACCATTGATAATTTGATGAATATCCTCGTCAGTAGTGCGGGGTGATTCGATGATGTGGATTATTTATTAAAGTCGAGTCTCAAATTTATAACAAATGATGAAAACCTTTTAAAACCTAAAAGATAGTAGACTTTATTCTCTACTTGACTCTTTTAATGGATTGCTTATTCACGCTGCAGTTAAACTTGTTGTCTATTGTATTTTATCGGTTTAACAACGTTGAAGGCTAATGATAAATTATTCGCATTATCTTAGTCATAATATTTCTTCTTTGGGCTAGTTGAGCTCACCTTTTCTTTCACTGTTCTCTTCGTGAAATGAGAACATAGGACCGAGTCTGGGAACGGAGTAATGGTCCGCAGGATAGCATTAGTAGTCCTCTCACTATTCTGCGTGAAATAGTGTGATAATAGTTGTAATGAGGACTCCTTTTGAGTTTGTATAATATCTAGTAGACAATATTTGTATTCAAACTCATAGTTTATGTCATATTGTACACGACAGTTATATTAGTAAGTTGTATTTGAATTTATGTACCATGTAAGTGGCGACCCAAGATGGGTGACGTATATCTAATTTTGGGGGCGTCACAGTATGAAAACCTCGAACAGCTCTATAGCTCTGATAGGTTTGAACGCTACCGACTGAAATGATGTCAAGGTTGCTTGACCTTCGCTGTCGTGTAGATCAATAGAGCATTGCGTTGTGACCCTCGCCGTGGATCCGCTGGGGAATACGAGCAGTTGGGTATGAAAACCTCGGACAACTCTATAGCTCTGATAGGTTTGAACGCTACCGACTGAAATGACGTCAAGGTTGCTTGACCTTCATTGATAGGCATGTCAATGGATGAACGAGTTGTAACCCCCACTGGGGATTTACATTGTAACCCCCGTCGGGACCCACGTTGTAACCCCCGTCGGGGACCTACGTTGTAACCCCCGTCGGGGACTCATTTAGGGTAACGACCCGGAGTTGGCGGCATCAGACCTGTACAAGGTATTGCCGGATGTGATTTGTGATAACTGGGATCATTGGTAGGGTATACCTTGTACTTAGGTGACTACTAATGAGTTCTGGACAAATCCAAAATCTCATATGAGAGGACCAGGATTGTATGCAATTTTGCTCAATCACGTGGCGTTTTTCTTCTCGATTTGATCTTTCTAGTCCGTAAGAACTCTGTTTCAACTTGAACTGGACTGAGCTGGAGGGGTGGGACCCACATAGGGGTGCCGTAGGTGTACCTACTGTAGTCACAGGTGGGCCTGCGGCCAGGCGTGGATTATAAATTCCAGCAGGCTTTACTTCACAAGTCACTTTCCACTTGTTTCACTTAGAAAAACCGCGAGCCATCTTCAGATCTGCTGTGTTCGGGCTGTTTTCTGCAAATTCTGTCACCGTACAAGTGTTCTACACTATACTGGTAATGCAAGCATGTATTTTTTTCCAGTTTCTGTCCGTTAGATTGTGAGATATTGCACGAAATGCATCTAAACACATAGTAGTGATTATGTATGCATAAATGACTTGATAAAAAATATTCAACATAGTAAATGTTAGTATTAAACCATGCTGAACATAATGATGTAAAAAAATTTGACTTCTAAGACAGTCAAATTGGCACATTTTTCTGCTATTTTTTGTCCTATTTGAGGTCCAATGAGCAAAAAGTAGAAAGGCAAAGTACTCCTAGCATTGAGGTTGGCCTTATGCATGATGATTTTGATTTTTAATGCATATATTATGTATATGACTTCGGGGCAGGTGTGCTACTAAATGGCCACCTAGACATGCCTGTGTGCATGTGGATAGTCCTATTTTCAAAGGAGACTATGGCAAAATTTTTCCAAATGTAGGCATTGGGTAGTCATGCATTCTAACTCTATTATATGTTAAAGTAAATGCATGCATGCATATAGTCATATAATGCATTTTAGAAAGCTCCAGGTAAGGAAATACCACACCCTTTCTGAGGTGATTTGGAGACTTGTTGTCCAGATATTATGGATCCGGATCAGTCGAGTAGTTCTTCTATAGACCGCTTCGCTTACGGCGTCTGGCGGAGGGCTTCAAGTGCCTCATCCCCATTCATCGCCGATGACCTCGCTTATTGGTGAAGGTTGTGATACGTTCTATCCAGGCAGATGTTCCAGATGTTGAGGACGAGGAGGCAGATATT
Source organism: Panax quinquefolius (assembly GCA_020205615.1). Taxonomy (NCBI): domain Eukaryota; kingdom Viridiplantae; phylum Streptophyta; class Magnoliopsida; order Apiales; family Araliaceae; genus Panax; species Panax quinquefolius. The sequence goes on from CM035165.1 coordinate 51,724,727, forward strand.
CCGATTGAGGATCCCGCTCCTGCTGCACATGTCCCTCGCAGGGAGCTTCCGAGCATTCAGGTGGTGAACCCAGAGTTGATGGGTGATTTGGGCAGACATCCATTGATGTATTTGTATGCTAACGAGGTATGGCGTTAGACTTTGATCTTCCTTCTTTCCTATTGATGAGGATTAAAGGGTTCTGATGTTGATCTGCATTTCAGGTAGGTTTTAGGATTTACACAGCCTCGAGGGAACTAGTTTAGCATCCACTCCATGTACTAGGCACTTCATCCCCGACTATAGAGGCGAGAGGTGCACGAGTGGGGATTTGGGGCATTTTTCTCTATCCTTCCCGTCATTGTCCCTGGGGTTACCTCAGGGCATTGTCTGAGCGATGGTTTCATCAGACTCAGTCACTCCACCTACTAGATTGCGAGGTGATGATGACGCCTATGGATTGACGATTTATCATAGGTATGGAGTTTGGAGGGAGCCGGTTGCCTTGCGGGCGAATATCACCCCTTCGCCGTCCGATCCTTACTAGGAGTTTGATTGAGGCGCTCGAGGCGGGGACGTCTGTTCGGTCCTTTGAGCATAGATGCTATGAGTGGGCTATTGAGTGAGCCCATGAATGAGGACGTCAAGATCAAGGATCGCGTTCTGCGGCGATTATTCCTGATGATCATTCGAGGCTACTTCATAGCAGATAACTCTTCCACGGTATCTTTCGCTTTGGTCAGTGCCACACGCGATGTGGACCGTATTGGAGAGTACGATTGGGGCTCTTACACCTTTGCCTATTTCCTCCGGGGCATGCGCATGCGCTCATAGGGTTTGACTGAGGCTTGGCTAGGATTTTACCCATTTCTACTGGTGAGTATTTCTCTTATCTTTTCCCATTCATAAGTTAAGAGTGTTTACTGATAGCAGATGTTTTGCCATTGTGTTGGCAGTTTTGGGCCCATGAGAGGCTCCCATGTTTGCGTCCTGTGAGTGTGTTAGGTTTAGATACCTATCCACGAGGACGATGATGGCACCATTCTATTCTGTCGGAGGTCCCCGTATCTGAGGGATTCACGCACTGCCGTATGCAGCTGGAGTTGTTGACGGCGGGTACTATTACGTGGATTCCCTATTCACGGGAGCATTTGACCATCGACTTTGAGGATGGACATCCGATCGAAGTCGAGTATTTGATCTCTACCAGGAGAGTTCCTTTCTTCACTGATGGAGGCTGGGAGCTCTATTTAGGAGAGCGTGTTATTAGGATCACTACAGGGGAGATCCGTGTACTGATCTTGCCTCCTGCCAGGCGTCATTGGCCTGTATCACAGTCACCCGTCCCTGATATCCCATTGTTGGGGGTTGACGGCTTTGCATTATCAGAGGGCCCATATACTCAGGAGACGTTCCAGTGTTGGTGGTTCCTTCGCACTATTGGAGCCCAGTCCCGCGCCACACAGTTTATGGGGGATATGGTTCCAGGATCTTTGATGATGACAGATTGGGTAGCTTGTGTCCGAGCTCTGACTCATTTGACCCAGATTGATAGCTTGACCCGGCGGTTGGATCAGGCATATGTATTTATTCGGCATTTGGGCAGAGATCCAGCAGAGGTGGAGTCATTTGTTCCTTCTAGCTCAAAAGCCGGGTCCCTCGGTCCTCGGGCGACCCATTTGGTTTTGCCAACGCATATCCTCCTCTTTATAGGCCTGACATCCCTGTTGATAGAGATCCAGTGACTCAGGAGGAGTTACATCAGGTGGACAGGATTGAGGATGTGGACATCGAGACCCTGGTCTTCTTCTGATGTGTATTCTCATTATATCTTTTGATAGGCCTCTGTTAGACAGTGGGTGGCTATTCCCCATTCTCGCTATATCTTTTGATAGGCCTCTATTTATAGTAGGGCGGTTGTGCCCCATTTCCCTGTATTTATAGCTGTACAGAGCTGATGTATTAGATGATGATATATTTAGGAATGTATGAACTATTTTTCATTCCCTATATCATATTGCCATCCATTATCTGTTATGCATGTATCATGTTATGCATATGTATCTATGTCCAGAGATATTTGGCATTAACCCCTGGATGGTATTATGACAAGGTTCGCACAGATGTCCTCTTCGACAGTTAGCCGTATAGATCATACCCCACCGTCATTGGTGGTATTAGGTATGCGATCATGGTATGCGATAAAGATGTCACCACCGAGAGTTGTGATTGTAGATCTGTTCTTTGCAAAGATACCATGACCCTTTTGGCATTTCAGGTTCCTGCCGGATTCGTAGATGGGATGCTAGAGCATTGGCTACCTGATTGGCAGGTATTCCGTTTTGGCACCCATGAGTTGGCTCCTATTCTGGAGGAGTATGCACGTTTGACGATGCTGCCTCTAGACAGACCTTGCGTGCACCTAGCTTTGGGAGACATGAGTAGACGATTCATGACTCTCACAGGATTGTGGCGCAGAGTAGTGCAGGATGAGCTGACATCTGGCCACCTGATCTCTCAGCATTTTCTGTATGACAGATTTGGCGCGGAGGATAGCTACTCACAACATTCTGGGGATTTCACCGTGTCGGAGGATCATTGGCGTTTGGACAGAGTTGATGTATTGATGCTATGTGTACTGTCATATGTGTACATGCCGCGGTATATGGATGAGATAGATATTGGTGTCATTATGGCTGTGAGAGCTCTTAGAGAGGGTCGTACCATTGTACCTATGATTGTAGCAGAGACCCTGCGGTCGGCATCCTATTGTTGCACGTATCCTATAGGAGTGTTTACAGGGAGTTTGGTCATGTTGTATGTGTGGTTTATGTCACACTTGAGACCGATTGGTACCCTTAGACGGCATGGGTATTGCTTCTCCCATGATGTGGCCATGTCATACTCCTTTCAGCCATCGGAGTGTACAGATGCTCAGTCCTGGTCCATATTTTTGGCAGATATTAGAGATCCATTTAGCATATTGCTGTGCTCGGGGCTTTGCTCACCATACAGCTTCATTACTCACGCTCCGGGCATGAATTTCCTCCCTCTGGCTGGCTTGAGGGGTGTGACCACTTATCACCCATTGGCCGTGATGTCGCAGTTCGACCAGTTTCAGGATTTCCATCATTTTGAGGGGGCGATAGGTCAGTGTTCAGCTTCTCGATATCTCTCAGCAGAGGACCGATCCCGTGTGTATACTTATTGGGATCGGCGTGAAATAGCTACTTTTTCTGTCAGTCATCCCGGCTGTTCTACAGAGTATTCCGCATGGATGGAGACAGAGATTTTATCACCGCAGCAAAGATTCTGCAGATCTGGGGACATCGAGTCGATTTATGATAGCCCAAGGAGGACGTTGATACCTATATCGGGGAGGAGCCCGCTGCTGGGTTGCCAGTATTTCTTCCGGATTCTCCTAGTACTAGTACTTTCGTGATTTAGCACTCGGCACAGTACTTAGAGCAGAGTCTTCATCTGATGACCTTTGAGAGAGACCAGATTCAATCTATGATGTCGACTGCTCTTAATGTGAGGGATGCCGCTCTATTGGAGAGAGACAAGGCATTGGCTCGTAGAGATGCCACTGTTGCTGAGCGTGATGAGGCCAGGTCAGCCATAGACGCAGTGATAGTTGAGCGGGATACCACCATATCTGCCCGGGATGTAGCCGTCATAGATAGTACTGCAGTGAGGTCCCTTACCACTGGTATGATCGCAGAGATGAGCGCTTATATTGATGAGCATATGGTCATCATGCAGATGGCTACAGATCTATTGGGTCGTGTGGATATTCTCGTATAGGAGACCACAACTTCACCTCCATCTTTGGAGAGGGACGCCATGTTGGGCTTGTTAGCATGCATATACCCTGATTTGTAGATGAGCTTGTATTTACCTGTACAGACTAGCTTAGCCATTTTGTCATGTACAGTTTACATTGTATATATATCAAACAACATTATATATGCCAGGGAAATATATTTTTAGATCACTTCCCTTTTAGATATGCCTTGCTATTTGTTTGATATTTTGCCTGCTACTTCAGGGCTTGTGGTCTTGATGTATTCTGAATTCCTCCTGGGTGGATGGATATTGAGTTGTCTCTGGATAGTTCGGAATGGATCATCGATCTATGTATCCTTACCATCTTTGGTGTCTTGGGACTTGTTTCTGTTATAGAAATGTGGAGAGGAGTGTGGCTTTCCTCTCTGAGATTGACCGCACCACAGATGGTCGCCAGCGTACTCCTATTGAAGAGGAGATCATGTCTGCGTAGTTCAAACCTGGTGTAAGAGGTTCAAAGCTGTGTATGGCAGAAATGGTGTAGGAATGTTTTTGGTTGTTTTTGTTTTTGTACGTAAGGAGAAGAGGGTAGAAATGTTTTTGTTGTTTTTGTTTTATTGCGACCGGGCCATGTAACATGGTTGCCTACGTACTCCTATTGAAGAGGAGATCAGACCGATGTAGTTCGCCCCTCAGGGCGAGAAGAAAAACGTAATCCCATGTGCAGGTCAGAGTGTGGGGGGTTGCCCCAGTGGAAGTACACATTGTGGTTCTGTAGGCTAACAGAGTCAGAGGCAATAGGTCAGGCCAATCTTTGTGGTTGGCGGACATCTTTTGCATAATCTTCTTGATGTTTTTGTTAGTCGCTTCAATGAAGACCGCTCATCTTGGACGATAGATGACAGAGTTGAGATGTTTGATGTGGAATTTACTGCATAATTCCTCCATCATTTTGTTGTTGAGGTTTTTGGCATTGTCTGACACAATCACCTCTGGTTGTCCATATCGACAAACGACAATGTTTCTGATGAAAGCAATGATTACTTCTTTAGTGACCCTGGGGAAGGAGGCTGCTTCTACCCACTTGGTGAAGTAGTCGATCATGGTGAAGATAAATCGATGACCATTACTGGCTTTAGGCTCAATGGGCCTGATGACGTCCATTCCCCACATTGAGAAGGGCCAAGGCGAACTCATATTATGGAGTTCCCGTGGAGGGGCGTGTATAGCATTCCCATGAATCTGGCACTGATAGCATCTTTTGACGTGGTCGTTGTAATCCGCTTTGAGAGACAGCCAATAATGTCCCGTCCTGAGGACTTTCTTGACAAGGAGGGAGCCATTCATGTGGGGGCCACAGACTCCGCCATGGATTTTATCCATAAGCCTTTGGGCTTGATCTTTGTCTAAACATCTGAGGAGACTTAATCCTGCATCTCTTTTGTAGAGCGCATCTCCACTCAGATAGAATTTCATAGCAAGTCGATGGATCCGCCTTTTCTCGGTCGGGCTCGTCTCATCGGGTGTAGATCCATCTCACAGATATTCCTTGATATGTTAATACCAAGGATGTTGGATGGGAGGTAGCTCATCCAATACTTCTCCAACGTAATTCCCATAGGCTGGGGCCTTATGCAGGGAAATGGTGACGCTTGGCAAGTGTTCCTTATCTGATATGCGAATCAAGGAGGCCAAAGTTGCTAATGCGTTTGCAAAGTCATTCCTATTACGAGGAATGTGTATAAAGGAGATTTCTTCGAACTCCAAAGCCATCTTCAACACCTGCCAATGGTAAGGCAGCAAATATAGTTCCTCGGTTTGATAGATTCTCGGTGGATTGTCTGATTACCAACTCGAATCCCCAAGGACGATTAACTTTGATGCCCATCGAATCGGCAAGTTTTAGCCCCATGAGAGATGCCTTCATACTCACCGTATTTTTGCTTCGATAAACTGTAATTTGATGGCAACGGATACTGCTCCCCCAGACGAGATATTAGAACCGCTCAGGCTCGTAACCTTCCATATTAATGCTCCATCAAAATACATCATCTATGATCATGGCGCAGTATCGTCTTCGATGGTGTTGCTACATTGTCATTACTCCTTCATCGTGGAAATATGTTTCAAGGGTTTGAAATCCTCAAGGTGCAAATGACCAGTTGATCTCGCGATTCCTTAACCTTTGATGGACTTTTGAGTCACATATACGATGTCAAACCGTTGTAGGATCAACTGCCATCCGGACAACCAACAATTTAACATGGGTTTGTTTGAACACGCATTTTGAGAGGATCCACGCGGATATGAGATGGGTTGTGTGACCATGGAGGTAATGTCAGAAACCTCATGGAAGCCCATGCTAAAGCACAACACGCCTTCTCGATCGAGTGTACTTGTGTTCACTATCAAACCTTTTCTTTGAGGTAATAGATAGCTCGTTCTTGGCCTCTATCGTCCTTCTCGTCCAAAGATGCAGCCCTATGGCATTGTCACTTATGGATGAGATACATGAACAGGGGAATATCGTCCTCGGTGGTACCAAGACGGAGCTTTGACTAGTCGCTTTTATTGTAAGGAAGGCATTCGCACTCATCATTCCATTTCATGGAGGAGTTCTTCCTTAATAGCTTGAAGATCGGCTCACGAGTTCTTTGTGAGTTGGGAGATAAACCTCGCCGATGAAGTTGATTCTTCCCAAAAATCCTCAGTATTTCCTTCTCTCTCTGAGGAATGGGCATTTCAGTGATGGCTTGGATTTTGGTAGGATCCAGCTCAATCCCTTTGTGGCTGACTAGAAATTCTAACAATTTACCTGATTTAACGCCAAAGGCGCACTTGGCTGGATTCAACTTCAAGTTGTACTTACGCAACTTGTTGAACAATTTTTTAAGATGGTCTATATGGTCATCCTCCTTCCGGGACTTGACAATGATGTCATCCACGTAGATCTCGATCTCTTTGTGCATTAAGTCGTGGAAAAGAGCCATCATAGCTCGTTGATAGGTAGCTCCAGCATTGATGAGGCCGAATGACAATCGTCTATAGTAGAAAGTTCCCCAAGGAGTGATGAAAGCAGTTTTCTCACGATCTTCCTCGGCAACCATGATCTGTTGGTACCCCGCAAAGTAATCAGCAAAGGAGTACATGTCGTATTTCGTAGTATTGTCAATGAGAATGTGGATAAATGGCATGAAAAAGCTGTCTTTTAAGCAAACCTTGTTCAAATCTCGGTAATCCACACAAACTTGCACCTTCCCTCCAGGTTTAGGCACGAGTACAATGTTAGATATCCACTCAGGATATGTAGACACCATTATGATGCCAGCTTGAAATTGTTTCACAATTTCTTCTTTCACCTTCAAACTCCACTCGTGTTTCAAAGAGTCACGAGTTTCGCTTGACCGCTTAAATCCTCTTTTTATGGGAAGGCGATGAAGGACAATGTCAGTGGATAAACCCACCATGTCTTCATGAGACCATGCAAACACATCCTAGAATTGGGTTAATAGAGTAACCATATCATTCCGTTGGTTTGGGGTAAGGTCTGAACCAATCTGGATTAACTTAGGGCTTTCTAAGGTTCCGAGATTGAAAGAAGTGGTTTGATTAAGGTTGGGCTTGGGTTTGTCTTTGACCTATTCCTGAATTTCTGGAGCCACCTCAATGTTATCTTGTATATCTGTCAAGGCTGAATTCATCTCTACATCAAAGGTACAATCCTCGTAGAAGAGGCAATCAGACGCGGCAAGAATGCAGTACATTTAAATTCAGAGTTCTGAAACAAAATATGCTTTCACTTAGTATATATTAAATGCGTTGATCATACACAGTGTTAGCATATACTAGCAAAATAAACTGCTAATACTGTACAGAAAAGTAAGCAGTTATTATATCTACAAGGCAGAAAGAGTTCTGCTCGTTTTACCCTCGTCGACCAAAGCAAGGAATGCTGTTCCAATTGGAAAGGGCAAAGTCCGGGTGGACCACAGTGATGGAGGGATTGTCATCATCCTCCCTGTCTCGAATGATGGCCATTACGTCTGGGCAATCATCGTCTGGGGTGTATCTGTTGGTATGTTCATCATGAACGATGATGCGTATACCGGACATCATCCGTATGACATCTTGCTTGATTCTTCATTCCTCTTCTTCCACTACGGGATTTGGAATGAAGATTTCTTTTCCTTTCACCGGTACCGGCTTGGGACATAACATAGCCATTACATTGGCTGGCACCTTTACGGGAGGTTGTGCGGACTCAGAGTTTGAAGGTGAAACCAAATGCCGTATGGTTGAAGTTGAGGGAATCTGCTGATGCTTATGACGATTCCTGTGATTTGAGCTGGCAAAATAGCCTAGTCCAGCGGTTCTAGCTTGCCTGGTTAAATGAATTGGGTACTTGATACCCTGGAAATCTTTACCCAACCCTTGTCCCGGCTTATGACCCAACGACATCATTTTTTGAGTGGCTGACATTACCTTGGCAGAAATCTTGGGTTTGGGCAATGGTGCTCCAATAGCATGGTATTGGGTGTTGCTAATTTCCAAAGTATGCAAACTGACTGGTTCCACATCGGCATTAGCATTGATGAATGGCATGTCTCCGTGTTGAGGAATCTCCTGCTCAAAGGCCGATCGTGACTGTGCTATTGTTGATAATGTATTTCAACTATTGGTGAAGAGTGGAGGGGACTGCCCCTGCCATGTGAATCCATGGTCGTCCCAAGAGTAGGTTGTATCCCGAGTCTATCTTGAGTACATAGAAAGATACACAGAATGTGTGAGGACCAATTTCGATTGACAGCTCAATTACTCTGACCGAGTTACAGCGGGCTCCATCAAAAGCTTTGATGATAGTATGGCTACTCTGAATTCAGTTTAGATTAATGTTCATCTTCACCAAGGTAGAATATGGGCAGATATTCAGAGATGAACCTCCATCTATTAAGACTCCTGCTACCATATATCCGGAGGACAAGACCGTAATGTGCAATGGTTTGCAATGACCGGTCCCTTCGGGCGGTATGTCATCATCAGTGATGGATATCACATTGTTGTTGAAAATGTGATCAACCATATGTTAAAACTTTTTCGTGTCCACTGATGTTGGTAAATAGGCTTCTTCTAGAACCTTTAACAAGACCTTCCGGTGATTCTCGGATGTTAGGACCAAGTCCAAAATTGATATTTGTTGTGGAGCTTCTTTCAAGCTTAAAACCACCGTAGCTTCATTATGTCCCATGGTGCGACGAAATTTTTCAATCTTTTCCATGGGTATTTTCCCCTTTGATTTGGTGGTAGACTTCATCACCCTTTGGGGGAGATACAGTGGAATTTCCTTCGACACTGCAGCAGTTGTATGTGAGGTGGATCCTTCACCTTCTCCATAATTCCACGGAACCTTGCGCAAGCTAACAATAGGATATTGTGCTTTGCATGGTAAATTGATTGGCTCGGGAGCGGCCACTTTCAAAGGATTGTTGCCTCCCTTGATTTGAATTGTTGGCGATATGAGTAATGTGTTAATGCCCTCAGTTTCAGTGGATATGACTGCTACCACACTTTTCCACTTAGTAGGACCTGTATTCTCACTTGCACGTAACATAATATCGTCGTCCGCTAAGCGCAGGACACCACTGTCGATCAGATTTTGAATAAGGTGGAGGAGTGCCCAGTATTCTTCTGTGCTGTGACCGCGAGACTGGGAGTGATATTGACATACTCCATCAGAGTTATACCGTCCCGAACGGGGGTTGATTGGCGGTAGAAGGGAACTGATCCTTCCTTTATTGATTAACATATGAAGGATTTCCTCCATAGGTTGGCCCAGATAGGTGAATTCCCGTTTGTTGGAAAAATCCCGACGGGCTTTGGCATTTGCTCTCTTCGTCACTTTATCTTCCAACATTTCATTTTCTAATAGTGACGAGGGAATATTCATGACAAGAGGTAGGAGACTGGCATGCTCCTGGCTGATTAACTGACGAGTCACTTGATGTTGATAAGTCACCAATTCTGCCAATTATTCGATTTGTTTGCAGAGAGCTTTCACCTTTCGTTCCATTGTGAACTGGAACTTAGCATAATCCCATCTGTCATCACCGTCTTTGATGGTCTGGGAGGAATCACAACTGAAATTGGAACTCGCCCACCGCCCCAATTAATCATGTTGACCTCTTCTTCTTTGTGGTTGAGAAAGAGGGTTGTCTCTCAGACGTGAGGTTGATCCGGTTTGGTGACCACGATCTCTCCATTGTCTCATCGTGTCCTAGATCTTGTGTTTCAAGGCCCAATAATCCGAGTATCATGTCCAGTGTGCCCGACATGATAAGCACATTTCCTAGCAAAAGATTAAAACCCCGCCCATTAGGGTCGGCCGGTGGAAGAAGATGTAAATTTTCTTCGTGTTGTCGTCAAGATTTAAGATGTTCTCGAGGTATCCCCAAGGGTAAACACTCAAGGCGCTTTTGATTCTCCACCTTTTGGTACCGGAGGGTTTGCAGACCGTCTTTGAAAAGGGAGTGTAGTTTCTCCTTTGAATAGGCATATTTTGATTGCCTTTTTGCCCCTGCAGTATCAGGGAAACATCTTCCTCTTTCTTTTTATGGACCCTCCGGGGGTTGTTCCCATAATTTCAAGATTGAATGTGATCCGCAACAGCTTTGAGTTTAGCTAGGTCTTGAATCTTCCCTGACTTCAATCCCATTTCATCCATCTCCACATGTTTGACCATGTCAGAAAATGGTTTGCCGATGCCGGCTAAAACTCTCTAATAGAAGGGAGCTTCTTGTATGTCTATGAATGTCATGACCATTTCTGATTCGGCCATGGCAGGACTAACTTGGGCAGCCAAACGTCTCCACCTCTGAGCATACTCTCTGAAAGACTCGTTAGTCTGTTTCTTGATCTTGGTAATCTGATACCGATCAGGAGCCATATGAGTTTGGAAACTGTATTGAGTGAGGAAGGCATGTGCTAGCTCTTCCCAACTATGGATTTTGGAGTTGTCTAATCTTGTGTACCACGAATGGGCTTCTCCTGTTAGACTCTTTTGGAACAATTGCATTCTGAGTTTTTCATCCTCTGCATAGGATCCAAGTTCTCCAATAAATACTTTTAGATGGGTGTAAGGATCCCCTAACCCGTCATATTTTTCAAAATCAGGAGTTTTAAATTTTTTTGGATAGTGAACACCAGGAACAATACACAGATCAGCATATGAAACACTCCCGTGTGTTCCAATTCCTTTGATAATGCGAAGGGTCTCTTCCATTTGGAGGACTTTCTTTTTGATGTCACCATTGTTTGGATCTCCAGTGGGATGGGCGGAATCATGAATTTTGTTGGTTGTATCCAACTGTGGTTCAGGTATGGTAATGACCTGGGTTCCCCCTTGTGTGGAGGATTTAGCATGTACGGGTATTTTTTGACCCTGTGTAGACTGGTGTAATTCTTTGAGTAGAACAGCCAAATCTGTGATTTGTTTTCTTAATCCGTTGAATTCTTTGCGAGAAACTGGATTAAGTTCTATTCTTCATCGGATGACGACATGATTATCGATGAGGCCTGTCGCCTTTTTTGACTTTCGACCGGGTAGTAGGTTCGATTGATTCCCTGCGAAAGACTGGCATAGTTTAGTCTTTAGGGGATGTATGAAATAACATGCTATGTGATGTGTCTATTTTAGGAATTTTATCCTATATAACGAATGTCAGCTATTTGTAGCATGTATGTGTACACATTTCTTCATATTTCTCATTACATGGAGATAGATATGGAATGAAATTACACTTAATTGTGTTTACAAGTAATTAAAATGAGAGCATGAAGAGACTTTCCTCCACTTTGGGTTTATCATAGGCTGACCTATCTTAGGTTACTCTCGCGGCTTTTTGGCATGAAGGTTCCCAAATCATCGCAATCTACTTGACGGAAGTTAATCCTGGTCTTTCAACTGAGCGAATTTGGTGGTGCCTTTCTCGAGCCTCGAGAATCGCTTCTCACGAGTCCAAGAATCAAACATCGATGGGATAGCCTCCTCGGTGGAGGGACCACACAACATACATTCACATACATCGCGTCTCACCGTATGAAATGATGACATGTGCGGCTAACTAATATCATGGCGCTTTATAGTGCGAAGCACTAATATCACAAGCAGTTAGGGTGCGAAGCACTAAGTGCACCAAGGAAATGTATTCGTATACATTCATCAAATGTAAATGCAACATCCACACACAAGTAGATAACAGTTTTGAAAAGATTGTAATAGCGGCTTAAGTCCTCTAGCTGGAGTCCCCAGCAGAGTTGCCACCTGTCCACGTCGGGATTTTTGGGTGTCCCTTTCCATTACTTATTCTTTGGTGTTCTCATTTTAGGTGAGATTTGTTTGAAAAAAACAAGTGAAAAAGGTCCGACATGTATGATGTCGACGATGGGACTGTTAAGAGTCACCAGTTGGCTTTTTAAATGGTTGTACCAACACAACCGATAAAAGATTTGCACATTGACCCAAAGATGATGTGACACTGATATATGTGTCGGCTGAAACCGAAGTTTCGCTTTAGGGTCCGGGACTTGGTTATGCGGGGGAAGGTGTTAGGCACTTCTACATCCGTGTTACCACTATGATCGCTCTTTCAAGAAACTATTATCCGAGTGTGTGTGTGTGTGTGGGGTCAATGTGTCATTATATGAAAGTTGTGCGAGGCCTCGTCAACCTATATACACAGAGTTTGAATTTATGTAGAAAAACAAGACATGGCAGTGATGTTTTATGAAAGAGGTTTTTCAAACCCTGATGCTCAATAGGAATTGAGACCTTTTACACTCCCATTGTTATTAAGTGAGCTAATTTGAATTGATTTTATTTGACGGATGCGAGGCATCCGCATTTAAAATAATATACAAAAATAATGCCGACTTCCTCGTGGGTATGAAAACCATCTGAGGAAATTCAGACATCGTAAAATAATTTACAAGCTGCTTACAGCTGAAAATGTCCATCACAAGAACCGAATCTAGATTCAATGGGATGAATATGTGATCACATGATTCCTAGGCTCACAAAATACTGTATTTTATGTGAAAGCGATGGCGGTATATATATATAAAAGTCAGAATATATATATATATATATATATATATATATACGACAAGATCACCAACCACGAAGCACCTCCATGGGGGATCAAAATGTAAATAAAGTCATTAAAGCTATCAACCACCACTTGAGGAAACTCCAAAGTGATGTAATGTAAATAAAGTCAGAATATATTAATCGCCACGGTAAACTCCAGTGATGATTTAAATGTAAAGAAAGTCGTAAAAGCGATCAACCACCACGTAAGTAAACTCTGATGAGACAAAATATGTATATATATATATATATATATATATATATATATATATATATATATATATAAGCGGTAAACACACCAGATATAAAATCAAGGCTCATCGTAATGTAGTCCCACCACAGCTTCATATATATATATATATATATATATATATATATATATATATATAAGTGAGTAAACGCACTTTGATCAAGTCTAGGCTCATAGAACAAAGTCCGACACATAGTTGATATATATAAGTATATATATATATTTAAGCGAGGAAACGCACTGCATCAAGTTCTAGCTCATCGAACAAAGTCCGACACACAAATGATATATATATATATATATATATATATATATATATATATATATATATATATATATATATATATATATATATTAAAGCAATAAACGCCTCCAATCAAGTTCAGGCTCAATCGAGGCATAACTCGATAATGTTAGTCAATATATATGTAATATATATATATATATATATATATATATATATATATATATACAGACTGAAATGAAACCACGGACCGAAGTCCGGGCAAAAGCAAGCAACACGACTCTCAACGTGTAGAAGGGTGTGTGCAAAGATGAAGAGAAAGACTCTAAAGTGTGTGAGAAGGCTTACAAATTTCGCTAAAAAGGCTTCTATATCTTTAGAGTGGGTAAACACTGGGCTTTTATGGGTACAAAAGAGGCTATATATGAGTTCACAGGTGTTTAAAAGTGGGAAAATACACTGTATGGCGAGTGCAGAGCAAATTGTGCAGGGTTTCCCCGTCTTTTTCTCTTAGAAAAACAGCACCCCAAGCCCTCTATTTATAGGTAATATGAGTCATAGTGTACTCCGCAATGAGCCGCAGTGTACCAGTAGGCGGGTCTGCCCAAGCACGGGTTTGTCGGGTCGGGTCGTCTCGAAGTGCGTGTACTTAGGCACTGTAATGTCCACTCGATTTTCCAGAAATGCAATCCGGGCATCCGTTTGAGGTATTCAGGATCTATTTTGGACCGCCGTTGTTGAGAGTTGTACGATGGCATGGGATTAGAGTTTGTACGGGTCATTGAAGATGGACGACGCCTCCGGTCTTCAAGCTTCAACTTTCATCCGCTACCCCGCATAATAGTCACTTCGGATTTGGTTAACCTTGGGGACATCGTCATATGCGTTGAGACGTGACGTGGCATCATGTTTGACGAGATGACGATGTTTCCCTCCGGCAGTTATCGCCAGATTAATGATAAAGCGACGCTGCTCGGATTTCACCGAGATTGGACTGCTTCAATTGTTGAAGGTCCTCATTGTCATCTTTGAGGTGTGCCTGCCTTCCCGATGTTTATTGCCAGGTTGGTGCAGTGTATCTCATTATGAGCGCCGAGATTGAAGCTGGTCGCATTTGAAACAAGCATTTCCGGGGTTATCTCCGAAACTGCATTCCTTGGGGTTATCACCAAGGTTAGTGGCTATTCCCATGGTTGGGACTAAGACTGAATACCTTGGGGTTATCTCCGAGATTAATCGGTCTTCTCCGGTGGTGCCGGTATTGTATCTGCAGGCCTCGGGGTTACATTCGAGGTTAAAATTGTTACTCCCAGATTGCGATCCGGGTTGATGCCGAACTTCCGGTAGTATCCCAGATGGATTCGGATCGCCTTTTCGTGGTTCTCTCTAAATGATGAATCATCCTCCTGCAACGTTAATAAAGATGAGTACTGAAAAATTTCGAGTGTCTACAGTTCTTATTCTTCTTCTCTTTATGATATAGACTTAAGGCCTCACTGCCACCTTCCGCAATGACTGCCTTCTCTAACGAAGTCGTAAAGTAATCAATCTGAAAGACTGATACCTTATTATACAACCACGGCTTCAACCCTTGCTCGAAGCGTCTCGCCTTCCTTTCTTCATCCCCAACTTGGTGCTCCGCAAATCGTGCTAGTTCATTAAACTTAGCAGCGTATTGCGCCACCATCATATCTCCTTGTTTCAATTCTAGGAACTTCACTTCCATCCTACTCTTCATACTCTTCGAAAAATAATTCTCAAAAAATAACATCTTAAACTTTTCCCATGTTATCGTTCCTTCCCCCGCTCTCTGCTGATTAGTATCTCACCAATAGTTTGCTTCGCCCATCATCATGTATGTGGCAAATACAGTCTTTTGGTCTTCACCCACGCCTGGTATAGTGAAGGCCTTCTAGATCTCCTTAATCTAAGTTTGTGCAACTATCGGGTCAGTAGTTCCACTGAATTCTGGGGGTCCTACACTCTTAAAGTATTTGAAGGTTGTTATTGGGACAGCTCGGGGAATGGGTGGTACAGGTTCGTTTCTTCCCCTCAAAGCTTCTCCCAATAAATCTACCAGTCACTGTATCAGATCTACTGGACCTCTCTCATCGTTAACCGACTCTTCTCGGACAGGTATTCTACGGCTGGGCGACATTTTCTGCATCAAAAAATTTCATCTTATTATCTAATTATCATATTTAGACATTTCTTAATTGAAAAGAACTAAAAGTTTGTAACACGTTTCTGAAATAAGATCATTTATATTCATATGCCAAATGGTCACAATACATGTTCTTTTCTAGGATACTGCTATAATTGAAAACACATATCCCCTAATATCACAAAAGACGGGGACAACACTAGCTTACTACCCCTCTAATATTTTTCAAAAGTTTGGGGTGATACCATTATCTCACATCTTACAAAAAAGACTGAGATTACAACAACATATTAACAACGCATAAATAAAACTACTATACTACTGAGCTTTCCCCTCTAGACTCAATCTAACATTCCACGCTCCACAGCGCTCTGATACTCCTTCTGAGTGATGTGTGCTACCATATCCCGACTTATGGTATGCCGGGTCTGTCCTTGCTCAGCGGGGTAGTGATTTACCCAATCGATCAATCTTTCCATGGTCGTGCATAGAGCATAGCCCATCTTGTTCATCTTCCTCCTCTTGCACTGCACCTCATCTTCTAGATCACCTACTCTGTCATTAGAATCCTCCCACTTCTCTTCGAAGTGGATCTTATCCATCACTTCCATCTCTAACTAAGTTCAGAGAGCCTCCTTCTCCGTCCTCTCACTCAACACCCTCTGTTCCAATTCTTCTAATTTCCCTGGTAACTCAACATTCCTTACCACCGATCGGTTAAACAAGGCACCCATCTGGATCCCTGCCTCCTTACGGTGAGTGATTTCCACCTCTATTTCCTACATCACTAGCTGCCTTTCAAGAGTCTCAGTCTCTAACTCCTCGACTCTACATCCTAACTCCAAAATTTGCTCTTCATACTCTCCTAGCATCCGGTCCTCAAAAGTAGTCTCGTCGGAGTCCTCCATGGGCTCGGGTTCCTCCCCCATGGGTTCCTCCTCCATAGGCTCCTCCTCCGAATCAGACTCCTCAGGTAGAGGCACCATCTCCTCCTCATCATCATCATCACTAATAGGGATAACTACTGATATAGGCTCCGCTATCACGGGTGCCTCATAAACTACGTGGATATCACGCGGCTCCTCCTCAACTACTCGGCTAGGTCCTCCCATGTCAGTCATCCTACAATCACCAACATAAGACAAGACAAGCAACAAATCTATCAGAATGTTAAATAAACATAAGTTCATTGTATAGAATGAAGTTACATTTCATAACATGCTAAGTCTTTCAGGGAGAACTCTACATGAGTTGTATCCCCTTTCCTAACTTCTAAGTTTTCTTAAGTTATAGTCTAAGGAGTCTCATTCCTAATGTTTATAACTATAGCTTTGATACCAACCTGGGACGCCCCCAAATTCTAACCTCCACTTGGTCACCCAAATTCGGTTCGTCACTTTCTCAAAGTATTACCATAATAACTAAAATAACACATACACAACGGAAAATCTACTTTAGAATAATATACAATGATTAATTATAATTATTCCCCCAAGTCTCGCAACCTACAGTGCTTAATAGATTACATAATAATATCTAATAAAGACTTATTATAGGATCCTACTTAAGCTTAAACATAGTCTGCAGATAGTCTTAATACAATATGATTAATTTAAACATAAAGGGGCAACCTAGTCGGTAGCCTTGCCCTTGCCCTTGTCTTTACCACATACACCTCCTTGTTCCACCTTAACTGAAAGGTTTTAAATAAGCAAGGATGAACACAAATTGCCCAATAAGTAATATACAACAAGGGTGTAGGATATAATATCACAAGGTTTGAAATATCGAAGGGTTATTTCTAAGACAGTTCTGTTAGGTTTGTAATATTCATGAACGCAATCAAATTGCAAAATAATGCGGAAGCGAGTAAAATCAGAGTTTAAAATTTTTACAAACCATATACCCGGATCACCCTTTATGCATAATTATTAATTAAACGAAAAAGATGAATAAGAATCATACCCTTGAAGATCGAGCTTCCTCAGGTACAAGTTCACCTCCAATCCTTTTCGCGTTCAACTTGAATCCACCGGGTTTGGTTCCTTCCTTAGATCAACGTTAGCCACCCAAGCGTTTGGCCTCTAGAGGTGATCCACCAAGGAAAAATAAAGAATTCAAGAAGATGGTGTATATTGGCTCAACCCTAGTTTTCTATCTCTATAGAAAAGGGTACTCTCCAACAAATTGGAATTATGTCGTTGTAAAAGTCAACAACTCCCTCACCCATAATAAGACTCCTCTTATTTATAGATGTGGGCATCCAACCTTAACAATTAAGGAATTGGGATTTATTTAATTAATTAAATTCTTTTAATTAATTAAGCTCCCTAATCTTATTAGGGATAATTAATTAAACTCCTTTAACTAATTTTCCCTCCTAATCCTATTAGGAATAAATGAGAGTACTTATATTAAATTAATTCCTAAACTCTTTTAGAAATTAAAATAATAATAATTGTAATAATATTAATAAGACTCTCTTATTAATTTATATTTAATATTTCTAAAATATTAAATAATAATATTAAGCTATTTAATTTATTCTATCACCATAGATTAAATTAAATATACATAACATATTATTACGATTATGCCATTAACTTCTTAAATAATTATTCTTCCTTTTATGGTGTGACCCTTTAGGTTCTCCATATTAAACCTAGGTTGTGAATAAATCAATTAGAACAATTCTAATCTTATTTAAATAAATAAATTAAACAATTAATTTATTTAAATAAATAATATTTATTCTACAATAGGGATAAGCCTCCCAGCGATCAATGACTTTTTCGTATAATATAGATTTCAACATTAATCATAAAAGAACCTTTGAGTAAATAGTTACCGTACAATTCAATCCTTCCACCATACAATGTCCCAATTAAATATAAGATATGGAATTACTCACAAGTCTTATTTTATTTAATTATATGTATTTCGATCCTTAAATGCACAACTCAAATAATACAAATTAGAAACTCCTTTCTAATTTCATTCTCGCCTTGCCCAAGGACTCACTGGGTTGTCATTTATCGAATCACATAGGACATTTCTCTTCTTTTATTAGAAGTGGTAGATTCTTTATTGATCATACATTATCTCCATGTATACAACTTATTATACTCAAGCATACCCTTTGATATACCCTAAGGGTCTTAAGGAATAAGTCAAAGTATAACTCATCATACACAAGATACTATGATGATCTCAAGTCCAAGGATTACTTGTACTACTATCACTACAGGAATTCCTATTGACAGGCAAATAAAACTCCATTAGGTATTCCTTAGCGAGCCACGCTCAAAGAACTTATTCTCTAATAAGCACCTACATACTTGCTTTAGTGTTCCACACAAATGATCATGAGATCAATCATCCTCATCCAATGAGCAAGCAACGTATGTACTAATCTATCCGGATTCACTAATCCCCAATTTAGTAATCCAATGATTGGGAACTATTTTAGTTTTAAGCTTTCTAAGAATTTAGATCTCATTAGAATGATCATCATCATTATTCTAAAAGCATTGCTTAAAACTATGGGTTTATCACATATTATAAAACAACATCATGTAGATAATTAAAAGCCTTTAATAAATTAATACCTTTTATTAATAAATGAATAAGATTGTTACAAATTATATGCTTTATCATCAAACATGATTGGCTTGGGTGCATACTACTTTCAATCTCCCACTTGCACTAAAGCCAATCGCCATGGTATCTTATACTCTTCTTCTCTAAGTGACGATTATCCTGCTGTTGAATAAGCTTTAGTTAATGGATATGTAATGTTGTTCTTGAGAGTCCACTATCTCTATAGTGATTTCCCATCTTTCAATGATTCTAATAATCAAATGAAAGTGCCACAACACATGTTTAGATCCAAGACGAGACTTAGGAACTATTCTTAGTTCAGAATGAACTTTAATCCAAACAATCAACTTGCGACTTCATTTATAGGTATATACTTTGTCTTTTATGACTAAACCAAAGAACTCTTTCATTGTTTGGAACCTTTCCAATTCATCGCACCACTGCTCAAGGTAACCCTTTACCTTAAAGTGGATTTTTCTCGTCGTCTTGGTCCGTCTGAAAAACTTGAGTCTCATAAGCCCTCTAGTTTTAATTTAAACCCACCATGAATATGATCACATCCTTAGTGCCTAAGTTAAGCACTTTAAGATGTTTTCACCACTCATAGTAAACTTCTCCATAATATGACCGATCAACATCGTGTCTCAGACATTTCATTGCATGCATGATTGTCACTCATGCGACCTCTCTTTTCGTGAGTCTGTGGGGACTATTAAGAGAGATACACTCCATAGCTCATCAACATGAGAGACATCTCTTGAGTTTGCCATGCTAAACGACTTTAGCATCAAATGAATATACGCTCTTGGGTTAAGTCGAGGATCCTTTTAAATCTACCTATATAGATTTGTATCCCCAATTAAGATACTCTTCCCAAATCATTCATGGAGGAATGTTTAGACAACTTTATCTTTACCGATTGTAGCATTGGTATGTCATTCCTTATCCGTAGTATATCAACATATAATACTAGAAATTTCAAGACGCTCCCCACCGACCTTTTTTACACACTAAAACTCTTACCTCATCCTATGTAACTCGGATCATCATCTTCTATGATGCGTACCTCATCATCATCATCCATGATGAATCCATACCTCCTAGGTATCTTCTTGACTATTCCGCATTTACGATTCTTGTTGTGGTACAATAGGTCTATCTATAGGTTCCTCTTATTTGACTTATAGTGTTTTGTGGTTCTTGAACTCTTCAAGATCTATTATCCTCCTACTAGCCCCTTTTAATGATAAACACCTTTATCTTAGAAGGCAGCGTGTTTCGCAATAAACACCTTTTGCTATGTAGGATTATAGAACATATGCCCTAAACTTACTTTAGGATGTCCCACAAATCTGTATTTGTCAAATCTTGTCCCAAGCTTATCCTTTGAAACCTTTTCACATAAGTTGGACAACTCCTTATCTTAACATACTTAAGATTAGAATCCTCCCCGTCCATAACTTTTATGGAGTCTTGGGGCTTGGATTTTGAGGTTACCATTTCCTAGAGATATGCGACCATTTCTAGGACATAACCCTGAAGGATACCGGAATGTCGGTAAAATAATTATGGACCGCATCTATGTCCAATAAGGTATGATTTTTCATTCAGATACATCAATCAATTATCACAGATCGGGATGTGTCCATTATGAGAAAACCATTTGAGATGATCTAGAAACTTATTGCACAAGTATTTATTCCTTGATCTAATCAAAGAATCTTAATACTTTGCCAATTTTTTCACTTTTGAATTCTTTGAACCTTTCAAATAATTCACACTTGTATTTCAAAGAAATACACACATTCAACTCTTTGAATGATCATCTCCTTTTCTTATACTAATTTGTTCAATATGCAAAATTATTTTCATGTAAGTCAAGTATACAAAATCCATTAAGTAATATTCCATTCTATACAAATCATTATTATTATAAATAGAACAACAATTGTTCTTAATTATAATACCAAAAATTTTATTGTCCAACAATAAAATAGAAATAATATTTCTAACAAGAACTAGAATACAATAACAACTTATCGACTTAATAGATTTTCCCGTAGGCATTGTTAAATTATAAGTTTCTATGGCTAATGTAGCAACCTTTGTTACATTTCCGCATATAGGATTACTTATATTTGTTTAGCTTTCTACTGCTTTGGTCCCTTCATAAATCAATATTTATGATAACCAAAGTCGGTATCCAATACCCAAGTAGAACCTCGACTTAAAGAAAAATTTATTTAAATCATGAACAAAATTGTATTAGAACCCGAAACTTCACTAAGCTTCTTTGTTAGCCTCTCGCAAGATGCTTCTTGCGCTTTCTTTCCAAAGGTCCGTGCTTATTGTAGTGGAAGCAAACTCCTTTGCTATCCGTGATCGCTTTTGTTCTTATTATCCTTTGTTTATGCCTTTCTATTTACCTTCTTTGAATCGCTCTTCTTTTTTCAAGATCCTTTGGCCCCTACCAAGAAGACTTGATCTTTCTTGGTTGGAAAGTGACTCTCAACATTTTTCAATATGTTAAGCAAATCAATGAGGGTCGATATCTAGATTGTTCATATGAAAAATTCACAACAATTGTGAAAGGAGTCCCGGAGTGAGTGCAAGATCAAATCTTGGCTCAACTCTCCATCCATGACAAAACCAATTGTCCTAATTGATCAATCAAATTGATTATGTTAAGAACTTTTTATCTGCATACTATAGTGCCATTGGCCATTCTAGATCGGAAGAGCTCCTTAGATATCTCGATATCTATCGGTCCTACTTTCCTCACCATCAACTACTTGATGTGCGGGAATATAGTAGAGCATCCATAGTTTCATCTTGTCGCTCAAGCTCGTTACTCATGGATGCGAGCATGATGCATTGAGCCAATCAGGCATCATCTTGCCACTTTCTAAAAGTAGCAATCTCTTCCTCGAGGCATTGTGCGCAACCATTGCAGGATAAGCGATTAAGGACATAAGATAGCTTTTCAAATATGAGAACTTTTCTCAATTTCCTTAACCAATCAGCTTAATTGATCTCGATTAACTTAGCATCTAATATGCTTCAAGTGATAGTAATTTTAGACATTGTAAAATTCTCAGAAATGAATTTGTAATTAACAACATTTTAACATACTTTCTTTTATTAATTACCAAGATAAATTAGGTCTTGTTTTAAATTGGTATCTCCCACTATTTTCTTCAAACTATATTACCTCACTTATATAGTTCGCAAAAATCTAATTAAAGATTTGCTAGTGAGAATAAGGATCCCATTTCAAATGTATATAGCCTTGTGGTGACACAACAAACTATATATAAATAAATAGGTAGACAACTTTTTGTCAATTACATCAACTATGCAACTCCTCGTTTTTTGCCTCTTAGATTATTTTGATCAAGTGGTGGCACATCCGAATCAAAATTATCCAAGTTAAGTCCGACCTAGCACTCCATATATTCAAAAAGAAAAATATCATCCTTGTGGTGACACAACAAAACAATATTGTTCAATTTTCTTTATAAGCATCAAATGTGATAAATTAACATCTTAAATACTTAATACTTGCCTTGTGGTGACACAAACAAACTCATATTAAATATTTAATACTCTATTAATTTTATCATGCTAGAAAGCTGACGCTCGATATTCTAAATATCTTTGAACGCTTAGGACTTAATATAAAAATTTGAGGGGTTTATTATTAATATGTCTCATCTTGTTTAGCGCGCATGCACATATATATATAAAATACGCGTCATATTAATGAACATGCGAAGCATGTTCGCATAATATATAATATATATAGTATAGCATGCACATATAGAATACTATATTCTACCCGGATTGATTATGGACTTTTATTCTAGTTTGGTTCACTAGAGCCACCAAGTGAACCAAAAGGTCAAACCCTAGGGGTGCAAGAAATAATATTTAAATATAACTATTACATTTAAACCCTAGCTCCATTACAAATGGGTCTTCAAGCGCTTTCTTGTCCTCGATCTCTAATTCTTCAAAATAATTCTAAATATTCCTATTACAAAACTATTTAAAATAAATAGAAACCTTGATCGTGAAATAAGGGAAGTACATAGAGGAGATAGATTTACATTAAGAAAAATTAGAGAAGACGAGGTACTGCACCTCATTTAATAAAACTCATACATTCATGCATCCAACTAAAATAAAATCCAATCACATTGGTCAATAATATAGTCCATAATCAATCCCATTTATTATCATACACATCATCATATATGATCAATAAATAACATTCATCTTATGAATATTAAACATTTAATATATATATATATTGATATCATTTAATGGGCAAATTTAGTTAGTATAAAATCTAATTTTGAATTAAAATAAACTCCTTTATTTTAATCCAAATTTAAATCAAAATAAAACTATTTTATTTTAATTTATCCAATTTTGAATAAAATAAACTATTTTATTTTAATCAAAATTTTAATCAAAATAAACTCCTTTATTTTAATTAATGATGGAATCCAATTCCATGTAAAAAAAAATCTTTTATTAAAGGAAACTCTGATATTCTTTCCTATTCACAAATAAACTCCTTTATTTAAGAAAATTATTCTTCTTTTCCTATTCACAAATAAACTCTTTTATTTTTGAATAATATGAAATCTAATTTCATATCAAAATAAACTCCTTTATTTAAGGAAAATAGAATCTAATTTCAACTCCAATTAGTTATCATGAAATCCAATTCCAACTCTAATTAGTTAGCATGAAATTTAATTTTAAGATTAAAATAAACTCTTTTATTTTATTTAAAAAATCTTTATTTTAAAATTAAAATAAACTTTTAAAATTATAAAATAAATGAAAAATATATATATAATAATAATAATAATAATAATAATAATAATAATAATAATAATAATAATAATAATAATAATAATAATAATAATAATAATAACCGAACGTTCCTAAAATAAAAGAGGGATTCACATTGCTCTTGTCCACGCCTTTTTAAAAAAAAAAATATGGACCCGTGAATTAAAGAACACGGATTACCCTTAATAGGCAAAGTAACAATTTTTTTTTTTTTTTTTTTGATTAAAGAACACGGAATACCCCTAATAGGCAAAGTAACAATTTTTTTTTTTGATTAAAGAACACGGAATTCCATGCAACCTCCATTAATAAAACCTGTTAACAGCTTGTGATCCACGCCTATCAAATAGGATTAAATATATAATATATATAAATATTATATATATAACGGTAATATCTATACAATTAAATTATGCCCAATTAAATTGTTCTAAACACATCAATATAATATCAAATTAAAACAATTAATAATTTGCATAAAGGTTTGGCTCTGATGCCACTGTTAGGTTTGTAATATTCATGAACGCAATCAAATTGCAAAATAATGCGGAAGCGAGTAAAATCAGAGTTTAAAATTTTTACAAACCATATACCCGGATCACCCTTTATGCATAATTATTAATTAAACGAAAAAGATGAATAAGAATCATACCCTCAAGATCGAGCTTCCTCGTACAAAGTTCACCTCCAATCCTTTTCGCGTTCAACTTGAATCCACCGGTTTGGTTCCTTCCTTAGATCAACGTTAGCCACCCAAGCGTTTGGCCTCTGAGGTGATCCACCAAGGAAAATAAAGAATTCAAGAAGATGGTGTATATTGGCTCAACCCTAGTTTTCTATCTCTATAGAAAAGGGTACTCTCCAACAAATTGGAATTATGTCGTTGTAAAAGTCAACAACTCCCTCACCCATAATAAGACTCCTCTTATTTATAGATGTGGGCATCCAACCTTAACAATTAAGGAATTGGGATTTATTTAATTAATTAAATTCTTTTAATTAATTAAGCTCCCTAATCTTATTAGGGATAATTAATTAAACTCCTTTAACTAATTTTCCCTCCTAATCCTATTAGGAATAAATGAGAGTACTTATATTAAATTAATTCCTAAACTCTTTTAGAAATTAAAATAATAATAATTGTAATAATATTAATAAGACTCCTCTTATTAATTTATATTTAATATTTCTAAAATATTAAATAATAATATTAAGCTATTTAATTTATTCTATCACCATAGATTAAATTAAATATACATAACATATTATTATGATTATGCCATTAACTTCTTAAATAATTATTCTTCCTTTTATGGTGTGACCCTTTTGGTTCTCCATATTAAACCTATTGTGAATAAATCAATTAGAACAATTCTAATCTTATTTAAATAAATAAATTAAACAATTAATTTATTAAAATAAATAATATTTATTCTACAATAGGATAAGCCTCCCTAGCGATCAACGACTTTCCGGATAATATAGATTTCAACATTAATCATAAAAGAACCTTTGAGTAAATAGTTACCGTGATAATTCAATCCTTCCACCATACAATGTCTCAATTAAATATAAGACATGGAATTATCGTCAAGTCTTATTTTATTTAATTATATGTATTTCGATCCTTAAATGCACAACTCCAAATAATACAAATTAGAAACTCCTTTCTAATTTCATTCGCTATGCCAAGGACTCTTTGGTTGTCATTTATCGAATCACATAGGACATTTCTCTTCTTTTATTAGAAGTGGTAGATTCTTTATCGATCATACATTATCTCCATGTACAACTTATTATACCCAAGCATACCCTTTGATATACCCTAAGGGTCTTAAGGAATAAGTCAAAGTATAACTCATCATACACAAGATACTATGATGATCTCAAGTCCAAGGATTACTTGTACTACTATCACTACAGAATTCCTATTGACAGCAAATAAAACTCCATTAGGTATTCCTTAGCGAGCCACGTTCAAATTGAACTTATTCTCTAATAAGCACCTACATACTTGCTTTAGTGTCTCCACACAAATGATCATGAGATCAATCATCCTCATCCAATGAGCAAGCAACGATGTACTAATCTATCCTGATTCACTAATCCCCAATTTAGTAATCCAATGATTGGGAACTATTTTAGTTTTAAGCTTTCTAAGAATTTAGATCTCATTAGAATGATCATCATCATTATTCTAAAAGCATTGCTTAAAACTATGGGTTTATCACATATTATAAAACAACATCATGTAGATAATTAAAAGCCTTTAATAAATTAATACCTTTTATTAATAAATGAATAAGATTGTTACAAAGTATATGCTTTATCATCAAACATGATTGGCTTGTGTGCATACTACTTTCAAGTTCAAAGTGTCAGAATAACATCATGAATAAGGGATATGACAATTCAATATAATTCAATAGATATATATGAATTCAAAGGCTAACAATGTATCCAACTAGATAAGTAATTTATACTGAGCAGTCACTAAGGACCATTGAACTTTCACTAGAGTTACCAATATTAAACTGATAACCAAAAATATCAAGTACTATAGATGATCAGTATACAATACTTCACGTTATGCATAACACCACAATAATATTTATTCATGTGTTGGGGTTTCCAACAACATACACTCCCCTTACCAAAAGGGTTGTTCAACTCAGTTCTTAAGATTTCCGCACCAATCAATTGGTTTGGACAGTTTTTATAACCATGCATATAGTCTAGCCGAATCAAATGGCATCGACTCTTTCACTATGTTCAAGGGAAATACTAGTTTCAACATGAATAAATCTTTCACCGGGGTTTAACATACTAGTTTATTTGAATGAGAAAGTAATATAACTTGTATTCAAAGGGATAAGCTTATGATATTTGTCAAATAAAATAATGCAATGATATTGCACAACAATAATAGTAGGGTTCGGATACTTGCTCAATATAAATTTGAGTAAGGTTAGAGAAACTTGCTCAATGTAATAAGATAGGTTTAGAAACTTGCCTTAATCGTAGTTTATCCACGTTAATAACTCAACCTTTTGAATCCTATTTATAGCATATTATATGTATACAAGGTTCATTAGCTAACACAGTCTTTAATCAAGATTGACATGACTCAAGTACTCACATGTGGTACAAAATCAGTTTATACATCATCACAAGTTCAATGCACGTAACTTTGTTTTGATATCATGTAAACATTCTTTTGGTCTTATTATTCGAAAGTTATAAACAACCTTTATTTCTATAACATGGCATGTTCCTTAACACATTACATAGCATATTAGTCACATAAGATAAGTTAAACTAATCACGTAAGCATGCTTCAAACATCAGACCAAAAAAAATGTAATCGACACGCGATCGTCAGATTTGCCAAGGCATTGCTACCGCTTCAGGCTTTAGGGACTGCAAGCAATGAATCATTCCTCGCCGCACCAGATCGAAGTCGTGGCCTTGCGCTTCGTCCCCTTGACCAAAACTCTCACGCATGGTATATATGTCATGTTAAAGGTCTTTTCATGCTTCTCAAGTAAATCTAGGTTCCCTTTTATAACATATTTCCAACTTAGCTATTTCAACCATTTGGATACATTCAAGGTCATGAACCTACAAAGTCTATCATGCTTGGTCTCTAAACAAACAAAATACTTATAGCACTCATATTAAGCATGCGTACGAGTATTCACAACATATATGGGAAACTAGTATCGCTTTAGTTGAAAATAGGCTTTGTTCATGCTTTTCTTGAAATGTGCTACCTAAGCATGGTATATATATGTTTATACTACATGAGCGAGCCTAAGAGTGTCATCAAACATGCTCACTAATATTATATTTTAGTTTTCAAGGTATCATGACAATATTCACATTCAAAGCTTGCTAATAGGTTTAACATGCTCATGTTCCTCTACCAATCAAATAGATACAATCTAAAGGTTTATTCATGCATTTCTAATTCATGCTAGCAGGTTTGCAAGGTCAGAATACATACATGGCATACATACACAATAAGTTTATATCTAAAGTCCTTAAATCCATTTTAAGCTATATACTTTCTTTAATCATGCTAATGCTAGTCTAACATGCTCACATTAGATTCATATACTTGTATATACACATTACACATGCTTTTATGCTATTACATGTCATGGTACTATAATAGATTTGCAAAACAGAACTCAAAACAAAGTTCAAGAATCGGTGCAACTACGTTGCATACTAATACAAATGTGGCGATTCAAGGCCAGTTTGAGTTCACCCCAAGAACAATGCGCTTCAAAGAATCGCTCAAATTTAAACACAAAATTTACCCACGAAATCATTCCTAAACACTCATATATCAATTGTAACATGCTTATATGATCATATAACATCTATATAAACATTACAAAACCATACTAACATCAAATTCTCCAAAATCAAGAATTTGCAATTTCAAGAATTTAGACAACTTTGATTACAGAAACTGAAATTGGAAAGCTAGGAATAGAATTATACCTCAGAATTGTGAAAGAACTTGCTACTACTGAACTCCTAAACTTGTATGCTCTCAACCCCACTTAGCAATATCTCAGACAATTCAAGCAACACCAACTGATAAAACATGTCTGCTACCAATAGAAAATTTCTTACCCAGACATAGCAATTTTCCATTGAGTTAAACCCATGGATTGTAAGATTACATGAAGGTTATGGAGGAGTTGTTAGATTGGTTGTTGGAACCCATCATGATCACCACTTCCCTATGATCATGAGCTAGAGAGTTGGAAGAAAATGAAATAGGCTAGCCTTTTGAAAACATACGTATTATAGCTTCCATGTACTGTTCATTGTACTTGGGTCACTCATTTTGGGACAAAGTAAAACTCAGCAACACTTAGCTCTACACTTGTACACATTTAGTTACTTTATTACAATAAGGGTTTTGATGTCCAAGTGTTACCATATAAGGAGAGTTTAGGGATTAATTATACACTCACATCATATAGTCCATGTACATTAAATATAAGTAATAAAATAATGCAGTTAGGTATTATTATCCGGATAGTTCCATAATTAACCCTACTACTCATATATCCATATTATAACCTTATTATAATAATAACTTATTTATTTATGTTAAATAAAGAAATTATTCCTCCTTGATTAATTACTACTTAAAATACTATAGTTTAATATATAGTCACACAATGTCACACCATACTATATAGTTATATTTGTATTATCGTTCACATGCACATAACTATCAATATAATATCATTATAATCGATAACCCACTTAATTATATTAAATAATTAACCACGCTTCTTCCTTAATTAATTAACATCAATATTAACTAATCATTGATAATATTCTCATTACATTTATAGGTATATTGCAATTAATAACAATCGATATTACTTAATTAATTATCAAGTAATCCATATTCCACCACAATTAATTAACATTAATTAATGGATTAACAATTCCGTTGTTAGACATAACATATTGTAATATACTCCTATAATATGGTTTCATCTATGCTACACATCTCACATAATTGTTCCATTTAATTTCTAAAGTGGAAATTTTTATTTTTCTCCAACTGACTCTTGGCGCACTTTCTTGCTTAGTTTATCTTCTTTGGACGGCCTAATGCAATTACAATGCTTCTCGATCTCGAAAGCTAAGATCGAGCAGCCTCCCTCGCTTTTCGACGCTAACTCGTTAAACATGACGTGAATTGATCTCCACAAGTGTTACTACAAGTCAACGAGCGTATTAATTACTTATATGAAATCACATGATCGACACGATTAATCTTTCTAATTCCCGTTCTAATTCACTTAATGAATTTTCTCGTTTCGCATTAGGCCACACAAGGCATTTCACAAATCTCTTTGTCACTTCACACTTCTTAATACACATTGATTTAATACTAATCAATTATATTATCCAACTCATAAAACAATAACACTTATTTTCACATAAATAGTATTTCCATTAATATATTCATTTAATAATACGTAGAAATTCTCGGGTATTACACAAACTCGTGAAGAACAAGTAATAACTTATCATGATTATAAGTTAATGGAGTAAGTATGTTAAGATGTTAGTATGACGGAATGAATACATTTGAAACGAAGAACAAATCTTAAGTAACAAAGTTTTGCCAGAATTCACACGATTGGACGATAATCGTCGAATTCGTGAAATTTTCGGAATGGAAGTCAAATTTTGATATTGAACTCGGGAACATTGGTTTTTGATGGAGACAAGTCTTATTTGGCATTATAGAGTTGCGAACTCGAAAATGACCAGATTCTAACTTAGAACGAAGAAACAAGCATTGAACGTTTACGAACGTTTATCGTTTTCGTGAAAAATGGATTAATAGGTGAATTTGTAGTTAAGGAAGTTAAATAGATAAAATTCTTGCATGAACACGTAGAGTATATGATTTGTGAACCGTAGGCTCTTGAATGAGCCAATTCGAACTTATAACAAAGAAGTTACGAGCCCGGGAGTTTTGCAAAGTAGAAAAACTGTCTAAGTTTTCTGGTGTATAGAGCTGGCGTCGCGGCGCCAGCCTAAGGTGAAATAGGTGGCACAACAACGCCGAGCATGGCCGGATGAAGTTGTAACCTACTAGAGAGTCGCGCCGCAACGTGACCCGTAATGAAGGGACTCGCGCCGCAGCACCGAGTCTGGGGTTTTTTGTCCTAACATATGGCGCCATAGCGCGACATTGAGAAGAGAAGTCAGCCAATATGGCCATGATTACATAGAAAGAAAAGTCAAGACCCACAGCCAAAGACTAGGTTTTGTACAGTAATGAAGGCTTATGAAGATAGAAGGAAGCTGATTGTTTATTAATGAACTAACACCTAAAAAGGGCATTGTTTAAAATGTTTAAACCTTAAGTAATACACTAAAGGTTGAAAGAAAGATTAATTGAATATAAGTTATTAATAATGAAGCGGTGAATGATAATAAGCCATAAAGGTAGATAAGTACTTGAAATGAGTTTTATTAAGTAAGTTAGTACGATTAAGAATACGAAAGGAAAGATAGTTAATTGATAATGAATTAATTAACTTAACATAGCATTTTTCGACGATGGCAATAACGTTGTGAGTTACAACTAAATGTTGATGAATATTACGTGAATGCGAACGGTATGCAATAAGTGTACTTAACTATTGACGACTGAGTTTTGATTAATAATATAAGAACGTTTGTAAGCCGTGAGGAAGGATAATTAACTCAAAACGAGTTGTATTAATGAAATAATTTCAGTTGAGTTATAGAAGAGAACGAAGTTGGTAAGAACGATATAAATTATAATGGCAATCCGGAACCAATAATAACAAATCTAATATATAATTAGATTGAGAAGAAGGGTAGGATCCATTAGGAACCATGTATGTTCATTTATGACCTAATGTGGTATGTTATGTGGTTATGTGTTGTAGAGACCATAAAGACTCAAAGGAAAAGTAATTTTACTGTAGCAGACGCTAAAGGAAAGTTTTTCTTAAACTCTTGTCTAACCTTTGTGTTAGTCAAGTTTTCTGTGATTCATGTTATGAGATGCATGAATTGTTTTACTAAAGGGTCGATGCCAGTTTTACCTTGGCTAGCCTAATCTTGAAGAGTTGATTGATTTATTTACAAGTCTTTCAATATAGAATTGCTAACGTTATCCTACGCTAATTGTTTGGTACGGATTCAAGGTAAGCCTGAGTATGAATAAACAAATGTATTTTCATCGATTATTTGATGGGCACGTGAGGTTGCCACAACTTAAACGTACACACATTTAATGAATGTAGTGTTGATCAACATAGAGTACTATAGGATGATCACCTAGAAGTGCTCGTAAGCTATGTCGGACTTATGGACTTAGTGCCGGGATGTCCTTTTCAAAGAAATTATGAAATGCTCATGGTCTTGGACCAGAATTGATGTTTTACTCAATATTGTCATTGTAAAACATTTTGAAGGAAAAGAAATGTTATTTTGAATTATTGATAGTACTTCGTAACTATTATACAGTTATTGAAGATATACTATTCCTATGTTTCAAGCATGCTCTTTAAATGAAATTGTTGTACTTGCTGAGCTTGTTATGCTCACTTTTGCTTGAACCATATGATTGCAGCTAAAGATGAGCGAATCGAGGTTTCCAGTAGAGATAAAGGCAAGGAGAAGATGAATGATTAGTTTATCTTGTAATAGACTAGTAAGTATATGTATTATATTATGATGAACAAAAAATGTAATGGTTTAAGAACCTGGGAACGAGATTTATTATTATTAATGTAATAAGAATGTCGTTGGAACACACATTTTGATGTCGTTTCAGTAGAATGAATGTACAGTTATGAGTACCATGTAGCACCATTTGTCGGGTTGGAAGATACCCGAATTTGGGGGCGTCATACAAACCTTCATGCAGTTGGTTGCCAAACCTTCAGACAAATGTAATCAATTCAGTTTTATTAGGTTACAAATTTATTTTGAATGTGATGCAGTTGGTAGCCAAACCTTCTACAAAGGTAACTATTTTTGTTTTTGTGGGTAACCAAATCGTCAACAAAATTCAGAACTATAACTCAGGTACTTCCGGAGATTTACGGCAGAGGATGATGATGAAGGGGAATAGAGGGCGATATAACGGCGGCGCAACCAAGGACTTCTGGAGATTCGCGGCGGAGGAGGATGATGAAAGGGAAGAGAAAGGAGGCGGTGATGAAGATAATGAGCGGCGAGGGAGATGAAGATTAGGATGAAGAATATATTTATTTGTTTTTCCCTCCTTTTGATTTGAATTATGAATTTGTTTTTGTTGTTAGATCCTGAAATTTTGATTTGAATTATTAATTATGGCGGTTATTTCTCCTTGATTTTAGGTTTCCTTATTTAATGTGAAATTAAATGGTTTGAATTTGTTACACTCTTTTTGTAATTATTTTGTGGATGCACTAATGGTGTAATTATTTTATTGATGCACTAATTATGTAATTACTTTCTAATTGTTGTATATTTCTGTAAAGAACCCATGAATTTAAAACCGAAATACATCATCGGCTAAGTCTAAATTTTTTTTGGTATAAGTCCACAAACCTTATATTCACCTAGAATGTCAAAAAATTGCAATACACAATTGCCCAAGTAAATATAGTACCAAAATGTAGAAATATGGCTTCACATGCTTCAAAATGATACCTAGATCACATATTAGGCAATTAAATTATGTCAAAACATGGAAATATGTCAAGAATGGCAAGATCTACATCTTTACAAAACAATCGAGTAATCACCAAGTTACATTCAAAATTAAAAGTAGAACAAGAGAATTGGACCTTCTAAAGTTAAAAGGAAATGAGTTTGAATGGAGATTCATATTTAGTGGCCTTCAATCTTCAATAATTTGAGTTTTTGATTTGAAATTGGTAGAGTTTTGGTAGGATTTTGATTTTTTCTCTCTAAATACTCTCAAAACATTTGGTAGTATTCTCTCTCGAGCTCTTAAAAAGATGGTCTCTTCACTACGGTTGTAAATGATAACAGGAAAATTTGTATTCATCTGCATTTGTATTCGAAAAAAACGAATATTATTCACATTCAAAAAGTGGATATATATATATATATATATATATATATATATATATTATTCTGTTTAAAGGTATCCACAAATAAACGAATACAAATACAGATATAGGATTATTTGTATTCGTTTAAAATCCGACCATAAATATATCCAGCAGATAGCGGATATCCGGAATCCGATATTCGGATTCAGATCCATATCCAGATCCATATTCGCAATCAAAAAAACACGTGCAAGTATTGTGACAACTCGAAAATTTAGAAAATTATTTAAATCTTAAATTATGGATTAAAGGTTGAATAATAAACCTAGACATAAAATAAGTGAATGGATTTGATATTTTCGTGAAGAAATTTTTTAGGATTTCAAAATTCTGTGAATGATTTTAGTGGGTTTAAAATCTTTTGGTGAATTATTCAAGATTAAATGTATATGTGTATATGTTCTGTGAATATGGTCATTTATGTGTACAGTAAGTGGATAAAGGTCAAGGGTTGACCAGATAACCTATATCACTGTCAAACCCTAATAGTATAGTCGAACGTCAACGTTCAGTTTGAAAATTCTTACAACTTATAAGAAACCCTTAAACTGGTTCTGGAAATCCTAATTTCAGTTTCGGGAATCCGAAACCCTAATTCAGAAGTTGGAAACCCTAAATTGGGAACTTAATGGCTTAAGTGTATTGATTATAAACTTAATTAGGGTAAAACCTAACAAAATAGTTAGAAACCCCTAATTTGTAAAATTAGAAACCCTAATTGTAAAATTAGGAACCTTAATTGCTAATTAAGAAAGTTTTATATTAATTAGGAAACATTAATCCTAATTTTCAAGTTATAAGTAATTAAGAAACCCTAATCTAATTAGGAAACCTAATTTCTAAATTAGAAAGGTTATTTTTCTATTTAAAACCCTAATTTGGAAATCTTAGAAATTTAATTTGCAAAACTTTAAGGGTTAAACCTTAAGGTTTAAACCCTAAGAGTTTGGACAAAAGTCAAGTATGCCATTAAAATTACAAGTAGAATGACCAAAATACCCTTTTTGTATATTTTTATTATGTAACTTGCAAATCTTGTCAAATTTGTAGCTGTTGACCAACTATTATGGACCTTGTGACTCAAATATCTGCAGCTCAACTACTTAATTGCCATCAACATCAGATCTAAGCATTATATCATAATATATATAGATTAAAGAGAGAGACAGTTTGTAATAACCGTGAATTTTAAGTCACTATATACGTATGTACATTATTGATATTTTAAAACTTTGTGTTATATAGTGATTTAATATGTGACAACATATGTGAAGTGGTGCATGGGTCAATTAACATATATACTATAGTTATGGATATATACATTTATAGATTTCATTAAAAATGAAAGCTTCGTAACCTAATTATACATTAGGTGAGATAATTAAATAACCTAAGGGTTATGGTAATAAGGAAAGGTTAGTATTTAATATGTGTACTAACTTAAGTGGATAATCTTGTTATTTTAAGTGACTAATAATTTTAAACCTAATTCTTGTAAACCTAATTAGGTTACGAGTTAAAGTCACATGTATAAGTAATTAAATTTCATATGATTGGAAATGGAAACCCTAAATAATCAATTTGGGTATCATATATTAAAATTGCTAGACTATGTTTATTACATAGCCCAAAACAATTAAGGAGAGAGCCCAAAGGAAATAAAATGCAAACCAATACTTATCCCACTTGATTAAGGGTATATTAGACTTTTGGTTAATCAAATTTGTGTATTAAAATAAAAGCAAATTGGGAGATATAATGGGCTAGAGGGACCGGCCACTTAAGGCCTTTTAAGGCAACTAATTAAGCTAAACAATGTCCATAATTAGTAACTCTTATACACAAGTACATGTTTGTCAACCTCTCATTGGTTGCAAATCTATTGAGCACCTTTAATCACATGATTAGGCTAATTGAAGAGATAAGGTGTAGTCTTTTATCCTTGGGACATTAAAAATATGGGGGATAATAGTTATATCACTCACTCATTTTGCTAGACATTCATTTTATCTCAATCTTCTTCTTCTATCTTTTTTCTCCCAAGCTAGAAAACTTCAAGAGAGAGAAAAGAGAGAGAGAGAGAGAGGGTTCGGTTATAGCAAGAGAGGGAGAGGTGTGATAGTTTGTTCATTCATCATAAGTTCATTACTTACTTTGGTAAATCAAGGAAGGTTGCCACTAAATCAAGGTATAACCTAACCTTCACCTTCTTCTTCTACTTTATTTTATAGCTTGAGTTTTGTTGGGGTTATGATCAAATACTCAAGATACCCTAGTTCTACATATCATCATGTATGGAACTAAGTATCTTGAGTGTTAGATCAAAGGCTTAGAGGAACAAAATGAACATATGTTCTCCAAGGGTGAAACTCTTATTTTTTTCTTCCACTAAATCTTATGTAACTCAAGTTTTCCAACTTGGATTTTTGATCCGTTGAAGGGGTGGGGGGGGGGGGGGGGGTTCTATATACATGAGTTATCTAGTAAACCCAAGTGGTAGAACACAAATCTAGCAAGTTTTGAAATCTTTGGGGTTGTTTTCCCCAAAACAACCCACTTTGAATGTTAAGGGTTCAAAACCCTAAAATAGTTACTGTTCTCATTTTTCTTGGGACTGTTTCGGATAGTTGCATGTCTTTTAAAAATCTGGGAAAAATCACAGAGGTACCTTGAGAAGTTATCTACATGTAGGAAAAAGAACGGACGCGTTTCGATTTATAGGTTATGCGTAATGGCTATTTCCGTCAAGGACTCCGAAATATTAACCTTCAAATATCTCACAGTGTATATACACTGGAAAATTCTGAAAGTTTTACAGTAGGTTCATATATTTTATGAGAGTATACCCTGAAAATGCCAGATTTTGCTGAGTAGAACTCAATTTATGAAAAATGAAGCAAGATCCGAGTGTTTTGAGCACTTTAAAATTAGTAAATCATTTTCTAAAATTCCAGAAAACTTTGGGGATCATTGTTGGTTCATATACTGTGCAAATCCAGAATATTAGAATTTTTGGAATCAGTTTGCTATTTTTCCTAAAAATGATTAAGTTATGAATAAAAGAAAATAAATAGTTAAATGATGTCTTAAATAAGAAAAATATAATTTTAATGCTTGAATACTCCTAATATATAATATTATGACTATTTTAGGGTATTTTGGTAATTTATAATAAGAAATATTTTTATGACCTTTTATGGATATTAAATAAGAGGTTTAATAAAGGGTGAGCAATTAGATTAAATTGTTTATTAATCCAATAAATTATTAAAAATATTATTATGATATTAATAATTTTAGTATATGATATTGTTAAGTAAATAAAAATATTAAGATTAAAACTTCATTAA
The DNA here is from genome assembly GCA_020205615.1 of Panax quinquefolius. NCBI lineage: Eukaryota > Viridiplantae > Streptophyta > Magnoliopsida > Apiales > Araliaceae > Panax > Panax quinquefolius. Next base: position 51,761,767 of record CM035165.1, read on the forward strand.
AATATTATTAAATGGTTAATAATATTTGATTTAAGCATTAATAAATGATTAAATTATTATTAAAAGATATTAGATTAAAATATTAATCTTAGATTAAAATATTATTAAAATATTATTAATATTAAATTAAAGTATTATTATTGAGTAAATAATAATATTCGAGATTAAATAAAATGTTATTAAAATGTAATAACATTAGTGAAGGAATAAAATATTATTAAATGATTAATAATATTAGTAATGGAATAAGATATTATTAAATGATTAATAATATTAGTAATGAAATAAGATATTATTAAATGATTAATAATATTAGTAATGAATAAAAGTATTATTAGTAAACTAATAATACTAAGAGATGAATTAAATATTATCAAGATTAATAATATTAAGTGAATTAAAGGTAGTTGTTAATTAATAGTAACATTATCGAGGCAGGATAATATTTCTAAGAACTGCATGTAATATATAATATCTATTTGATTACATAATCTAATGTTATGCTATGACTAATTAAATAATTAACTATAGGTCTCTCAAAGGAAGATAACTTAACTGCATAGTGGATAAAATTTAACTGTGTAGCTGTAACCTACAAACGAAGCAAGTTTCCTAACTCAAACTTAAGTTATTATTTTCAAAGCATGTTAGTGAATAATTATTGATAATTATTCACATCTATATTGATTATTGAAATTCACACTTTGTGCAATTGAATTCATGTTCTATTATTATTGAACTGTGAATTAAATTAAAGTTCTTTCATTCATGAACTGTTTATGAGATAGATCTATGCTAATTGTATCAGCTAGATTAAGCATGTTTAAATTTGATAAATCAAATGTGTTTTTAAAAAGCTGTTCTTATTAAATTGATATGATAAGAACTCTTGGCTGAGGAAAGGACGAATTTGATTAAGGCATGATATCGATGTCGAATTATTAAGTGTTTATGCATAAATCATGGGGTATAAAGGGCTGATCCCCTTGAATACCAAAACTTATTAAGAGGTTCAGTTTAAATGATTGAGAACCTTGGCAAATGTTCATGGTTATTTGAAAACCACTCAGTTCTTTTCAATTATTCGAGTATTCAATTGTTAATTGTTAATTCATGTTCCTTCACAACCTTAAATTATTGTTGAACATTGAAAGTAAAACTTCTTTCCAGTCATGATATATCTCCCTTGTATATAAACTTGTTAAGCAAATTAGTTGCTTACCCTTGCTATATCATGACATTTATTTCAGTTAAGCCTGAAGGATCCAATACGAAGGACAAGGGCAAGGGAAAGATCCAGGAATAGTTTAGAATGAATGTTAATTATTTTTATCTAATGAGATTTCTTATGTACACCTTTTGTAATATGAATGGTGTGTTTAAGTTAAGGTTAAGAAGACCTTGGGACTATGTTATGAAACTTTATTATAATGAACAATGTATATTTATTATTCCGTAATAGTTTATAGAATGCTTATGATGATGATAGATTGTGAGCACCGAATCTGAGGTTAGAGAACCTGGATTTGGGGGCGTCACAGGTTGGTATCAAAGCCGTAGGGTATAAATATTAGGAATGCGAAACCTAGGTTATAACCTTAGTAGAAAACTCATCGAGTATGTGTTGTACTTAATAAAATATTATTTCATTTGATCAATGAATATATTTTATTGTGTTACTGATGTTGGTTTTATTTATGGTGTTTGTAGGATGTCTGAAGAACACCAGGGCAGCCACTCAGTGGAGCAAGAGCTCATTGAGCGTGAGGTCACGGAAGAAGCCCCTCAGGGTCCTCTGATAGGGGATTTGTTGAGGAGAATCAATCAATTAGAAGGCAGAGTGGGAGAACTAGAGGTTGAAAACCACACACTCCAGTTCACAGAAGGTCATTACAAGGAGGCGACTTATGAAGCCCATATGGAGGTAGTCGCACAGAAGGGAAAGTTGGATGAGTCAGAGTTGCAAGTTGGCATGCTGAGGGTACATTTAGAGTAGGAAAAGGCAAAGTTTGGAGAGCTGAGCGTATAGCATCTGGCGATGCGAGGTGAGTTTGACGTGGAGATTGTAGACAAGATTCGCATGGCGGAGGCATTTTATAATGCAGCTAAGAGGGTCGACCAATTAGAAGGTGAGCTACTGGTGAAAGATACCAGGATAGAGACACTAGGGCTAGCGCTTGATGCAGTCTTCTAGAGCTAGAAGGGACTGAGTGTTAGGCCTCACGTGGAGATAGGGGAGTCAAGTCAATCCGTTCGGCGTAGAGTTATGGAGGGGTGGTTTCCCAGAGCTCGTTCAGTGACCAAAGCAGGCCACCAGTGATGATTATGCTATGGACCAGTTGTAGATAGATGTATTAGTACCCCTTTTGTGTAATAGGGTTTTATGTTGATGTAAACCTCAGCAGGTGTGAGGTAGTAGGTAGTTAGGTAGTATCCCTATTTGTGTTTGTAGGGAAGTATCATTTTGAGTTAATCCCATCTTTTATGTTTAAAATGGGATAGTAGCATTTATAAAAATATACCTGTATTGAACATGTGAGACACCAAAGATTGGTATATGAATATAAATGCAATATTATGATATGTGTTGGAAAATTTAAATAGTAAATTGTCTATTTAATGTTATGTGAATCCAGTAGACTGATTTGGAAAATTTTCTTTAAAAAAAAAAACAAACTTAACCCACTAATCAAGGAGAAAGACTTCCAAAATCTTGGTAATTTAAAACTCTCACATAATGATCATCTGATTGTTTGAATACAGTAGCGTGTTACATGCTAAGTACTTATATGATAATAAAACCCGAGTAACGTGTTAGAATTTTGTTTCACTAGATAATGCCGCCCAGACGTGTACTAGGGAACCAAGAGATCGAAGAGTCAGTTAATAATGCATCAGGAGCTCAACCAAACCCAATGCCAGACTTTATCAACATGATGGATGAGGCTATGAGGAATCAAGCTCAACCTGCAGGAAATCAGGTGGGAAACCAACTAGCCAACTCTAAGGACTTCAAGGCAGTAGGACCGCCGGAGTTTAGAGGAACAACAGACCCGATAGAGGCCCAGACGTGGATGAAGGAAATTGAGAAGGCCTTAATTATTGCTAGAGTAGCAGAAGAGCAGAAAATAATTTTTGCTACCTACTTAATGAAGGGTGAGGCTAACTATTGGTGGGAGGCCAACAAGAACAAAGCCAGGACTAGAATCGTGACTTGGGAAGCGTTCAAGACGTTGTTCTTTGGGAACTACTTCCCTGAGAGTACACAAGCAAGGATGGAGATCAAGTTTTTGGAATTGAAATAGGAGAATATGTCAGTGTCAGAGTAAGTTGCGAAGTTCAATGAATTGGCTAGATTCGCTCCACATCAGGTGGACATGGAGGTGAGGAAAGCAAGAAGGTTCGAAAATGGACTAAAGCCGTGGATTTACAGTAAGGTAGCGGTTCTACAAATCACGTCATTCTCAACTCCGTTGGAGAAAGCTCTCCTAGTGGAAGGTGGAAGCGAAGCGGTTTAAAAGTATAATCGGGAGAAGAACAAGAAGAAAGTAGAAGGTGGAAATTAGAATGTTAGCAATGGCGGTAGCAACAACAAGAAGCGGAAATGGAGCACTGGGGGTAGTAATTTGGAGATTAAGAAAGGTAGTGTGCAACGAAAGAAGCCAGTATGTGGAAAATGTGGAAAGGGTCACTCGGGAGAGTGCTTGAAGGGAAAAACGGTATGTTTTACCTGTGGACAAGAAGGGCATACCTCACCCAATTGTCCTAATGTGATGAAGGGAGGTTGTTCTAACTGTGGTGAAGCGGGACATCGGATCAAGGATTGCCCAAAGAAGAAAAACACGGATGGCGGATACGGCAACAGGGGTAATAACACTAGGACAGCCAGTGGAGGACCAACCCAGCTAAACAAGCCGATAGCAAGGACATTCAATATGACAGTGCAAGATGTCGTGGCATCCAGGGAGGTGGTGTCATGTATAATTCCGATCAACGATATAAATGCCTATGTGTTATTTGATTCTGGAGCTTCATGTTCTTTCGTATCTAATGAATTTGCTCAAAGATTAAGTTTACCTCACGAACTATTAGAACACCCAATGAACGTAGAAGTAGCAAACAAAAAAATTATCCCTGTAGACTGCATCCATAGGAACTGTTGTGCTGATGTAAGAGGGTTTAAGCTTAACGTGGATTTGATACCGATTCATCTTGGAGAGTTTGATGTAATCCTCGGGATGGAATGGTTATCAAGTCACGGAGCGATCATTGACTATAAGAAAAAGTGCGTACACCTAAAGACTCCGAATAAGTCAAAAGTGGTATTTCATGGTAGTAAATCGCCGAGACAATCTTGTTGTCTGATGATGATGTAAGCAAAGAAGTTGCTTAGGAAGGGTTGTATAGGTTATTTGGCTCACGTTGTGGATACCCCCAGAGTCGAGGGTGAACTGGGACAGATACCTATTGTAAGGGAATTCGTTGATGTCTTCCCAGATGAGATTCTAGGATTGCCACCAGATAGGGAGATAGAGTTTGTTATCGATTTGGCACCAGGGACATCACCGGTATACAAAGCGCCGTATCATATGGCTCCGGTAGAAATGAAGGAACTGATAGTTCAACTATAAGAGTTTTTAGATAAGGGATACATCCGACCGATCGTATCACTGTGGGGAGCACCAACTTATTCGTAAAGAAGAAGGATGGGTCATTAAGGCTTTGTGTCGACTACCGAGAGTTGAACAAGGTCACCATTAAGAATAAGTACCCGTTGCCCAGGATTGAAGATTTGTTTGATCAATTGAAGGGGGCGAAATACTTTTCAAAAATTGACGTAAGGACCAGTTATCACAAACTGAAGGTGAGGCAGGAGGATGTTCCAAAGACGGCATTCAGAACTTGGTATGGGCACTTTGAGTTTCTGGTAATGTCTTTTGGATTGATGAATGCGCCAGCAGCATTCATGGACTTGATGAACAGAGTGTTTAAATAGTATTTGGATAAGTTTGTTGTTGTGTTCATCGATGACATTCTGGTATATTCAGAGATGGAGGAAGAGCACGCTGAACATCTAAGGATAATGTTGGAGGCGTTTAGGAGGGAGAAGTTGTATGCAAAGTTCTCCAAGTGTGAGTTTTGGTTGCAGAGACTGTATTTTTTGGGTCACGTTATCGTCAAGGATGGTGTTTCGGTGGATCCAACAAAAGTAGAAGCAGTTATCAACTGGGAACAACCAAAGACGTCGACAGAAATTAGGAGTTTCTTGGGATTAGCAGGATACTGTCGGAGATTCATCCAAGACTTTTCAAAGATAGCATCGCCATTGACCAACCTTACTAGAAAGACGGTGAAGTTTGTTTGGACAGAGAAATGTGAAGAGAGTTTCATGGAATTAAAGAAGAGGCTCAGTCAAGCACCTATGTTGGCTTTACTAGACAACACGGGAGGATTTGTAGTGTATAGTGATGCGTCACACAAGGGTCTTGGCTGTGTACTGATGCAGCATGGCAAGGTCATTGCGTACGCTTCATGTTAGCTAAAGGACTATGAGAAGGGTTATCCGACTCATGACCTAGAGTTAGCAGCAGTAGTTTTTGCCTTGAAGATTTGGAGGCACTATTTGTATGGCGAAAAGTGTGAGATATATACAGATCACAAGAGTCTGAAGTATATCTTTACGCAGAAGGAGCTAAATATGAGGCAGCGCCGATGGCTAGAATTGATCAAGAATTATGATTGTGAGATTCTGTACCATCCAGGCAAAGAAAATGTAGTGGCAGATGCCCTGAGCAGAAAAGGTAAAGAGAAGTTATTGAAGTTGACCATTCAAGAGGAATTGGTGAAAGATTTCGAACGACTTGACTTAGAGGTTAAGTATCTGATGAAGACTAATGAGAAATTATTTACAGTGACAGCGAGCCCGACTTTATTAGATAAGGTTAAAGAGGCTCAAGAGAAGGACGAAGATTGTGACATCATCAAAAAGCTGTTAGCTAAAGGGGATGAATTGAAATACAAGATTGATGGCACCAGACTGCTGAGAATCAAAGGACGAATTTGGGTACCGTTAGTACCAGAACTAAGAGAAGAGATTTTGTAAGAAGCGCACAGTACGAGGCACTCGATACACCCAGGAAGCACAAAGATGTATCAAGATTTGCGTCAACACTTTTGGTGGCCAAACATGAAGAGGGAGGTTGCCAAATGCGTCAGTAGATGTCTAACTTGTCAGAGTCAAGGCAGAGCATCAACGACCGAGTGGATTACTACAGCCTTTAGAGATTCCAGAGTTGAAATGGGAGCACATCACGATGGATTTTGTGGTGGGACTTCCAACAACGCAAAAAGGGCACGACGCCATATGGGTGATTGTAGATCTTCTTATGAAGTCGGCTCACTTTTTACCGATCAAGATCAGGTATAGTCTGGACCAGCTAGCCAAATTGTATATCAAAGAAATTATATCGAGACATGGCGTACTAGTATCTATTGTATCAGATAGAGATCCGCGATTCACGTCAAACTTCTGGAAGAGTCTCCAAGAAAGAATGGGGACGCAGCTACGGATGAGCACTGTGTATCATCAGCAGACCGATGGACAAAGCGAGAGAATGATTCAAACGCTTGAAGACATGCTCAGAGCTTGTGTGATGGACTTCAAGGGTTGCTAGGAGGATCATCTTCCATTAGTAGAACGCCCTTATGCTGGGATGAAGTGGGTGAATGTCGACTGTTGAGACCAGAACTGGTGCAACAGACTGTTGAGATCATCAAGGTGATAAGAGCCCGGCTGGTAGCAGCTCAAGATCGCCAGAAGAAGTATGCAAACTTACATCGCCAGAAGAGAGATTTTGAAGTGGGAAGCTATGCATTTTTGAAAGTATCTCCCTGGAAAGGGAAGATAAGGTTTGGAAAGAAAGGTAAACTGAGTCCGAGATATATTGGACCCTTCGAGATCTTGAGGAAGATAGGTGAAGTGGCGTACGAGGTAGCTCTACCTCCTGAACTGGAACATATTCATAATGTGTTTCATGTGTCAGTGCTATGACCATATAAGCCTGACTACAAGCACGTGATACTGTACGAGCCAATTTAGGTCGAAAAGGATTTATCGTACGAGGAAATTCCAGTTGAAATTTTAGATAGAAAAGATCAGAAATTGCGAAATAAGGTTATACATTCTGTAAAAGTTCTTTGGAGGAACCACAATGCTGAAGAAACTATGTGGACACTCGAAGAAAAGATGAGGGAAAATTATCCACACCTTTTTGAGTAACCCTATATGTAATTCCGGGGACGAAATTCTTATAAGGGGGGGAGGATGTAATAACCGTGAATTTTAAGTCACTATATATGTATGTACATTATTGTTATTTTAAAAGTTTGTTTTATATAGTGATTTAATATGTGACAACATATGTGAAGTGGTGCATGGGTCAATTAACATATATACTATAGTTATGGATATATACATTTATAGATTTCATTAAAAATGAAAGCTTCGTAACCTAATTATACATTAGGTGAGATAATTAAATAACCTAAGGGTTATGGTAATAAGGAAAGGTTAGTATTTAATATGTGTACTAACTTAAGTGGATAATCTTGTTATTTTAAGTGACTAATAATTTTAAACCTAATTCTTGTAAACCTAATTAGGTTACGAGTTAAAGTCACATGTATAAGTAATTAAATTTCATATGATTGGAAATGGAAACCCTAAATAATCAATTTGGGTATCATATATTAAAATTGCTAGACTATGTTTATTACATAGCCCAAAACAATTAAGGAGAGAGCCCAAAGGAAATAAAATGCAAACCAATACTTAGCCCACTTGATTAAGGGTATATTAGACTTTTGGTTAGTCAAATTTGTGTATTAAAATAAAAGCAAATTGGGAGATATAATGGTCTAGAGGGACCGGCCACTTAAGACCTTTTAAGGCAACTAATTAAGCTAAATAATGTCCATAATTAGTAACTCTTACACACAAGTACATGTTTGTCAAGCTCTCATTGGTTGCAAATCTATTAAGCACCGTTAATCACATGATTAGGCTAATTGAAGAGATAAGGTGTAGTCTTTTATCCTTGGGACATTAAAAATATGGGGGATAATAGTTATATCACTCACTCATTTGGCTAGACATTCATTTTATCTCAATCTTCTTCTTCTATCTTTTTTCTCCCAAGCTAGAAAACTTCAAGAGAGAGAAAAGAGAGAGAGAGAGAGAGGGTTCGGTTATAGCAAGAGAGGGAGAGGTGTGATAGTTTGTTCATTCATCATAAGTTCATTACTTACTTTGGTAAATCAAGGAAGGTTGCCACTAAATCAAGGTATAACCTAACCTTCACCTTCTTCTTCTACTTTGTTTTATAGCTTGAGTTTTGTTGGGGTTATGATCAAATACTCAAGATACCCTAGTTCTACATATCATCATGTATGGAACTAAGTATCTTGAGTGTTAGATCAAAGGCTTAGAGGAAGAAAATGAACATATGTTCTCCAAGGGTAAAACTCTTGTTTTTTCTTCCACTAAATCTTGTGTAACTCAAGTTTTCCAACTTGGATTTGTGATCCATCGCAATGGGTGCTAGATACATGAGTTATCTAGTAAACTCAAGCAGTAGAACACAAATCTAGCAAGTTTTGAAACCTTTGGGGTTGTTTTCCCCAAAATAGTCCACTTTGTATGTTAAGGGTTCAAAACCCTAAAATAGTTACTGTTCCCGTTTTTATTGGGATTGTTTCGGAAAGTTTCATGTCATTTAAAAATCTGGGAAAAATCACAAAGGTACCTTGAGAAGTTATCTACATGTAGAAAAAGAACGGACGCGTTTCAATTTATAGGTTGTGCGTAATAGCTATTTCCGTCAAGGACTCCGAAATATTAACCTTCAAATATCTCACTATGTATACACTGGAAAATTCCGAAAGTTTTACAGTGGGTTCACATATGTTGTGAGAGTATACTCCGATAATTTCAGATTTTTCTGAGCAGAACTCAATTTATGAAAAATGAAGCAAGATCCGAGTGTTTTGAACACTTTAAAATTAGTAAATCATTTTCTAAAATTCCAGAAATATTTGGCGATCATTGTTGGTTCATATACTATCCAAATCCACAAAATGAGAATTTTTGGAATCAGTTTGCTATTTTTCCTAAAAATGATTAAGTTATGAATAAAAGAAAATAAATAGTTAAATGATGTCTTAAATAAGAAAATTATGATTTTAATGCTTGAATACTCCTAATATATAATATTATGACTATTTTAGGGCATTTTGGTAATTTATAATATGAAATATTATTTATGACCTTTTATGGATATTAAATAAGAGGTTTAATAAAGGGTAAGCAATCGATTTAATTGTTTATTATTAATCCAATAAATTATTAAAATATTATTATTATATTAATAATATTAGTATATGATATTGTTAAGTAAATAAAATATTAAGATTAAAGTTTCATTAAAATATTATTAAATGGTTAATAATATTTGATTTAAGCATTAATAAATGATTAAAATATTATTAAATGATATTAGATTAAAATATTAATCTTAGATTAAAATATTATTAATATTAAATTAAAGTATTATTATTGAGTAAATAATAATATTCGAGATTAAATAAAATATTATTAAAAATATAATAACATTAGCGAAGGAATAAAATATTATTAAATGATTAATAATATTAGTAATGGAATAAGATATTATTAAATGATTAATAATATTAGTAATGGAATAAGATATTATTAAATGATTAATAATATTAGTAATGAATAAAAGTATTATTAGTAAACTAATAATACTAAGAGATGAATTAAATATTATCAAGATTAATAATATTAAGTGAATTAAAGGTAGTTGTTAATTAATAGTAACATTATCGTGGCAGGATAATATTTCTAAGAACTGCATGTAATATATAATATCTATGTGATTACATAATCTAATGTTATGCTATGACTAATTAAATAATTAACTATAGGTCTCTCAAAGGAAGATAACTTAACTACATAGTGGATAGAATTTAATTGTGTAGCCGTAACCTACAAACGAGGCAAGTTTTCTAACTCAAACTAGAGTTATTATTTTCAAAGCATGTTAGTGAATAATTATTGATAATTATTCACATCTATATTGATTATTGAAATTCGCACTTTGTGCAATTGAATTCCTATTCTATTATTATTGAACTGTGAATTATATTAAAGCTCCTTCATTCATGAACTATTTATGAGATAGATCTATGCTAATTGTATCAGCTAGATCAAGCATGTTTAAATTTGATAAATCAAATTTGTTTTAAAAAGTTGTTCTTATTAAATTGATAGGATAAGAACTCTTGGCTGAGAAAATGATGAATTTTATTAAGGCATGATATCGATACCGGATTATTAAGTGTTTATGCATAAATCA